>CM021108.1:512668059-512742319 GCA_007115665.2 Sequoiadendron giganteum | reverse complement strand
AAGGAGAGGGAGGGAGGGAGAAGTGAGACTAGAGAGATAAAGAGGAAGGTGGAGAGATTGAGAGAGGAGGGAGAAAGAATGATATATAGAGGGATACATAGGTAGAGAGAGGGAGGGGGATATAGAGAAGTAGAGAGGTAAGGAAAGGTAGAGAGAGTTAATATAGAGAGGGAGAGGGAGAGGAGAGAGAAGGGGTAGGTAGAGAGGGAGAGGGGAGAGATAGGGAGATGAGAGATAGAAAGATGAGGGAGGGATAAATATGTAGGTAGAGAGAGTTGAGATAGAGATAGAGTAGAGAGGGAAGGAGAGAGGGGAAGGGAGGGAGAAGTTAGAGAGAGAAGGAGGAAAGTGGAGAGAATAAGAGAGGGAAGGAGGGAGAGAGGGAGAGAGAGAGAATGAGGTATATAGGGATAGGTAGGTAGAGAGGGAAGGAGATATGGAGGGAGAGGTAGGGATGGAGAGAGAGACATAGCTAGAGAGAGGGAAGGAGAGATGGATGGAGAGGTAGGGATACAGGGAGAGATAAGCATTTAGAGAGAGAGGTGAGAGATAGAAATAGAGAGAGGTAGGTAAGGAGATGGAGGGGGAGATAGAGAGAAGGAGAGAGGGGAGGAGAGAGGGAAGAAGAGGTAGGGAGGGAGTGATTGAGGTGAGATAGAGAGAGAGGAGGGAGGGAGGATATTTATGGAGAGAGAGGTGGGATAGAGAGTAAGAAAGTAGAGAGGGAAGGGGGTGAGATAGGGAAAGAGAGAGGGAGAGAGAAAGAGGTATATAGGGGTAAGTTAGATAGAGATATGTATAGAGTGAATTTTGGTGGAAGGAAGAGAGAGGAGGGAGGGATAGGTAAAGATGGATAATTGAGATAGATAGAAGGAGAGAGAGAGAGAGGTAAGTAGAGAGATGATGATGAGAGATAGAAATAGGGAGAAGGGGAGAGGAGAGATAGAAAGAGGGGGAGGGAGGGAGAGATAAAGAGAGTAGAGAGGGAAGGAGAGAGACAGAGAGAGGTGATAGAGAGAGTAGAGAGGGAAGAAGGTGGAGATATTGAGAGAGAGGAGGTAAGGAGGGAGAGAGAAAGACGTATAGAGGGACAACTATTTAGAGAGTTCTAAGTAGATATGAAAGGAGAGATAGAGGGAGAGGTAGGGATGGAGAAAGAGGTAGGTAGATAGAGGGAGGAGGAGATAAAGATAATTATAGAGGGAAGGAGAGAGGGAGGAAGAGGTAGGGAGGGAGAGAGAGGTGAGAGTGATAAGAGATAAGAGGGAGGGATAGGTATGGAGAGAGAGGTTAGATAGAGAGAAAGAGAGTAGAGAGGGAAGGGGAGAGAGAAGTGAGATAGGTGATAGATGTGTGTTGGAGAGAGAAGTAAAGAGGTAAGGAGGAAGGTGGAGAGATTGAGAGGGAAGGATGGCAGAGAGAGAAAATGTATAGAGGGATATGTTAGATAGCGAGAAGTAGAGAGAAAAGGTGGGTGAAAGGAAGAGAGAGGGAGAGAGAAAGGGAGAGAAAGAGAGGTGAGATAGAGATAAGTAGAAAGGCAAGGAGAGAGAGGGGGAGATAGAGAAAATTAGAGATGGAGGGAGGGAAGGAGAGAGAGTATGGAAAGATAGAGAGTAGAGAGGGAAGTAGAGAGAGGGAACCAGATAGTGAGACAGAAAGAGGGGAGATAGAGGGAGGGAGGGATAGGTAGGGATAGAGAGAGGTGATATAGGGAGTAGAGATATATAGAGATAGAAGGAGAGGGAGGGGAGATAGAGAAATGTAGAGAGGGGAGGAGGGAGGGAGGGATGGAGATAGATATTAAAGAGGGAATGACAGAGAGATGGACATGTAGATACATAGTTCTTGAGCTCAAGGGAGAGAGTTTCAGATAAAGGGACGAAGATAGTGAGAGGGAGAGGTCTAGAGAATAAGAGATAAAAATGAGTGAGATAGAGAGACAAAAATGAAATTTGACCTCCTGATTATTGAAATTTGACCTCCTAGTTATTGAAATTTAACATGTTGATTACTGAAATTTGACTAAGTTTGAAATTTTTTAAATTTTCCAAAAACTAGATTTTTCATTATAGCTCCTAGAGATCTGAAACCACTCTCAAACATCTTGAAACTATATCCACAAAATATAACTTAAAGTGTAATAAAGTAAATTTCCATATGTAAATTTCAACTTATACTTTTCTTGGGAGAGAAAGAGAAAATGAAAGAGTTTAGAAAAATGCATTCCAAAAGTCATGAATGACATTTGGCGAGTGCCAAATTTGGCACTACCCAAATGAAGCAACCCATTTGGTGAGTACAAAATTTGGTGCTCACCAAATGGATTACATTGGGAAATACCAACCCAAAGGATTGGACAACCATTGCATGCAAAATACATGATTTTTTGAAAAGGTAATTAAATTTCTCATATTTTTCTTTGTGCTCACCATCACGTTTGCATGTATTTCAATGCAATTTTATAAGAAAACCATGATGGAATTAACCTCTCTCTTAGCTATCTAAATATTTAATTATTTTTTCATTTTGATTTGATTAAGGTTTTGATCCATAACTTTTCTTGTAAATGCCTTTGTTTTTGGTCAAAAACCAACATGTGCCAGTTTTAGGATAGATTTTTACTCATTCATCGAAATGTAAAAAAAATTACATTTTTGAGAACTAGACTCCATTTGACATGTGATGAAAAATATCAAATTTTGATTAGTTTTCAAAAAAATTAGGGGGGAGCACACTCAAATTTAAAATTTTGAGGATGTGTCCACTTTGAAAATTCATAAAATATTATATATTCATTAGAAAATTATCTGAAAGAAGGAGGATAAAATACATGGTACTAGCTAATTTCTCACTGTTCAGAGTTTTGAAATTCTAAAAAAAAGTTAATCGAAAATGGAAGGGCCTCAGATGCTATGTTATTATTTTTGATAAAAATAGGACCTGTCCCCCCCCTCCCCCCCCCCATTTTGAGACCCTTAATCTTCATTAATTTCAAAAAGAATTAGTAGATTAGAAACTAGACTCAGAGCACTTCAACTCTTGTTCTTTCTGCATCTTGAAATTTTGAGTATAACTATCTTCATTTTCTCATGCAAATCAGATTTTTCTGATTTCAAAGAAAAAATGGCATCATAAGAGCCAAAATTGTGTCACAGATCCATACACTTACCCAATAGTTTAATATTTTATCTTATTTCTTTCATGCTATTAAGATAATCTATTAATGTTGATGACATATACACAAGTGAACAATAATAATAATAGAAAAATATTATTCTATCCTCCTAAGACCTAGTTTTTTCTTCTAAAGACATAGGTTTCCCATCGCATAAAATGATTTTCATGATAGTAGAACTAAAAAATTTCATATCAATAAAACACTATCTTAATAAGAAAAGGATACTTGTATAAAAAAAATATAAAGGAAAGCCATATAACACAAAAGTATACCATGTAAGAAATAATATTGTCCTATAATTACAATCGTATCTTCAACATCATTATACTATTCCACTAACATGAATTAATCATCATTACAATCAAAAATATTATGTCACCTTAATGTCCTAGAACAGATCGATATCATCTAGAAAGACTCATAATATTAGTTTGTTAAAAGAGGACTTTTAAATAAACAAGCGCTTTGCGTGAGTTGGAGTCCCTACCTTAAGCAGGTCTAGGTGTAAGGAAAAGCAGTGTAATGAGTATTTTAAGTTTAGATTTGTCTTTGTGTTCTTTTGAAGTATAAACCCTCTAAGACAATGACAATTAATGATCATGACCAAATAACTCTTAAGTACTAATCAAGGTAAGCTATGAGAGTGAGGACCAAGGGTAGACCAAAACTGATCAATTCAGGATCATAACAAAATAGCCCTTAAGTACTAATCGAGACAAACTAAGAAATTGAGGACTAAATTTATGCCAAAATACTCTTGCTAAGAGAGATCTATACTATGAACATTCTGAAAAATTCATGTGCACCATAGTCCTAAACGAAACTAAGTTCCATTACCACCTATAGACAGGATGGTGTCTTAAGAGAAAACTCCAAAATAAAATGAATAACAAAGTTTGATTTGATATGATAAGCTAGTAAAAATTTTAAATAGAAAAATATGAATGACAACATGGATCTAGTATTTCAACAACTAAAAGAACAATAATTGCAAAGAATGCTTCATGTTAAACTAATAATCAAAGCATCAATTATCTGCATGTCCTGTCCTTTTCCCTAAAACATTTCTTTAGTGCCAAGGCCTAGTCATGGAAAGTGAACCATAAAATAAATCCCATTGATGTCAAATTTTCCCAAAAGAAAAGAAAAAGTAATGAAATTCCCTTTTCACGTAGAAATGCATAAAATTTAAGTGTACAACATGTGGCTTGGAAAAAATGAAAGCTTTCAACCTCCTAATCATATACTTAAAGATTTGCCTCTTGAATAAAATAATTGTAACGAAGAGCTCCATTTTTTAATGGAGTTCACCACCAAGATAAGATATGATATTTCCATGTTACCCTCAGCCAGTTATGATTCTTTTTGAAAATTGCAAGCTTCGTGTGGGCAACATTGTTGCACCATATCTACACAAGAACAATGATTAAATGACAATAATATTCTCTAGGCATATTATATATAGATGAAACAAAAAGAAGGTAAGGAGAAATTAGAAAACAGATTTTGGAAGAAGATAGAGAGTGAGCAAGATAGAGAGATGACTAACCATATCTCTGCTTTTCGGCCATTTTATTGGCTTTTTAAACCCTTTAGGAAGAGGAACAAGACATATAGGGGGATCTTTAGGGGAATGTCGTTCCAAATGCTCATGATGTCTAGTACTGTGAAGCTATCTAATAGCCACTTCATTATCTAGATAGGGGATGTAATATGGACCAGCACACATGCACACACACATAAAGAATAAAACAACCCTTCACAATATATTTATGGCTAATATATGAACAAAAAATAACCAAATCACAATTAATCAATATTAAAGAGATAATTTGATATACATGTTAGAAAAAAAGGATAAAAAACTAAATACCCACAATATCATATAGAAAACCAAGGTATACATATGGAGCTAGAAGCGGGCTCATTCTTTGTAGGTTCAACAAAAATGAACATAAATTAAAAAGTGTAGAGCATTAGAAAGATGAGACAGACCTCAACTAGTAAGGTTATGAGTAGGCTAAGGCTTGTTGAAGATCACATAGAATTTGTGCCTATTCCTATTCCTATTACAAGAAGCTTTGTAAGGAACAATGGTTTTATACAAAAGAAAATAGGTAAGAGAATCAACCCATTAAATTGCATGAATGGAATTTGAGAATAGATAAAAGAAGAGGAAGAGGAATTACAGGCGCACAATCAATCCAAAGCACTTAGTAAAGCGCAAAATACAAAGTGCAGGGGTGATCCTCTGCTTAAATACTGGCCTAATTCATTATCTTTTGATGGATGTCCATAGCGAGATAAATCCCAACAACATCAATTCTGCATACAAACAAGAGGAATCACGATAAGTCATTTTCTGGGTGTTTGGGAATTTGCTATATTTGTCAAGATGTGTTACATGATTTTTGGCATTACTTGAATCAAACAATCTGAGAATCTTGGAAAACATAAAGAAGAATAAAAAACCCTATACATGGGAGAATGGAAGCCCCCCTACTCAAAGAAGATAAGAGAGACCTATACTTCACATCCCCTGAAGCTGGGGAGAATCTAGACCAGCTAACAGTAGAGAGATACATCTGTCAGAAGACAGAGAGCACTGCAAATCAATCTTTATTTCCTTTTGGATAGGATCTATGGAAGTCACTATAGGATCATAATGACAATATGCTAATGTTGAAACGATAGGCTTCTTGATGTAGCTATCCTTGTGGTTCTTACAAGTGCTTGCATCAAAATGTGAAATTGTTTTGTATGTAATGTTCTAATATTTTAAGAGGGACTTGTAGGTAAGTCTAATTTGTAGTTTTTTGGGAGAAAGTGTTGGCAACAATTGTTATGGTCTTGTTCTCACTGTATATGATACTTTAAGAGAAATAAGTTGGGTCATTTGGGGCAACTATCGCATAATTTTGCAGCCCTTGCTTTCTTGTGGAATTGCTATTGGAAGGTTATCTCTTAATATGCTAGGCATTATCAGCTTGGAATTGTGATTGAAAGGACAATAGAAGTTAAGTTCCTTGGAATTACAATGGGATTTTAAAGAATTGTATCTATGAAGAAAGAAAATATTAAAAATTCAGCCATTACAAAACATAACAGATTGATACACATTTTTCTCTAAAATAGTTTTGAATGCATTGTTATAGGCAATTCTCCCATATGAAAGCTTTATTCCTTGCTTAGAGACATGAACTATTTTGGATCCAAGCAACTATTAAAAAATCCAACCATTGCTAAACATAATACACAACAATTTCCAACTCAATGTTATTGACAATTCAGATTGAGGAATTAAGCCTTTGAAATGTTATATGGATTGTCATAGTATTACATCACCATGAGGCCACATCTCTTTGAGGCATATTTCCGAACAGTTCAATGCCTTGTCCATGGCTTCTCATCATGAAGGAATGCTATATGGATTGTTATTGCATTCCATCACCATGAGGCCACATTTCTCTGAGGTATTTTTCCAAATAGTTCAATGCCTTGTCCATGGCTTGTTATGGCATTCCATCACCATCAGAGCACATTTATTTGAGGCATTTTAAAAAAAAGTTATCTACCTTGTCTATACTATTGCTTACTATTTTTCTTTGATAATTTTTTTCAAAGCATCCATAGCTTGGTCGAAAGCACTTGTTTAAGCACAACTAGATTTTATCACGACATCCGCTTTTCCCAAACATCAACACAATTAGTCCAAAGAGCTTCAACAGTAATGTACAATAGAGCTTAAACAATTTACATTCAAATGTGCATGTACAGTTGAAGGAAACATTATTTCAATTCAAAATGGGGTATAACTGAATGAAATGTTAAGGGCATGCAAACAATTGCCTGATCTCCAGAGGCCTCTTGAGATACCTTAAACCATAAACCCTTTCTGAAGGGGCTCTCACTCCTTGCATTGGATGTTGAGACGAAAATGACATTGAAGAATTTTGAGACAATACAATTCCCTTGATGACCTTTTCTAGATTGTTGATTTTTCTCTCTTCTATTGTGGTGTTGATGGACTGAGAGGAGACTAAACAGTATGGTATTCCTACTCATATGAAAACATACCAAAAATTCTAAATGCAATAAAATCACTCAGAAGTCAACTGGTTCTGAAATTGCATAACACAATTAAAATAGTTCAAAGACACAACATAGCTGTAAAAATGGGGTTGACATCAGATGGTGCCATAAGTTCTTGAGGAAGACAAGAAAGCACATACAAGACTTCTTTGTTAATGCAAACTCCTTAATTTTCTTAGGTGAGAAACGATATTATTACAATAGCAATCAACTGATCCATGTACATAGATGAGAGAGAGAGAGAATTGTCTTGTGTAATATCTAACATGTAGGGTTGCAGGGTTTCCATTGTTTGTGAATTAAGAGACACAACTGAATTATCATCATTTATAGCTTCATACACAACCAACCGATTTGGAGATTTCTTACTATCCAAAATTGTAGTGCTAAAATCTTTCTATGTTCTCCTCCTAGAATATAAAGGATTCAGGGTTAGGAGAGGAAAGAGAAGGGAACTCAAACAACATAAGTGAGATGTAAATCGATATTACGAACCAGTGAACAATTTCAAATAAAGTGAAATTTTGATAGAATATTTGGGATTGAGCTGCATAAATCTTTTGATTACCAAGTGAAGTTGATTGCATCAAGTACAATATTACTTATTAATTATTTTGGAACTGAGAAACAATAGATAAATTAACGATGCATAAATAAGCACCATATAACTTCTCCTGAATAGCCCTCAAAATAAACCCTTACAAAAGTGCTGCAAAAGTGTCACCTTGAAAAATATAATGTAATGTTTTTCTTATCAGGGTCTACAGAAAAGGCAGGAGTAAAAACGTGCTAATAAAACCAAGAGAAAAGATTTTTAAGCTTACGGTTTTGATGATTCTCTGGGTCCTGCGTTCACCACTGTTGAGAGAGAGGAAAACCTGCCGAAATGAATGAAGAAGAGACACAAACAAAAGTAGAATGTGCACTCTCAAATCGCCTCTCGTGGTTATTTATGAACATAATGTCTTACAAAACACACCAAAAGCATCCTCACAGGCACAAAATCCTTAGAAACAACAGACGAGCTCATTTCAACACGAATGAATTGAACCCAGCTCTACCCAAATATACCACACAATACTTACAAAAATTACAACCCTCGGCCCTCTACACAAATAAGAAAAACCCAAATGTACTAATTACCGAAATCAGAACCCTAGGTGAAATTATTTCGACTTTATGGCTTGTCCTACAATGTGTTACATAAAACCCTCAAACTGTAATTCTTGATTCTTGACACCCATAAATCCTCAATTTTAAAATATATCATAACGAGATTTCTTAAAAGAAAAACATCACAAATCCCATAGAGGAAAAAATCAAACCAACTATGATCCTTGAAAAATACCCACAGCCCCGACGAGATACCCACTTCCAAAACTCTACAGAAATTGCAAAATTTGTACCAGTACAAGGAAAATGCACAGCGTGGACTTATTTGAAAAGCCCTTCCAGAACACCAAACCAAGTGCAGATTTAATTGGAAAAGAAACCTGCGTGGAAGACCATAAATCTACCTCCAAACATTTCAAATTTATACACTCCCATTTCTTAGCGATCACTTATGCACAAAAAATCCTAAAAAGTTTTAGAAAACCAAAATTATGCCAAGAAGAGTCATATGAGACAAAATTTGAAGAAAAAATCCTAATTAACGTTTTCAACAAAAAACATAAATGCATCCACCTGCAGGTAGGAGCGAAGGCATGAAAGCTATAGACCATGATCTTTCCAGCTACCAATAGCAATAGGATACGAACAAGCAGCCTACCAACCTTGCCAGGAGCTTTTGTGGCAGATTCCTATCTTGGAAAATTTTCAATCATAGTCATCAGTTGTGTTTCATATGAGGCACTGTTGGAGCTCTTTTCTATTCCTGGAAAAAATATTTTTAGACCTTCAACCTTGCAAGGGAAAAAATAAAGGAAGCATACTGCATTGGCATCTAGCATTTTTATTATACTGACTCTTGTCGCTTGCAATTATGGTGTGGCCACGTCTCCTACCTTAATCGTCAACTATCCAAGCTATTTCCCCCATCGTCGGACCATCTCAAACATTAGAATTGATTTTAATTTTTTCTTCTGCTCACTTTTGATTGGCGATTCTTTAAAATTTGTAAATGATAAAAGCTAAAAACCTACCAAAATTGGCACCAACCAATCAAAAATTTTAGGGAAAATAACATAAACCACAAATTAATAGAAAAATTTAATAGTACCATGGGTTAAATTCTTTTACCTAACTCCCGAGAAAGCATTAATTGAAAAATAGCTCACCGATTACATTAGTCTCTGCCTATAGATAGGCAGGACTAATAATAGATTGAATACAAAATCATAAACATGTGAGGGTATTAAAAATAAGCACTACTAGGAGATATTACTAAGGTAAACTTTTCAAAGAGAGACAAGCACAAAGAGTGTTATACTAGTCCTACCATCCAAAAAGATTGTTGTCATATGTAAGAAGGATAGTAAAAAATAAAAGAACAATCGATCGTATATCATTGTGTATTTCTATAATATGAACATCTCACTTAAAGAAATTCAATATCATATCATAGTAGCAAGGAATAGTCCTATCAATAAAATTAGGTTGTCAAATTTAATATAAAAGGTAATGGAAAATTAGAACATAAAAAGTGTATTACTAAATGTATCATAAATGGCTAATATTTTAATATGGAGATCAAATAGTTCATATTTAAACTAAAGTTGTATAAATCTCACTTTATTTTTATTGAAAAATAATAGTTCCCAAATTATTTTTAATGATTTCAATGGATTTCAAAAGCTTATTAAGTTTTTTTGGGTATTTTAAGAGGCTATGATGGCTTATGAGGGGAAACTAAACTCACCTAATAGAAAAATAGACTTTTAATCAATATTTTATTTAAATTAATCCTATTTTTCTAGTATAATCAATTGAAAAATATAAAATATATTCCTAAGAGACCAAAAATCATGAAATGCATCCTTAATCCAAACAACCCCCTTCAAAAGAGTAGTAATCCAAGACCAACAACTGAAGTCAAGTAAGATAGCTATGATATGAATGTAAGTGCACTCATAACATGAGCCTTGATTAAGAAAAATGCCATCTAAAAATAATTAAAAATAGAAAGAAAGTAGAGAGCTGGTCAAAATATCAAGCCACATAAAGGGGTTTCCATTTTTCTAATGCAAAGTATGGGGAATGTGTGGAAGGGCACAAAAACATCCAAGAGAAAATATAATATTTGCTCCAAAACATTTCACGGTTAGAAGATTAGTCAAAGACCTAGAATCTTAGCTCAATCAACCACAACAAAATGGTGAGCACAATAAAAAACCAAGAGTAAGAATGATTAATTTAAAATATCAATGCTTATGAAATCTAATTATGTGCATATGACTTTTCTATCCCTTAGTTAAGTGTACAATAAATTATCATTACAAACTAGAGATTGGGTTACTTGAAATAATTTTTTCTTCTAAATGATCACACAAACATAGCTTGACTTCCAATCATACGTCCATATCCCTAATAGAGATATGACTTACCCCACCTAAGGCATTTATTCACTACCAAAAAGCAATCCATATCCCTAATAGATATTTCCTTAATCACCCGAATAGTTGAGTTCTCTTAATATATAATTATTTTCCTCTTTCTTTTTTTTCTCCTTTTCCACTCATTTATTAAATGTTTCTTTCTATTTTTAATTTCAACTCATTTTATCATGGATATTTCTTAACTTTCAAGAAATGAAACTTGTTATTTTGTTGGGAGGTAAACAACTTCTAGGAATTAAATCATGTTGGTGTCTCATAAAGATTTTTTTTATATTGTGCACCCAATAACCATTTATAAAACTCATCATATAAAGAATCTATAATAATTCAATGTGTGACAATTTAGAAGATTTCAATAAAACATCATCTCAAGATTAAAATCATGTTAGCTCTAATTGGATAAACAAACACACAAGATAATATGAATGATTTTTTTTTTGATAAAATGACTAATTTAAAATGAATAAATAACTAAAATATCTGATTGATATTAATTTCACCATTTACCCAAACAAATATGCCCTTTTCCATCAAGAAATATGCACTTGATTGATAAAGTGAGGCCCTGGGACCTAAGAAATCAGTGAAAAATAACAAAGAGTTAAAATCAAACTCAAAATTTGACTAGAATAATTGAAAGAAAAATAAAGACTCAAGCCAAAATCATTAAATAACCAACTAACAAACAAGGATAAAGAAAAAAAAAACTAGTTACTAAAACTAAAATGAAAACTAGCTAACTAGGCACCTACCTAACTAAACCTTTCTTAGACTATTTAAAGAAATAAAAAACAAAAAGAGTATGGGCAGATTATTAACTTATTTTTAATTATTTATAATATTTATATCCCACCACATATGGTCCTAAGGAAATAAAACTCAGTCCTTGTACATAGAAAAATAAATTTTAGGCATAAAAGGCTCACTTCCCAAGAAAAGAACAAATCTTGTAGAATCAAATGTTCAGTTAACTCTCTTTGATCATTATTAATCTATTGGCATGTTTATCTACCCTTACCATCATATTCAAAAAAAAAATGAAAGGTATAACTTTATCCAATATATATCCAATTATAGGTACATGCTTATGAACTATGATTCCCACTTTTGGAGGTCTTAGCTCATGGTACATCCCTCCCTATTCCTCAAGTACATGCATATGCTATGTCAAGAAGTGTAACATAAATAATTATAGCATATATTTAGACTTGATATCATAATTAATATATTACATGACATTAATGAAACATAGAAGAAAGGTTAGTCCTAAGTCTAATGCAAAAAACCTAGGATCAATTTCCTTTTTCTAGGGAAACATTAGGATGCAAATCAACAAGGTGATTAGATTGACTTTAAACCATGAAGGTGAGTCAATCAAACCTAGATCTGCAACCCTTTTGGGCCTTAGAAATTTATTGGAATTGGTTTTCCTTAATTAACCTAATTAAACTATGTGCCCTAATATGAAAATGCAAGATTCTGACAACTAAGGTACTGCAATAGGAATTTTCCAATAGATCTGAGAAAGGTAGAGCATTGTGCACCTAGCTTATAAATTTGGATTCAGCCACAATAAGAGGACTAGGTCGTCATAGGGAATTTGTGTCCTTATAGAGATATTTCAGTTCTATTTTTTTAGTCCTCTGATGTCAAATTAAGGCTTCCTAATTCCATCTACAAATTTGTCAGATCACTGTCAGATATTTTGTAGGAAAGTTTTTGTAGCTTTTCAAGGTGTAGAGTATTGAGTGCAACAATGAGAAATTGATCTTCAAGCTTCCTTCAATCTCCTTCAAAGATGAAACCTGAGCATTCAAAGAGAGAGGAAGGGTTGTGCCATTTAGGGGCTTGCCTTAGTCAAACTTTGTGTTAGTGTTTCCACTTCCATAATATAAATGTGAAAAGATAAATGATAGGAAGGAATGATGAATCAAAAAAGTGCTACAACTCACCACCCCTCAATGGCTTCCTTGAAGGACTGAAGTCATGCACATATCCTCGAGGTCTTGGATATTGCTTGCTTGATTTACTCAAATTGCTTGGATACCTAAAAAAGGGTTAGCCTTTATAAACAATAATAACATGAACATGCATCTAGACTCACATATGATTTGAAATGATGCTTAGATCTTGAATTGTTGCAATAATGTTCACAAATGTACACGTCGTGAAGGCTCTTGAATTGCTCTTAATATTCACCTATTTCTTGTTAATTTCACTTCTTGCTAGATAGATTTCAAATGATACAATAACTATGTATTTTTATGCAATTGTTCTAATTTCCACAAATTAAATCTTGATAGCCGACTTTAGAAACTTGAATTTAAAATAATAAAGTGTGAACATTGACATATTTGAATTTAGGGCTAGCCAAAATAGGGGGACAAATCTGCCATAGGGCATCTTTGTCCCACCCCTATTTTTCATAAATTAAGGTGTCAGGGGAAAATTATTAGATGAATACAAGGTGATCCCACAATACTGGTTTACAATTTTTTGGCCAAACTCGACATTGAACTGATTTTTTTTAACTAAATCTTCACTTTCAGGCACCTATAGCTGCTAAACCATGAGGAATTTGAAGATGATACAAACTACTGATTTATGAAATTTTGTCTATAGGTTCTAAATATATTTTTTATAAAAGAATTGGAATCAGATTGCATTTCCCTTTCCATCTCCTTCAAAAACTAGTTTTTAATAGTAAACACCATTTTTAAAGAGTGATGTTCACCATAAACAAGATAAATTTTTTTTATTAAGGATAAAATTCTAGTTTTTTAAGAATTTAGATTTGTCACTATGATATCTAGCACATTCATTTGGTTTCATAGTGTTTTATTCAATATTTTTTCTTAATTAAATTTTGAAGTCAAACCAATTATAATTTAGACATAGGCGGACCGTATACAACATAACTTTTTTTGTATGTATCAAAATTAAATTATTATTTTTTTGTTGGATCAAGGACATCAATAGCTAGCATGGATATATTTTTAAGAATTTTTCTGTAATCTACTATTTGTCCACATGTGAAGAATAGAGAGCTTGATTTTTCGGTGAAAAACCTACATTCATAGGAAATAAAAAATAAATATAATAATCAAATTAAATTTATTTAAAATTATATAATTCTTGTGAAGGTTATAATAAGGAATACATATTTACAGAAAAATAATTTTAAATAAATTAATTTGATCCCCCAAAAGATAAATCAAAAGTGGTTTTTTATCAACACTTTGATAGGTGTAAAAGAGACTTTGTTATAGGTATGGTTTGAAACTAGTAGGGTTCTATCCAAGGGGGTTTGATCAAACCCTGTTCAATTGGAATCCTTTAAATTAAACATTGTATTTTCTAAAAATATGTGATTTCAACAAAAAATAGGATGTCCCAAAAAGTGTAAACCAGTATTGTGGGATCACCCTACATTATTTTTCCAATTGCGACTTATTAGTAATTATTAAAATTAGGTCATTGAATGCATAGTTTAGGAAATTAGGGGTTCAATTAGCTCTAATAAATTAAGGGGGAGAAAAACATAGTGTGTAATTATCAAGGGTGACAATTTTTTAAGCTACAATTACTATGCATTTCATTTCAAAAATTACAAACATTTAATAATCACACCAAAACCACTCCAAGATACAACTTTCCTAAAACCATATTTATTGTCTAATTTTATCAACATATACTTTTTAAAAATTGATATTTATAGTTATTCATGTTTGTTAAAAATAACCTAAGTTTTTAATTATGGTATTTAGAAATAAATGTATTGTTGTAGTAGACTATAAATAACCGAAAAGATGGAAAAAGGGTGCTCCACCTTTTAGGAGATGGAGCACAAGGGGTAAGGGCTTATTTCACTCAAGGATGCCTTAGAGATCTCAATCCAATGATATAATGGGGAGTAGAGATATGCAATAGGGTATCCTAAGGTATTTTTAGAGACTAAAAAGGGGTTCACCACCAAGCTAGGGCTTCGAAAGACTAGTAACATGCAAGATCTAATGACAAAACCTAATGATGTACAAAACCTAAGTAAATGGCCTAGAAATGAATGCAAATCAAAACAGTGAATTGAGAAATCAGAGAAGTGGACCTAGAAATCCATAGAAGCTCAAAACAAGGTCTAAAATTATGAAAATACTAAATTTAATGCACACTACAACTCATACATCAGGCTGGGCAATTTAGTCCCATATTAGGGTTTCTAGGTAGGAACAAAAATCTGGCAGTAACAAGTATGGAACTCTTGAAATTTGGAAAATGGCCTCTAATGGGACTCATATGCTAGAAGTGGCATCTCAATCCTACTCAACATTTTTGGAAGTTCAAAGTTTGCATCTGCTCCTCTATCTCTACTCTTCCTTCCAATCCTGATTTTTGGACCTAAAATGTTGAATTCCACTTTATAGGTGTCTTTTAGTGATCTTGTAAACAAGGTGATAACTTTGAAAACTTTGCAAACTTGAGTAGTTCTTCCAATCTTTCTCCTCAATTTATCTTCAACCTAAATCTGCAAATCAAACACTAAAGAGAGGGAAAATAAATGTTAATGGATAGGGGTTTTCCTTGGTCAAACCCCGTTCAGGTAATCAAACATTGAAATAAAATGAAATAAAATAGAAAGGAGGAATGATGGATGAAAGATATGTAATTTTGCAACTCACTAAACCCTTGAATAAGATGTTGGAAACATGTATGATATGGCTAGCATTAATTTGGATCTTGACTTGAATGCTTGCTTGAATCATAAGAACCTACATCACAAATGTTAGCTCAAAAAAAAAATGATGTATGATGACTTTGACATGATGCTTGATACTTGAATAATGCTCCCAAATACTTGATAACCACTCTTGAATGCTCTTTAATTCTCTTCTGAACTCAAATTTTCTATAAGGATGCTTCATAAAACTTCTAGGATAAAATGAGTGAATTTGTTTTTGTATTTATAGTTGTTTATGCTAAATTTCCTAAAATTACAACACTACAAGCCGACATCAGATCTAGGAGAATAAAATCCTCCCAAGAATTTGAATTTTAATTAGATCTAAGCTAAGTGGAACTCATAAGCCAGTTGTGGCATATGATTCCCATTAGGCAAAGCTTTGGGACACATTTTTTAAGAAAGGCTTAGATTAATGTGAAATTCATATCTAGGCCCCGAAACCTAGGTGGGACCCATACGCCCAAGGTGGTGTATGAGTCCCAAATAACTAAATATAGGCCATATAATCCAAAAACACATGAATTATGATTGGATGTTGGTAAATATCGAGATTAAACTCAGAAAGATGCATTAATTAAGGCTTTTGGATGTAAAATAAGGCCAATTAAAGAATAAATAATCCCAATTAATTAATAAAACCCTAGATTAGTGTGAAAGCATAAAGGTACACTTTACAACACCCTAAATAAGGCACAACTAGGTCCCCTTAGTTTACAAGGGCCCAAGTCCTAATGTAAATGTGTTAAATACATTACAACACTAAATCAAGGCCACATTAAGCTTAATTTAATAGGGAGGGCCCAAGTAATTGTGAAAATGTAGAGGGACACATTTTTTGTCACTACAATAACAAATGATACAAGTTATAGATGATACATGCACAAATAAGGCCATAATATATTACAAATTGAATAAAAATGTATATTTTCATCTCTAATGTGTATTACTTAAACCCTCACTAATATATGAGAATATATGAGAAATCATGGTAATATTGTTAGTATATAGCGTTCAAAGTCTAGAAAATATATAGATCAATTTAAAGGGGTGAATATGGTTAAATTGGTTTATTAAAGGACAACAAATAATTACATAAAGAAGACAAATGCAGTTGAACAACGTCTATAAAACTAAAAAATGTAATTGGAATGGCTAACATTCCCCCCTTATTACATTGTTCATATAAAAGTATCCCTAAAACCACAAAATCACCTTGCCAAGGGACCCTCCACCTCAAGGATTACATAGAAAAACTTGTCGATTACATAAACAAATATACATTCTTCAAAAGATATTTCTTTGAATAAAAAAATCTTGAATTAGGTGGAACTCCATCAAGCTTCCTTGTGACCTTTGGAAGGGTGTAGCTTCAAGATGAATCCATGAGTTCTTGGACTACCATTTTCTAAAACTTCTAAATCACTTATTCCTAAATTATTCAACAATAATCTATATTGAGTTATGACAAAGCTTCATCTATTTTTTTGATGATCCTTGGAAGGGTATAATTCTCAATCACAATCTTGTAAACTCATTGGACAATAATCCATATTGAGTTCCACACCAAATATTTTACCTATCTCCAAATATCAAACATCACAATTTATATATATTCTTGAAATCCATCAACATCAACAACGAATGTTGGAATAGTAATTGCACACTCCTCTATCCTCTATCTGCATTTGAACAACCTACGTGCATGGTGGATTTTTCCCTAGGGGTACCCCATGGTGCCCCTTTGTCCCCTCCTGACCCGAGTCTTGCCTTGTGACATGTAAACTCATCTACCTTGGGAGCCACTCCTAGAGGGTTTGTGCCTTTGATTTTAGGTCTTTTAGAGTCACCTGCGATTCCAACCTTGTCTGGTGAGAAAGTGCAGGCAGTGGAGATTCTTCCAAAAAAAATTGGGTGGAAGGATGTGCTAACCAATGGCAAAAAGAATTCAAATCCTTCACCTCCTCTTGATGAGGAAGTCAGAGCTTCTGGGATGAATTTTTCTATTTCTAATACTATGAGTGATAGGATTCTCTCCTCCATGGAGAATGCAGTTGTGGGTCAGTTTCTCTCTTTTCATCCTACTGTGAATATGGTCTAAAGGTGGGTTGCTACTAAATGGAACCTCAAAGGAAGTGTGGAGATTTGTGCAAGGTCAGGTGGTCTCTTCTTGTTCAATTTTGTGACTTCAAAAGACCTAGTTGCGGTCCTCTCTTTTGGGCCTTGGGTGTATGGAAAGCACAATATGGCATTATGATGCTGGAAGCCAAAATTTGACCCTGTTGTGGACCTAAAAAAATTGGCACCAGTATGGGTTCATCTTCCTGGGTTTCCCTTAGAATACTAGGATGAATCCATCTTCAAGATCATTGAGGACTCCTTGGGAAAATTCATTACTTCTGATTCCATCACCAGATCGAAATCTAGGTTATTTTTTTTCCACTTTTGTGTGAACAAGACACTTCCTAACTCTGTGAAGCTGTGTTCTAAGTTTGGCAACCAGGTCCAACCAGTGTGCTATGGAAATGTTGTTATTTATTGTCAAAAGTGTGCTAAACTTGGCCACCTTGTCCTTGACTATAAATCCTCATTTAATCGGGAGTCTAACCTGGGAGTTCCTACTGTAAGTTCCTAGCCTTTATGGAAAATGAGTCACTGAAGGATGGTGATTCTTTGGCCAAGTCTGCCTCGCCAGGTTTGGTTAAATCACCTTTCTTTGGGGATCCTCTTAGTGGGTTAGTGATTCCCAGTGAAGATCCGACTTTGAGCCTTTCCGTTCCTTCTCTAAATTTCAATGAGATTGTTGATAAGTCTTTGGAGGTCAATGCTCTATCCTTTGGCCTTGCTTTTGGGGGATGACTTACTTGGAGACTCTCAATTGGAGGTGGGTTCTATTGGGACAAGTGAGACTATGGGAGAAGAAGGTGAATTTTGGGAGGATGAGAGAACTAGAGTTATTGATGAAGCCATTTTTAATGGGGAGGGTTTGATGCTAGAGAAATTTATTGAAGAGGAGAACTAGGTAACCCCAAATAAAAGAGGGAGAAAAAATAAGGTGGATATGGGAGGTGACTCCAAACCTAGTAGACCCAGCTAGAGACATACTAGGCTGAGAGAGACTACAAATGAGATTGCCTTGGGTAAACAGAGAACATTGGATGTGTCCTCCAAGAAAGGTAAAAAATGAAGTTCATGTCATGGAATGTGTGTGGGTTGAACAACTCCCACAAATAGCTAGCGCTGAGGAACTATCTTTTAGAAAATAAGATTGATTTGTTACATTTACAAGAAACCAAGATGAAGAAAGAAATTTTTGATAATATTGCAAAGCTTTTATGGTCGGGAGCCTCTTAATCCTATAGTGATACTGAAGGGGTGTTGGGTGGTCTTGCTATGCTTTGGAACCCTTCTAGGTTTAATGGATCTGAACTATTCTATTGTAGGAGTAGTGTGGGAGTTTCCTTTTCCCACCCAGGTGGCTCTTGGTCTCTTATCAATGTCTATGCTCCCAACCAGAGAAATGCTAGAAATTCCTTGTGGAAGGTTCTTGCTGGTTAGGTTAAAAACAATAGTGGTTCTCGTTGGTTGGTGGTTGGGGGCTTCAACCCCCCCTTATATCTTTTAGAGAAAAGTGGTGAACTGGTGGATTACTCTGACAACATGACTGATCTAGCTAACTTCCTGAGTTCTACTTGTCTGAGTGACATAGACTTATCTGACCAATATTTTACTTGGACCAAAATGCATCTTGGAGAGGACTTAATACAAGTGAGATTAGATAGATTCCTCTATTCTAGTAACTAGATTGTCCTAGTTAGTGCTAACGTTAGGGCTTTTCCCAAAACGATGGTGATGGACTACAATCCTCTGCCATTGATCTCAAATGACCTATCTGTTGTGGGACCTTTCCCCTTCCAGTTTGAGATATTGTGGAATTCCCACCTTTACTTTAAAAACAAATTTTTTGAATGGTGGAATATTCATGTTCATGGCTCTCCCATGTTCAGGATCTTTTCTAAACTTAAACATATTAAATGTATGGTGAAAGGCTGGAACAAACATGTCTTTGGAGATGTTTTCTAAAAGAAAAGAGTTATTGGGGAAAATTTGTAAACTATACAAAAGAAAATGGATGAGGGGGATGTTAGTCTGCCTACTTACAACCAGGAAAAAGAGAGTCAGAGGGAGTGGGAGAAAATTCTAAGGAGAGAGAAAATTTTCTAGAAACAAAAATCCAGAGTCCAATGGCTGAAAGAAGGTGATAGGAATACCTCTTTTTTTTCATGTTTCAGCTATCAAACATAAGAAAAGGAATCAAATTTATAAATTTCTAAATGAGTTGGGGGAGGTGATCTCTACGCCCACCCAGATCAGTCTCTTGGCTATTGATTATTTTTCAAAGGGCTTATTCAGCTCCTACAGAGGCGCCTAATCTAGTTTTGGACATTCTATTGTTAGAACCTCTCCTGACCATCAGTACCCAGAATAATAACCTTGGGATCCTTAGTGTTGTCACTCTTGAGGAGGTCCATTTGGCTACTTTTAGTATGGGGTTTTCAAAGCACCTGGCCCTAATTTTTTTCCACCAGCCTTCTTTCAGATCTTTTGGGAGATTGTCGGTGAGGACCTCGTCTTAGCTACTCGTGATTTTTTTAAATATAGTAAGATTCTCAAACAACTGAACCACACTTTCCTATCCTTAATTCCTAAGATTTTTTATCCCCATTCAATGACTTATTTTCAGCCCATTAGCCTCTGCAATACCTTTTATAAAATCCTCTCTAAAATTCTAGTGAACTGCATCAAACCTCTCCTTAACAAACTCATCAGTCCCACTCAAAAGAAAATTGTGCCTAGTCATCATAGCCTTGATGCAACCATAACCACCCATAAAACTACTCCATTCCATGGACAGATGCAACTGTGTTGGTATGGCCCTTAAATTAGATCTCTCAAAAGCTTATGATAAGATTATTTGGGACTTTATCCCTAAAGTTTTAATCAAGTTTGGTTTTGATCAATTTGTGGTCAAACTCACAATAGAATGTGTTACAATGGTCAAGTACTCTATTCTGGTAAATGGGGCTCCTTTTGGGTTCTTCTCTCTTGGGAGAGGTATTAGATAGGGTGATCACCTTTCACCCTATTTGTTTATCATGATTGTGGATGTGTTGAGCAAGAAATTTTATAGTCTATTGTTGGATGGGTCTATAAAGGGAATCAAAGCTTCCTCTTCTTTAGATCTAATTGTAATCCAAAAATTTGTGGATGGTACTTTCTTATTTGGGAAATCCTTTGTGATTGAAGCTAGGAAATGGAAAAATTGTCTTAACAACTATGTTGCTTGTTTTGGCTAGTGCATTAACTATAATAAAAGTATGATGTACTTCTTTAACAACACTCCTAACCTGCAAGCTAGGGTGACTATTGTGCTAGGTTTTATGAGAAGTTCTCTTCCTTTAGTTTACCTTGGTCTTCCCCTCACTTTCAAGGAGGTCACTCCTGACTTTTGGAATTTGGTCCTTGAAAGGATCCAAAGAAAACTGGCTAGGTGGAAAGGCTCCATACTTAGCCATGCTAGTAAAATTCAACTCCTTTTTTCTACTCTTCAAGGCATCCCTATCTACTTCATTTCTATATTCAAGATCCCTAGATATATAGTTGAGAAATTTGAGAAAATTCAATGGAGCTTCCTCTGGTTCAGGGCCGAGGACGAGAAGAAATTTTCTTTGGTTAAATGGGAAAAAGTTTGTTAGCCTAAACATTGGGGCAGGCTTGGGATCAAGATTGTCTCTTACATTGATAAGGATTTGATGGCCAAATTAGGTTGGGATCAATTGATGAATACAAAGTATTGATGTAAAATTATGAATGCTAAATATCTTCAAAACAAACCTTTAGTTAACTACCTATTAGAGGTTCATTCTTCATGTTCCTTAGCCTGGAGGAGCATTTGCAGCCTGTAGGGTCTCCTCAAGATTGGGATGAAATGGAAGATTGGTAATGGTAATAAAATAATATTCTAGGAAGATCCTTGGTTACTTGACACCTCGCTTGAAAATTCTAAATTTAGAAATCTTAAGAGGCTAGCTCAATGGTTCTTTAGTGTTCATATAAGTGACTATATCATTGGGCCACTTGGTGCTAGGAAGTAGAATGTTTTAGCTCTATGCTACCCTTTATCCCCTGAAGTGAGCCTCCTGGCTAAGTCACTACAGGATTTAATCTCACTTACTAGACTCCCATCAACCTCCTTTGGGGATGAATTATTTTGGACTCATGATAAGCAAGGAGATTTATTAGTCAAACCGGCTTACAATCTGTTGACGCACCAAGGTGTTGTCATTGACCTTTGGAAGAGGGTTTGGAACTAGAACATGATCTTGAAAGTTAACTTATTTTGGTGGACCACCTGTCACAAAAGAATTCTTACCTAGGAAAACTTGAGAAAAAGAGGATTCCATATCCCCAACAAATTTTGTTTATGTAAATGCAATGAAGAATCTATTGACCACTTGTTGTTAAACTTCCTATTTGATGTTGTTGTGTGGGGAATGGCTATTGAATGATTTGGCATACAATGGACCATGTGTAAGGATATTAAATGTTTTATATTGAGCTAGATTGGACCGTACATTCACCCCTTACCTTGTGAAATTTGGAACCAGGTTCCTCCCATTATTTGATCATGCTTATGGAAAGAGAGAAACAACATGATCTTTAGGAACATTGAGACGTGTCTAAAGGAGGTATTTCATGCAGGTTCTCAGCTAATTGAGGAAAAAATTTCACTCTTCAAAGGGAAAACTCCGAATAAGCAACCAATTGAGAGAGAAATTTTAATGGCCAAGACTTGGCATCAAAACTTGGATGCAAGCTCCTATGAAAACTTCATATCCTAGCTAGAAGTAACACTATCTAGAATCCTTTAGATAGGGGTTCGCTTAAACTCAATTTTGATAGGGCAGCCAAAGGCAACCTGAGAAAAGCTAGTATAGGAGGTGTTATCAAAGATTCCAAAGGAAAATTTATGGCTAGTTACACTAGGGGGAATAGGTTTCCAATCTTCTATGATTGTAGAAGCCCGTGCGCTACTCAAGGGCTTATAGATTGTTGTTTCTATGGGGATTGAGAACCTTCATAGTGAAGGTGACTCTAAGTCCATTATTGATGTTGTTAACTTTGGCAGATTATTGGGGTAGAGCAATAAGGATATCCTATTAGACATAAGGCTTTTTGTGTCTAAGTTAAATTTAAAGAATATTACCCACATTTATTGAGAGGGAAATCAAGTGTTTGATGCCTTAGCCAACTTTGGCACTGTTTGAAATTTCTCTAAGTGCTGGCACAATTTGGGGAACCTACTGCCAGTTATTTAAGGTCTAATCTTGAAAGAGAAAAGCCCTTACTAAATCAATGATGATAACTAAGCATGTGATTTTAGGGGTTTTATGGGTGGTCCACATGCTCATCTTATGGGCTATGAGGATGGGTGTTAATGCTGAGGTGGCCTAAAAGTGGCAGAATTTGAAAAATGAGGTGAATTCCATCTTTGAAAAAAAGGGCATTATGAGGAAGTATGGTGGGTACTTTGTGATCAAGGCTAGGCATGACCGTACCTTACATTATCTCCTTCTAGGGATTGTGATAAGTAATCATATTTTCATAAAGTCCTTTGATTTAAATATTTATGTGACTATTAATTATGAGGAAAAGATCCTTTTTGGCTTTATGCATTCTGCTATTTTGTCTCCTCTTCTAAAAGTTGGGCTCTTTGTTATTTCTAATTTTGGCCCCATGACCATCCTACCTAGCTTTTTGTGTAAGAACAACGTGGCTAGCAAAACTTTATTTCCCATCATGTCCTACTTACCTAGCCACAATTGCTTGAAGATTCCCATTAATGATACTTCCAAGATTTTGTTAAGATATTTACCTCCTCACACGTGCATCCTGCACATTGCTTTGATTAATCAACGCTGCTTTGTTTGGCTAAAAATCCTATGTGTGTGGGTGACCCTTCTCTTAACCATTTTATCTAACCTTTTACTCTCACAAGTTCTTTGGTTTTTCTTGTGCAAAGTGGAATTATGGGTGGTGATCATGTGTGAACAAAGCTCGACAACTATGGTGAATTTTACAAAGATCCGCTGGTGTGGAATATATGTGTTGAAGGCGGTTTGTCTCCCTTGATGGAGAGTCTGGTGGGTCATGACCCTAATTTATCTGCACAATTTTCCAACTCTTGGAAAGACTGAAGAGTGACACTAGGTGGGATTTCTTTTGAAGTGAACGAAGATGTGATTGCACATGCGACGGGGCTACAAAGTACTGGTAAGAAGTATCTTAAGCATACCAAGACCCAGGTTAATGATAGTATGAATGTGTTCTTTGTGGGGAATGAGAAGTCGGTTCATAACTAGTTAGGATTTGAGAGAGAAGCCCTTCGGTAGCCATGGGACCAAGTGTGCCTAGCCCTTATGAAGTATGTGACTCTTAAAGGTAGATACAAAAATTTCTACTTCTACCATTTCCCTCTTTTAAATCACCTTAGGCAAAAAAAAAAATTAATCTTTCCTTTCTTCCTGCTTAAGGAATTAGAGAGCTCTATGGAAAAATGCATTGAAGTCACTAGCCTTAACCCTGATGATACCCCTCCCCTACCACTACACCAAGGTCTCATTATGAGACTCTACCACTTTCATCTTGTTTTATGCCTACCCAAACCTATATCTAATGTTCGTGGTGAGGAAATTAAACCTCTTTCTTTGGTCAATATTTCCCCAGCCAAGTCCAAAGGCACCATTCAAAAGCCCATCTGGTTGTTGTTGATACTCACAAGCCTAAACCTGCTACTAAAAAGCTTAAGGGGAATGCGAGAAATGCCCAGACTAGTGTTGCAGCTAGTCTCTATGATCTGAAGTTGACCCCTTCCAAGACTGCTAGCAAACCAAACCCAAAGAAGAAGGAAAAGATTATGCAAAGGGTTTGATGGAGCCTCTGATGAAGGACAACAGAGGTAAAAATGTGGTGGGTAAGGATTCTAAGGGTGACACGATGGTTGCGGTAATGGTTGTGACTGGTGAGGAGACCATCATTAGAAGGTTTGGTAGATTGGATAAGAACAACAAGAAAAGGAAAGTGGAATTGGACTTAGAGGAGTAGTGGTCTGACAACAAATATTATAGGGATGAGGAGGTGTTTGGGGATGATGAGGAGGATTATGTTGGAGGGCCTCACTCCATTCCTGATAACAACAAAGTGCAGAATGAGAAATCAGCTTCCCAGTCCTCGGACCCATTGGATGTGGAGTGTGCTAATACTATGAAGGCTATTGATGATGGGGAAGAGCTTCAAGTGTTTCAATTTAGAATGGATAAGTTGGAAAATAAATTTTGTGGCTTGCCCCTTTTTATTGTTAAGCTGGTTCACTTTGTTACCAACACTCTATCTACGGTTATAAAGGATGAATTGGATGGGAAGAATGTTGATGATGACTAGGAATAGGTTAGGGTTGATTTTGTTGATCTCCTATCAGAGAACTTGGAAAATTATAGTTAGTTATTATTTAGTCTATGTTTTAACAATTTATTGTCGATCCGTGGTCTACATTTTTTTAGCTTAGTTTCTATGTTTTGTGGACTTGAACTTTTTGGCCCTTGTGGCTTTATGTGTTAAGGGTACAACACCTTGTAAATGTTGCTTACCTTATCAAAAACAAGGATCACTAGAAGGAAAGAAGAAATAGAAAGCAAAATGTGCTTCTCGTACAAAGCACCATTTGAAAGTGAGAAAATGACTTGAAATGATGAAAATTCCTCCATCCTTAGGTGCCACCACCCTCTAAC
Organism: Sequoiadendron giganteum; assembly: GCA_007115665.2. Lineage (NCBI taxonomy): Eukaryota > Viridiplantae > Streptophyta > Pinopsida > Cupressales > Cupressaceae > Sequoiadendron > Sequoiadendron giganteum. The sequence continues at coordinate 512,716,906 of CM021108.1, read as the reverse complement.
AGAGAAGGCTCAATTAACTCATCATTTTCCAGGTTATATTTTCCCCATATGAATTTTCCTACTAGTCATAAGACCACATTCATTGACCTCAATTATGGATCCTTTTGTGATCTTGCACATATTACCATTTGATTTTTTCTTCACACTAATAATATCAAGATTGGAAATGTATTGTAAAACCATTGGAATAAATGGTTCATACTTGGGATGTTTCCTTGAAAATATAGGTCGGATAAATGTAGTCTTAGAAGTCATTTGTTTGCAGTGCTTGATTGTGTTGATTAGCATCATGGAATGAGTTATTGAATCCTTTTCCAACAAGTAAATAGACATTGATCCTTCTTGAATATTGTCATCCATTTTGCATCTAGTGGTATTTTCTCATGCATAACAATTATTTTATTTATCAAATATTTCCCTACATAACGCTTCTTAGAAAACATCTTACCCTTGAAAGAAAGAGCCTTTTTAGAAAGAAACATATCGCTTGTGTTCTTCATGAGTCTCCTAATACTTTTTTCAAAGTGATCCAACCAGTATCTATGTGGCTTTGTGTGAATTCATTATATATATTTTAATGGTGGAAGGAATAGACTAGTTAACATTGGTGACTTAGTGTATGGATCTTAATAGTGCAACCCAAATGCCTAATAATAATTATCCTCCTCATATAACACTATAACTTCAGACACCATTACTATTATTATTTTCTATAAAAATATGGACTAAAAACCAAATATAATGCCTCTTATAACTATTTATGTAAGTAGTGGGTAGCACAATATTCACATGAATTTGATGTACGACGTATTTATAAAGCATATTAATAGAAAGGAAGAACATCAATTCAGAATATTGTGCAAATATTTACTCTTTTGTTATTGCAATTCGAGATTCCAAAGGTAATGCGTGATATAACTATACCCTCATTCTTTCATACCCCCATAATCAAAACCAATCTCCCAAAAAATGTTGCTTCTATATGCAAATGACTCAAATTCTTGGTTGATTCTTGTGTGGTAAATTATGTTACATGTTGCTAAAAATGGACATGAATGTTTGAAGTTCTTGAATAATGAGGATTCTCATTTCATAGGACCATGATGAGTGAACAAAAGGTGATTGAGTATGTTTTTCTATTCAAAGTAAAATAAAGCATTGTGTAGAAGGAAAAAGGCATGCGAATATCTTCCTTGAGTGTGCTCAATTCACTCGAACACATAGAATACCTCAAAGCTATTAGTACATAGAATATTTTGTCTAAAATATTCCTCTAGATAAGTTTTCTAGTTGTTAGGTTTTAGGATAATGATTTCTTAGTTTTACAATCTTGCATGGAGTTTCATGCCTATTTTGTAGTTGGTAGTTTCCATTCTAGATGGCTCATCTCTTTCTATATATATTGTCCTCATTCCTAAGCTATAAATCAATAAAAATAATGAATGCAATTATTTTGAGTTTATCTTTATTTTCAAATGTTGCAATTGTGTAATTTGTAGTTCAACCAGTAGTATTAAAAGTTTCATATGGTATCAGAGTAGAGGTTAATTTTTAGTGTAAATTCATTTTATATTGTAGGGATGGAAATCATGGATGTAAATGTGAATATTCATCTATGCATGTACTATTTCCTTTTTGCATGCATCAAGTTTTCATTTTCATTCTGATCTTGCACATCATTTTAGTTTTAGGTCATTTTTCAATTAATTGTTGCTTCATGGATTCCAGAGTTGTGTCAGTTTTTGAGTTTTTGAGTGTTCCTTGGAATTAGACCTACTATTGCTTTATCATGATTTTGACTTGAATCATTCAGTGACTCTAATATGGTTTCTAGCAAAGAGATTATCTTTCCTTGCTTGTTGGATTAAGGATTATAGTGTTACTCCACAAGTGTGATTTCAATGCTTCTTTACAATAGATTATCTCATTATGTAGGGGGTTGTATGGCTTTGATTTTCATCATTTGTGTGGATGGAGATTTATTGGATTTGTGATGGATATCATTATTGTATATTTTGGTTAATATTTTTCCCATTGAGTTTCTCCTTTGCTCTTTGTAATTGGGCACCTAACATGGCCTTATAGTTGGGACCCATTCATTTTTTCATGCATCTATCTTTGATTTTTTTTAATTCTCTCTATTCACCTAGCTACACTTAAGGAGGGGTGTTAGTGTAGAATATTTTACCTAAATACTCCTCTAGATAAGTTTTCTAGTTGTTATATTTTTAGGATAATGATTGCTTAGTTGTGCAATCTTCCATGAAGTTGCATGCCTATTTTCTAGTTGGATTTTTCCATTCTAGATGGCTCATCTCTTACTATATATATTGTACTCATTCCTAAGCTATAAAAAAATAGAAATTATGAATACAATTATTTAGAGTTTAACTTTTTTTTCAATTGTTGTACTTCTATAATTTGTAACTCAACTAGTATTTCTGAAATTTTCACACAAGCAAGTCCTGATATTGCCACAAATTCATTGAAGAAATACACACATCCCTTATACAAGGTCTATAGAAGCTACGAAGCCTTGAATCTATACTCTACCCATCCTTTCCTTACACCGTTATAGAAATTAAACTGCACCTTACGTGGTTCTGATACTAGATGAAGGGGTGAATATGCTTAAATTATTTTATTAAAGAATAAAAATACATATATAAAGAGGAGAAATGTAGTTGAAAAATCTCTAACTACATAACTGCCTAATAACCATCTATAAAACTAAACAATGTAGTAGGAATTTCTACCACAAACATGAAAGGTAGCTTAGTATAATTTTATATAAAGATTCATTTTCTTGATTAGTGAACCATATGAAATAGGGTGTGCTCCACCATTTAGGAGATGTAACACACACAAGAGGGATAGGTCATCCTATTTCACTCTTAGTTAATTCAAGGAAACCCTAGATATCTAAACCTAATGATCTAATTAGGAAAACATATTGCTACAAGGTCCCTCTAGGTGCGATTAAAAAGAGGGTTCACCACTAAGAAAATACTTAGAAAAAAGGAATTGAAATCAATGTGAAAATCTAGCTATATAACCTAGAAAATGAAACTTGAAATTAGAGTAACAAATTGGGGATAAATAGAGAAGTACTTGAAAGACTAAAGATGCCTAAAACCATGTCTGTAATCCTAAAATTATAACTTTTGATGTGAATTGGGACTCATACACTAGACTAGGCAATTTAGTCTCAGTCTTGGTTTTTGGATGAATCTAGAATCTTCAACTAGTAAACCAAGATCTACAAAAAAAAATGTTGAAAAGTATTATACTAGGACTCATACATCCAAGGTGGAAATTTAGTCCTAGTATTAGAGTTTGTCCAAAATTTGGATATCCTCTAGTGATCTTTTGTAGCTTCTCTCATGTCCAATCTCCAAGTCTGAATATTTGAGTTCTTTCCTGTAGGTGACTTTTCATGAAGATGACAACTTCTTGACAAATTTTTCAACTTTCTTCAATCTTGCAACTTTTCCTTCAAAGGATCTTCAAGTCTCAAAACACCTAGATCTGCAATCACATGTAGAGAGAGAAATTTTTATTTATTAGTCGATAGGGGTTTGCCTTGGTCAAACCTCATTTTGGTAATCAAACCTTGAAATGAAATGAAATAGAATGAAGGAATGATGAATGAACAATATGCATTGTTGAATCTCACCAAACGCTTGATATGAAGGCTGCAATATTATCTAAAATAGCTAGCATGAATGTGGATCTTGAGTCTTCATTGTGGATATGAAACTTGACTTGAATGCTTGCTTGAATCATGAAAACCTACATGTCATAAATGTTAGCTCAAAAACATATATGATGCATGATGAATTTGACATGATGCTTGAATCTTGAATGAGCCCCAAAATGATTGATAATCAACTCTTGAATGTTGTTGTAAACTCTTCAATTCTCTTGAATTGCTAGAATTCTTGAATGCTTAGATCACATTTTCTCATGAAAATTTTCTAGATGACTTTTAAACTTGCTAAAAGAAAATATGTGAAATGACCTTGTATTTATACTTGTTTATGCAAAATTTCTTGAAATTACAACACTACAATCCAACATCAGATCTAGGAGAATAAAATACCGTCAAGAATTGAATTGAAAATAGGTCTAAGCTAAATTGGGACTCAAATGCTAGTTGGGGTGTATGAGTCCTAGTAGCCTAAGCTTGGGACATAAATTTTAAGAAATGTTAAGTTCTATGCAACATTCAAGATCAAGCCTTGAAACCTTGGTGGGACCCATATCCCCAAGGTGGCATATGAGTCCCAAATCACTAGATCTAGAACACACAACCCAAAATCATGAATTAAAATTGGTCATTAGTTAAGTGTTAGGATTATCCTCGAAGAAATGCATTAAATAAGGCTTTTGGATGAAAAATAGGACCAAATAAGGCATAAAGAAGCCCAATTTTAGTAGGGAGGGCCTAAAAAAGTGTTAAAATGTAAAGGGATATATTTTTATATACTACATTTAGCCCTCACTTTAGTGAGAGGAGAAACTTACTTCAAACTCACAATAAAGTAGACAAACTCACATCAAGAGGGGTTCAAATGCACCAATACTAGAGAGATAGGATGACAATGATCAAGAGGGTTGCACAAGCCCCCAAGATCAAGATCCTATGGAAACCAACATAGACACAAACAAACACATGTGAAAATTATGTATGAAGCAACAACAAGATACAACAATATATTGCCCAAGATATAGAGAAGAAAGAAATAGAAAAAGAAGGGGTGGATCAAGCCTCAACCATTTATCCAACGTGATGTGGATCAGAGCTAAGGTGTTTTTCCAAATAAATCACTTATAAGTGGAACATGATGTCCACTATGCAAACGAAACACACGCACACAAGGGCTAGTGGAACTGTAGGGCATCCACTAGGTGATCCCCCAGAGACACATACACACATGACTAGTATGCACTCACACATAAAAGAAAGTGGCTATGGGAAATTCATGCCTAAGTTTGGCTCCCATATGTTGTAATATCCCTTATGAGATATTTAAATCTGATTTTCAAATTATTTAGTAATTTTTTATAATTAAAGTTTGCAAACAAAAAAAATTGATGAAAATAGGTATGCTGAAAGTTGCACCAATAAAGCCATAAATACTCCAAATTCTAATTGCAGAAACAAAAGAAGTTTCTACAAAACATTTGGTAGCATATTTTCTTGCAACTAGACACTTTGGAAAGTCTACAGATCTTCCCTTACAATATGCATATTTTCTACCACTTTGGAAACCCAAAATACAACAAAAACCCAATAAAAATTGCATAAAATCTCTCCAAAATCCAATACAAAGATAGATCTAGGTTACAAAAATTTTGGAATTTTTTATAACAACAAAATATTACACATAATTCTGCTCAAAACATAAAAATATTAGATTACCAATGCTAAAGAAAACACACCAAAAAACCACTCTAAAACCCTGCATAAACACACAATAAAACTCCTCTAAGAGCAAAATTGTAACCCCTATGTGAAGTTCTCTCTAGAAACCTATAAACCCACTACCTACAAGTCTCAATCTCCTTGGTTTATGAGCTTGGAAGATCACTCCATCAATGGTTTCTCAACCATTGAAGAAGAAAGAAAAATACTTTAGCAAAACAAAATGAATGAATGCATGAAAAAGCTATTTTTTCCCTTAAGTAATCCACATTCAAAAGCCAAAGTTTTGTGCCAATATTTCATGCCAAAATGAGGGAAATAATTATGTAACTCATCTTTCCTAATTGTAAAAGAAAAAGTCAAGTGCACCTAAGGGAAATAATAAAATATTTCCATTTCATGCACCACTTCATAAGCCAATAAAAAATCCATTTTTCCTTTTTCAAAAAATCCACACTTAACTTCGTTCCAAATATTTAAATCTCCATTTAATATTTTTTCACTAAAATCTGATTTATTTATTTAATCATAAAGGACATTATTTTCTCGATTTTTCTGCAATACTTGACTTACTATATTAGGATAATCAGCCTTAATAAAAATAGAAACTACTATTTTTAGAAAAAGGGGACATGAAAAATCCTCCATTCCCAAAATTTATTGTCCTCGAGCAATTGTAAACATACATCTCCATGATCATGTATCCAATTTGATCAATTATACCAAACTGCATACCAAGCCTTGATCATGTATTTGCACGAAGCTACTTCTTCCCCTTAAGAATCTTGAAGAATCCTTGAAAACTATTCTTGTGTCGTGTAGTATCATGGCACCAATATTTAATATGCAACCTCATATCACATATTACCTATGTATTCATAAAATTATTAGCATCTTCTTCAATTAACAACCTCCCCCTCTCAATCTTTCTCCAAAACTCTGTATGTGCACGGTCACCAAGAAAGATAAACCAAAAGTCCTTACAACCTTTGATATATATTTGGTTTATGCAAAACAATGGAATATTAGAGAAAAATAATAATCCTCCAAAATAATTTATACATTTAAAATTAATTAACCATTTTGTCTTGGAGTTGTTGGGATACTGCTTGTAGGAAACACCACTATTTGTTCCAAATTTTACCTCATTCTAGTTGATGTTGTATGCAACTTAAAAATCTAATATATAGAAGAAATAGTATAGTTGAGGAATAGATTTTAACATCATACGATATCAGTACATAGTGCTCCCAATTCTAAGTTTTAAACCTGCAAAAAAAATTTGGTCTCTAGTTAGTGACATACTGTCATTAGGAAACTAGCACCTGACACTTCTGAAGCAAATGATGATGATAAAAATCTATTTTTTACACTTATGAAATTGTTATAATCATTAATGCATCATTCACAACATCAGGTACATAACTAAAAAATAATTACTTCTTTTACCTCCCAAGTACCCAAATTTTTATTGCAAGAATGCACAACAAAATACCCATATTTTACCTCAGCTTGGGAGATGTTACCTTCAACTTCATGTGCAGATCTATAATAGTAATAATTCAATACAGAATCAAAAAATAGCATCATGCAATAACAAGTACACATTCTAGAAATAATTAATTCTTTCACCCTTGGGGAATAGAGATCCACAATATTGAAAAACACATTAATTACCTAAAGCTTTGCCTTAACTTGGAGGGTATTAATTTCAGCTCCACAAAATCATTTTGGAAAACAAGAGAACTATAGAGGACCATAAATTAACATCATAAAACAACAAGATTCATACCTAAATATTCTGAGTATGAAATTTGTAAGCAATTAGACATTTTGGTATAAGGTAGTGTACTCTCTGTGTACAACTATTAACACATTTTTATCACCCAATATAATTTAAAAAATGATTATAACATAGTCTATCATGTTTGGAAATCTCCAATCTTCATGAGCGATAAGGAGATACCATGAAGTAATCATTCTAAAGAAGTTATTCCCAACTATATTGCCAATTACCCAGTTTTATGGCTCATTACTCCAACCATACTGAATTAAGAGAATGTTCAATCTAAAGCAATCATCTTCATCTCATATTTTCCATATTCCCAATATTGATTGTACTTCCTATGGGTATAAATGGAAATAATTTTTTTCCATTACTATATAAATTCCCTTTGAAACTTTGAACTTCATACTTCCATTTCTCATCATTTCCCATCTATGAATTGTTAGAGTTCATTTATCCTTTCCTGAAACACTATACTCCTTCACAAAATAATGTGAGAAATATGAAATGAAAAATAGAAGGCATGTGTTCCTTACCTTCACAAACCCTTCCAATGCTTATTGTGTTGCAACCTCATGCATTCATAGCGTGCTCATGACTTGGCCCAAGTATGTAATATCAATCTCCCATGTAGATACTAAGTTTTAAATTGATTCATTAACATAGTCAAATAAGAAGTGACATCCTTTGACTTTTCTTTTTTGACTCTTAGGCTGTAATTCTTGGACCAGGTGTTTTTTCACCTCACTTTCTTGATGCTCATACTTGTTCAATTTGGTTCTTCCTCCATAAGTTTTTGATTTGAAAATGTTAGTAAGATGAAATCCAATTGTAGACATCAAATTTTGACCACCCCCATATGGTGAAATTCATCCCCTTTTATTTTTCTATCCTGCATCCCTCGTTGGCATTAATTAAATAATTTATCATTTAATTAGTATTCACCTTCTTCTAATGTTCCTAAGGTATTTAATTAAATAATTAAACACTTTATCCTTTATCCCCCTTTCCTCTCTAAATTAAATAAATATTCTAATTTAATTAATTTATCCATTTGTCTTTATGAATTTAAATTAAGTTTTAAATTCATTATTTCTATCTCTCTTGTCCCATCCTACACAATCCTCCTCTAATATAGGTTAATTAATCAACCTATAATTAGGATCTGCACACCCCTAATCAAGATTAGTATCACATCCTCCATAACTCCCCATTTTCCTTAATCCATCATTAATTTTTCTAATCCCTAGTTTGCACAACTCTAATTACTTGATTAGGTCAACCTAATCCTTATGCAATTTATGCCATACCCCCAAGTCAACCTTTCATTAATTTCTTTCTCCTTTTGGAGAAGGAAACCTATTTCCCATGTGAAGTTTAAATTCACATTTATTCCCCCTAGACCTTTTAAGGAATTTTTAATTCCTCTCCTCTTCCCTATGTGGATATTTGAGGAATTTTTAATTCCTCCTACATCACATCATGCACATGTGGACAAGGACCTCCTTTATGAGGATATATTGTCCCAATACCTAGGTACCATAAGGTACCTCCACCTCATCTCCCCTTTTGACACCTCACCTAACACATGGCGAGATGTGAGGGCTCGTGAGTTCTCAAATCACCCTGGCCCTTGATCTTGTCCATGGTGGATTCATTCTGACCCTCCATGGTTTAGAAGCACTTCCCCTAAAATTAGAGAAATTTTCCCTCATTTGAATTCATGCATACACACAATCAAACAATCAAGCCTTCAAGCATTCAAGAATAAAAAAACCCCCATTGTTGCAGCACCTTTTACATCCCCATTGTGCATCCATTGCAACACCCACTTACATAATTGCATCCTCCATCCACTTACAATCATTTAGAGCTAGGTTTCATGCTATTTTCCATCAAAATGAGCACATAAATTAAATGATCAATAGGGAAAACCAACTCATCAAATTAGAAAAGGTAAAATACTCTTTGTATGTTTTGTTTTGTTCAAGTTGAAAGTAGGCTAATCATTGAGGTGTTGTTTGTGTTCTCCTTGTTCGCATTCTCTTTTGTTTATGGAATTTTAGACTAGGAATTCACCTGCACACATTTCTGGCACACCCAGTGGGACCCACATCACGGCTCTGCACTTTTACGTTTGTTGTTGTTTGTGTTTGCAGGTTCATATTTTACACACAAGGGAAAATCTTCCCTGACAAGAAAACTTGCCTGTTATAGAGGAAAATCTATAGTCAACAAAGGAGAACTTGAATTTTCCCTTTTGTGAAAAGGGGCGAATCTGAAACTAAAGGCGGAGTTGCTTGAAGAAGAGGTGAAGTTGCAGTGGCCTCTAGGAAATGGGTGAAATTGATCAAGTTATAGAGGCGACAGCAAATTCGCCCCTTCCTCTTGACAGGCATTTGTGAATTTTCCCATCTTCAAAGATAGATGATTTTGAGTTGAAGAAATAGGTGAATTTGCCTCACACAGGCAAATTTTTGGTATTTTCAAAACTTAATTTTTTGATTTCCAATTCCAATTTGATTTCATTTTTGGGTACTAATCCACTAATTTGTTTGTTTGTGAGTGTGTTTTTTCACTAATGATTTTTTCAAAAATTGTCCCTTGTTCATCCAATACCGGTGATGAAAACTACTGACATATTTCTTGCAAGACGATTGGTCGAAGACCCCTAGATTAGCTCTATTTTTTTCCTATTTTTTGCGCTAATCTAGGCACATGTAGATTAATTAAAAGGTCAATATACTTCTTTTTTTCTGCTTGGGAGTAAGCTATTGACATATCCACTCCCCTTGTGCCTTTTGGTGATCCTGGGTGACAAGAAATCACAATTTTCTCTAGTCCAGTCCAGTCTACCGAGGAGGTGCTAGTACATTTAAGCTCTCCCCTTGCACTACATGTGAGCCTGGGGATGAGTTGAAGCATCTAGTCTCTTCTTCCTTTAGTGGGACCTACCTAATATTTCTAAACTTGGGGGATGATTCCAACTATGTGTTAGCGGTAGGGTATATAAAAGGGGGAGAATGAAAGTTGTACCCTAATCCAATCATGTCATGATTAGCGTAGCATCAAAGCTAGGGTGATACCTAGATAAGACGTGTAGAGTTGTTCTGAGTTTCCAGTACCTCGTTGGGGATCCCAACTCACTCTTATGATGGGCTGGTGTTCATGGTTGTGTCTCACATACCTAGCGTATATCGAGGACACACAAGATCACCTTGTATAGCCTAGATAGAGACCCATGTTTTAGCTGCAGCTTGGTCTAGTGCAGAAGATGTGCATCATACCACAAAGTTACTCACCACGTACTCCCTTGGGTTGATATAGGAATCCTTGTGGTGGAATATGATAATCCTCGAGTGAGAGTGTGAATGTGAGCCTATGGCATCTGTTGATGACCTTGTGCCATTGAACGCTAGCTATTCGCCTTTGTGAGAAAGGGTGATCCGACAACCACCTCGGTATCTCAGAGTATTAACCTTGTGTTGTCCACTCAAAGTGGTGGGCCTACATCAAGTTTGTAAGCCCTTATCACTAATTTTTAGGATTGTGCTACTTGACATGTTTTCATTATGTGATACTAGTGCTTTTATTCTCAGCTGAGTCAGTCTATCCTTTTTTCCTGTTGTTTTCCATGTTTGTTGTCCTTTTCCAAAGTCATCCCCTACCCTTAGAAGTGAATTTGATTTCCTATTGTTTGCCATGTTTTTTGTCCTTTTCCATAGTCATCCCCTACCCTTAGAGGTGAATTTGATTCATCCATAGGCGAATTTGCATTGTGGACAGGTGATTTTTCCTTGTAAAAAGGTGATTTCATGTCTGAGTCAAGTCTAGGTCATCTCTTTAGGCGAGTTCATCTTTGTTAGAGGTGAATTTTTTTGTGGGTCCCTTCTTAGGTGACCCTGTTTCTATTATTTCCTAAAATAGGTGAGTCTGACCATCCTTTAGGTGAGTTTGTGTCAGTCTTCATCTATCAAATTTGTCTGTTTCCATAAAATAGGTGAGTTTTTCATCTTCTGGGGTGAACCTATTATCCATAGGGGCGATCTTGTTTTCAGTCTAATTCCTTTTGTCTATACATCCCTTTAGATAGGAAAACCTATTATTCATAGGGTTGAATTTGTTTCTTCCTATGTCCCCTTCATCAATACAAGTCAAGATTTAAGTGAATCCATTTGTCCAATAGGTGATCCCATTTTAGGTGAGTTCTTTCCATGTTCGTACAGTTCAAGAAATGTGTGAATTTATCATCCTCATTAGGCGATTTTGTAAATCAAGTCTACCCATTCTCCTATGGTCTTCTAAAGTGTTGGACAATCCTAATTTACTCAGAGGCAATTTTGTCAGAATTTAAGTGAACCTACATTGAAATAGGCAAATTTGCATCCCGGGTCCACTTGTTTCTTGTGTCTCCCTCAGATTAAGGTGAATTTACATCCCAAGTTCTCCTATTTCTTGTGGTTCCTTCACACATAAGAAATTTTGAGTACACCAAATAGGTGAGTTTTCTTAATATAGAGACAAATCTATTTTCCCTGAATAGGCAAAGTTGTGACCTGAAGAGTCAAATTTGTGATACATAGAGGCATATGCACTATCCATACAAATTCCAAAGAGTGAATCCTTATTGCCACTAAAATCCTATCATTTTCCTTTTTCATGATCAATTTTTTTTAATAATTGTCCATCTTCCCATAATAATCACTTTAGCTAGTCTACATTTTCCAAAAGTCATCGATCCACTAATCAAATCACATAGTTGCATCTTAGAGCATTCCTAGGTTGCATTTTCATCATCGGCTCATCAATCTGAATCCCCTAGACTTCGTTTTAGAGGTTTTTATCTAAGTTGGCTTAGGTGTCTAACTCTGATCATCATCACCCACATTTGCCTAGGATTGTCATCCATCCTGAATCAGTAAATCATCTTTGGACCAATCAATCTACTTCCATCTTGAGGTAGATTCAGTGTCATAATCATCCCTTTTGCAATTCAATTTGATCAATCAACACCTTACGTCATCTATTCAAACCTCTAAACTTAGTTTATAATCGGTTTCATTAGCTCCAATACAATTGATCATCCAATCCTATTAATCGTCTCATCCTATCAATCAATTTAATCAGGTCCATTTGCATCCTTTCTCCAATCGATCAATTAATCAATAAATTCATCATCATATTCAGTCAATCCTTTAATCTTTACTCAGTTCATTCTTTCACTACAACTTAGAGTGTAGAATCATCCTAGTCACCTGGTAGTTTTTCATTTTCATTCCCATTACTCGATCACAAAAAAATAAACTCATGGAAGAACAAAAGGCTCAAGGTACCTATCCCAACATCCCTTAGGATCCGAATAATGGTGGCTCATCGAAATCCAATACTAAGGTTCACACCACATCGCCTCCTGCTAATGAGAGCATGGTCAATCAACCTGAGGTCACAGTCGATGAGTACCTTAGTAATCCCACCAATCTCCAAAGGAAAAATTGCCTCCTTGATGAGCATGGGGATAAAATCCTCACCACATATATACTGAAAGGCATCAAACCATCATCAAGATTTGAGTTATCCAACTATGTTAATATCACACCTCTCGTGCCCCCTATGTCTCAAGATCACCAAAATTATTACATCCCCAAGGGTCCACCCATGGATAATTGGTATCATCTTGGGTTTCATAATGTCATGATGTATCAAGTCACACACCCCCCTCAGGTTTTGATTTCGGTCATGGGAGCATCACCTGATCCAAATGATCCCCTTTCTTATTGTGTGCCACAAAATCTACCTCCTCCTTCACCATCGAACATCCCACAAGTTCTAGTCTCTATACCGTTTGTACCGCCTCTCCCACCTAATCAACCGAGTCAACCACCAGTGAATACTGGGGGCAATCCTTTTGTTTCATTGCCACCACCTCCAAGTTTAGCACCCGCTTCGAATTTACCACCACCTCCATTTACCTCTCAACAACTTCCTTAAAACAACATTCCATCCTCACAGCCACCACAAGGAAACCCTCAACAAACACCATAGAAAACCCCTCAACATACTCCAATTCTGTATCAACTACTTCAACAACATCCTCTATAGTAGAATATCCTGATTCCTTCACAACAACAACACCCACCCCTACATCAACAGTAGGGTAATCCATTGCAACCCCCTCATCAACCAAAAGGTCCTCCACATCAGCAAATATCGTAGCAAAATCTGCTCTTCCAACAACCACAGGTCACCCAACAGCCCCAAATCCCAACTTGGCCTCTTTACCAACAACTTCCACCTCACCAACAACCCATTTAGCAGCTAAAAGTCCTAGCACAACTTGAGTGATCCCACCAGTCGATTCCCATGCACATGACTCAATACTTATACCACCCACAAATCACTTTCTATCTACAGCTTGTTGTATCTAATCTGAACCCCAATTATTCCTATCACAATCCACAACAATCTAAACATCAACCATCTTACACTACCCCTTCACAACCACAACAAAATAATTCCTATCAGCAGCCTAATCCACAACAGCCTTTGTAAGCATCCCAACAATACGTTGCCTACAACTATTAGTCCAATCCATATTATGTCTTACAACAACATCCATCCTATCAATGATCATCATATCCACAGGGTGCTTCCATCTTGTATTATCAAGAACCTCCACCATATCAGTGAGGGGTCTCCTCTTCTGATCTCCAAAATTTGTCATCCTAATATCAATCCTACACCAACTTGTCACCATAATCCACCTACACTAATCAGTATCAGCCGACTCCTTCATATATGCCTTCACCATCATACAATCAAATCATGTCCACCTCATCTTCGTCCTATCAACAATATGCTCTTTATAATCAATCCAATCCATCAAATCCACCTTTACCAAAACGTGCTAATAAGGAGTGGGAAGAGATAAAATCTACATTGAAAGACTTACAAGAAGGGACCTCTAAAAAGTCTTTCAAGTTTGAAGATATTTATACCTATCTATTTGATCCCTTGATCTCACTTGTTCCTTTTCCCAAAAATTTTGAAATGCCAAAGTTTGACAACTATAAAGGAATGTCTAAAGGCCCAAAGAACCACCTTCAGCAATTCTATTCACATTGTCAAGAAGTTCTGCACAATGACAATTATCTCCTGCGATTATTCCCTAGGAGTTTGATGAGGGTGGCTTCAGATTGGTTTATGGTTCTTCCAAAGGGGTCAATCTCTTCTTTTGTGGATCTTTCAGAGAAATTTGTCACACACTTCTCCTTTAATCTGGAGAAGGATATTGATACCCTAGATCTTCTGAAAGAAAAAAATGAGAGGGAGAAACATTTGCAAGCTACTTGCAAAAGGTGGCATGCTTTGGCTAGTCGAATGAAATCTCAACTCAATGAGAAAGACCTAGTGACTCTTTTTTTGGAAAACACTCATTCGAACATGACACATAATCTCAATATTAATTGTGTCACAAAATTTGTGAAATTCATAGAAAAAGATCCTACCATTGAGAAAGTGCTCATTGCTAAGGGACAGATCAAAAATTATAATCTTGATAAGGAAAACTCATCTGGAGATAAGTCCCACTACTCAAACAAGAAAAAGAATGTATTCAATGATGTTTTCATTGATATCAAACATCTTCAAGTATCTAATACCTCAAAAAGGCCTTAGTATACCCCTCCACAATAATCAATCCCCAATATTATATATGTGCCACAAGGCGCACCTCATCCTCCTCAATAGTCTAATTAGAATAATCAAGGCAACAATAAATGCTCTCTTACTGCTTTGGGAGAGCCCTTAAGTGTCATTTTCAATAGGCTTCTTAAAGTGAGTTATTTGATCACGTATCCTATGACTAAGCCTTTTGACGAGTCTAAACCTAAGCTAGCCTGGTATAAGGAGAATGAGTATTGTGAATTTCACAAGATCATGGGTCATTCCACTAATAAGTGTTAGGGACTTAAAACATATGTCCAAGATCTATAGATCATGGAGATATAGTAGTGGATGCTAACTAGGCAACCTCATCCAATGCTCAGCTTCAGATATATCAAAATGCCTTCCCAAAACACAACCAAGGTGCCAATACGTCCAATGCTAATCTTGAGTCAAGTAATAACAACAATCAAAACAATAGAACCAATAATGTTAGCTATAAAAATGTGCCTTAGAACTATGATGGTATAGTTATGTGCATTAGCTAGATAGAGCCTCACATATCCATGATTCGTGTTAAAGGCAAAGATCCATAATGTGTTGTTACAACTTGTTGCACCCATATCTCCATCCCTCATCCTTCCATGTCAACCCAACCAACTCTTGTAAGTTTTCAATATAATATTCTTGATCACCTAGGAAATATTCCTACTCAAATATCCATCTTGGATTTTCTCATGTCCTCTCCTATCCATCAAGAAATCATAACCAAAGCTTTATAAGATACTCATGTGCCTAATGACATAGATCCTACTAAGCTCCAAGCCTTAGTAGGACACTTGTCATCAACCTATCAATTGAGATTTAGTCAGAATGATATGCCTTCCATTGCCTCAAATCATAACCGTCCCCTTCACATTGAGGTCATCGTAGCCCATCATAAAGTAAAAAGGGTCCTGGTAAATAATGGCTCTACCCTCAACCTTTTTACATTGAATTTCATAAAATAGGTTGGGTACACCCATGATAACTTAACAAACTAGGTTATCTCCATAAAATCATATGAAAATGTAGAGAGGGACTCCAAAGGAATTATTTTCCTTCCCATTTAGGTTGGCCCTGTAGTTCAATATACCAGGGTGCTACCACAATAGTGGTTTACACTTACTAGGAAATCCTGATTTTTGCTGAAATCTTCTATTTTTAGAAAATATAATCATTTAAGCCTTGAAAATTTTCATTTAAAGGATTCCAATTGAAGAGGATTTGATCAAAACACCTTAGACCAAGCCCTCTTGGATAGAACCCCACTAGTTTTAAACCATACCTATAACGGAGTCTCCTTTACACCTATCAAAATGCTTATAAAAAATCACTTTTGATTTACCTTTTGGGGGATCAAATGAGTTCATTTAAAATTTATTTTTTGTAAGTATGGAGTCCTTATTATAAGCTTCTAAAAAAGTATAATTTTAATTAAATTTAATTTGAATATTATATTTAATTTTTATTTCTTGTGAATGTAGGTTTTTCACCGAAAATCAAGCTCTCTATTATGCACATGTGGAAAAATAGTAGATTATCAAAATTAAATTTTGAAAAATATGTTCATGCTAGGTATTTATTTCCTTGATCCATTAAAAAATAAAATTGAATTTCGATACATACAGAAAAATTTATGTTGTATATAGTCCACCTATGTCTGAATTCTAATTGGTTTGACTTTGAAACTTGATTAAGGAAAAAATATTTAATAATACACTATGAAACCAAATGAACTAGTTAGATATCATAGTTACAAATCTAAATAAAAAAAAAAATAGAATTTTATCCTTCATACAAAAAAATTTATGTTGTATAATGATGAGCATAACTCCTTAAAAATGTTGTTTACTGATAAAAAATAGTTTTCGAAGGAGATGAAAAAAAAGTGTAATTTGATTCCAAAAGTTTTGAAAAAAATATATTTAGAATCTATAGACAAAACTTCACAAATCACTATTTTGCATCATCTTCAAATTCCTCACGGTTTAGACACTATAGGAGCCCAAAAGTGAAGATTTAGTTAAAAAAAAATAGTTCAGTGTCTAGTTTGCCCAAAAATTGTAAATCAGTATTGTGGGATCACCCACCACATGCCATGTTCTTGATTTGGACCTTCCATACAACCTCCTTCTCAGTCACCCATGGATCCATGCCATGCAGGCCGTCCCGTCCACCTACCATCAATGCCTAAAGTTCCCATTCAATGGGATGGAAGTAACTATACATGTTGATCCACAACCATTTAAATATTATCATGCTTTGGAATCCTCCTTCCCCCACTCTCATTACTATCTAGGAGTTGAAGTGGGGGAAACTCAAGCCTCATCCTTAAATCCATCTTCAAATCTGTCATACAATACACCATCCATTCCATCCTCCACTTTTGAATCCACAGTCACCAAGGTCTAGATCATAGACAAAGGTTGTGGTGAGTATGAGATGTGCACAACTTTAAATGTGGCAACCATGCCACCATCTCCTTGAATGTACAATATACCTTCTTGATCCATATCAGAAGAAGAAGATAAGACAATCACACTCAGCTCTAAGATTGTGGGGTCTAACACTTTTCAATCCCCTAGAACATGACAAGATCAACTAGAAGATGATATGAGTTAATGGATATACCAAGAAGAGCCTAAACCTACTTCCCCTCTTAAGGAATATTTCTAGGAGACTTATCCTCATGCCTCTAAGTTAGCTGAAAATTATAATTATCAAGGGGGAGGCCTCGACATAGAAGAACAAGGAAGACAACAACCTATTGATACTCCTATGGGACAAGGACATATGGGCTTAGGTTATGAAACAAAAAAAAAAGGTCTTGCACCATCAACTAGTGCCTCTAATAACGTCAGTCTAGGCAATGGTCTCCTTGAGGACATACCCGAAGAAGAGTCCATCATACTCACATACGATCACGTAGATCTCACATCCATATTTGACTACTTATCTTTCTTTTCCATTATCCTTTCCCTTCACCATGCTAAGCTTATTGAATGGGACCTATGATGTAGTGCACCTATCAATACCTTTCCTTCAGTGGAAACCTATGTAAATCTCATGGGATTGGGGGAAGATGAACACCCGAACCGTAAAATTAAGAAGAAACAAAATAAAAAAGGGTCATCTAGTGAAAACCTCTCTAGGGCACTTCCCGACTCATCAAAAGTCAAAATAAAGGGTGTATCTAGCAATGAAAACCTCGATGAGGCACTGGAGGATGGGGATGTTCATCTTTCCCTTGTTGGAACTCGGTTGTTCAAACGGTCCTCTATCTTGATCGAAGAAACTCAAGAAGTTAACTTAGGAACAAAAGAAGATCCTAAGATTACATATGTAGCCAAGTTGATATCAGAGGAAGAGCATTCTACCATCATCAACCTATTTTAGGAACCAATCATCAATTTTGTATGGACTTATTCAGACATGCCAGGTCTAGATCTCGCCTTAGTGGTACACCATTTGGATGTTCATCCGAATGCAAAACATATCAAACAAAAGCTAAGAAAGAGGCATCCCCATGTAGCTTTTCTTGTCAAGAAAGAGTTGGAGAAACTATTGGAGGTCGGGTTCATCAGGTTGATCGACTATTCAGAATGGATATCCAATATAGTGCCTGTCACCAAACCAAATGGGAATATAAAGATTTGTACAAATTTTTTGAGATCTCAATAAAGCTTGTCATAAGGATGATTTTCCTCTACCAAAAATTGACATCACTAGTACACAAACAACAATATATGACTAAATAAACTACTAAAAAATGCATATAAATGACTAACTTTAGTCATGTGACTATTAGTGGTTTATTTGTAATCATTTATAACACCACTAAATTTATGACTAAACAATTTTAGTCATTTATTTAGTCATTGATTTTAGTCACTAATTTGGTCATTAATTTGGCCATTGATTTAGACATTGATCTAGTCATTGGTTTAGTCATTAATTTAGTCATTTATTTAGTCATGGTAGTGATTTATTTCATCATATATTTAGTCATTAATTTAGTCATATATTTAGTCATTAATTTAGTCATACATTTAGTCATTAATTTATTCATTACTTTAGTCATATATTTAGTCATTAATTTAGTCATATATTTAGTCATTAATTTATTCATTACTTTAGTCATATATTTAGTCATTAATTTAGTCATATATTAGTCATTAATTTAGTCATATATTTAGTCATTGCTTTAGTCATATATTTAGTCATTACAAATCAAATCTAACTTAATTAATCCTCACAAATTTATGCATATAAACTTCAAGTATCATAGATATTCAAATGTTGAAGAAGCACCATGAAATGAAGACTAAAATTCTTGAACAAATATGATTGATCAGATACAAACACAAAAAAATTACAAATCAAAATGAGCCACAAACACACTATTTATGAGTGGAGAAAAAACCACTCTAAAAATTTATTTCATTAAGCCTCATTGGAAAATAAAAATCTCATTGGTTACATTCAATGTCTCGGTGACACTGTACAACTTACAGACACTATATAAACAAAATACTCCTATTTTCATATACTTGTATTGTTTTCCCCTTCCTTAACAACAATCCTTTTGGAAGGGTAGTGACCTTCTATAGGGGCTCGACCAATTTAATCCTCTTGAAAATCCATAGCTTTACAACCGCTATTGGTTCGACTCCTCCAAACTCTTCCTCGCTAGTATTCACCTTTAACTTCTCCAATTTGGAGTTGCAACATAAAAATAAGGTTTCAAAATTTGCACATCAAAAAATCAAAAAAGTCAAATAATACAAAGGATAAAATTCAAACATTTTCTTTTCCCTTTCTAACTATGGCACCCTAAACATAGGTGCTAGATATAGTGCATGTATCATAATTAGATATAGCATCTATCAAAAGCATATTTGGAAGTAGATTTGTATCAGATATTGTAGTTACAAGCTCCACTAATTATAATAAAGATAAATAGTTTTACCTTTCTGCATCAACTAATGCAATTCTAATAACTTTTAGAGGATTGACAATGATAGCCTTTATCATATCAACATACTCACTTACAAGTTGCAACACAAAATTAAAATTATTAATTAGACTCAACATCTAAGAAAGAAAAAGAAACTTCAAACATTATCAATTTAGTTAAAAAATCATCAATTTCAAAGATCAAAGTAGCCAATGCTTCACTCTCTACATCCTCTACTACAACGGAATGAAATGATTGATTGCAGAATGTGTACAAAATGGATTTTGCAAGGAACCTCTCAAAATATTTGAATTAATGGAGCACTCTGGAACACATCCTAACATTCTATTTTCAATGGAATCAGGGAGGTTATTTAAACTTTTACACCCTTCTATGTTCAAGTGTTGTAGTTGTGACAGGTTGTCAATGAATCAGGGAGGCTACTTAAATATATACACCCTATCATGTTCAAGTGTTGCAGTTGTGATAGGTTGTCAATGGAATCAGGGAGCTTATTTAAATGTCCACACCCTTCTATGTTCAAGTGTTGCAGCTATGAAAGGTTACCAAATGAATTAGGTAGCTTATTTAAATGTCCACACCCTTCTATGTTCAAGTGTTGTAGCTGTGACAGGTTGCTAATGGAATCAAGTATTTTATTTAATCAAGGAGATTATCTAAATGCCCACACCCTTCTATGTTCAAGTGTTGTGTTATAGCTATGATAGGTTGCTAATGAAATCAAGGAGGTTATTTAAATGTGACAATATTTTATTTTTTAAGTGCTGCAATTGTGATAGATTGTCAACAGAATGAAGGAGGTTATTTAAACCTGTAAAATTTCCTATTATATTCAAGTGAGTTTGGGATAAGCTTAATTCACAAACAAATAGATAATATTGCATCCTGTCGTGACCAAGGACAAGGCTTAAAACACATAGGAGAGTTAAAACATACATGACGAATAATAGATTTACAAAGGATATATATAATTAATTCATGCTATGAAACTAACATGAGAATTGAACCAAAGCCATAAATATAATGGAATAAAACAAACGTTGGATGCAAAGGAAACCCTATTTTTCTTAAATATGCCTGAAAAAATAAATCTGAACAATATAAAAACTAATCAAGGATTTCAGTGACCCCTTCCTGAAACAACAAGAGAACCACCATCAGTGTAGTGGGTTTAGCAACTCGAGATTTATACTCCAAAGTTTTACAATAAAAATCTACTAGTAATGATCACAAAGCACAATCTCCTAAAACAACAACATACAAAACCTGATGAGGTCTTGCCTACTTGATGAGGTCTCTACTACAAATTTTTGATGGATCCAATGTGAGGGATATGCTGACTTCACTAGAAGTGACAACACCAACTAAAATACCTAGTTCTTCAAATATAGAGAATACCTGCATTACATGGGATAAGTGGTATGAAAAACTAGAACCCTTTCCTTAAATTTTAGCAGCATTTAAATATGCAACATACACTTTCTCCTATGAATTCATAAGTTAAAACACTTACCTTTGCAAGAAACCCAAATTAAACTACCATGCGTGTGATTACAATGTCAAGCATTGTAACATTGCACTTCAATACTATGCTTGTCAGCAATGCCTGCAAGGTAAACATATTTCATATTAGAGGCACTTATGTGTAAATCTCAACATTTTTCAAAGGAAACATAATAGGGATTTCTTTCATGTTCTAGCCACATCTATTACATGCGGTTGTGATAGACTATCAATAGAATCAATGAGGTTATTTAAACCTTTAAAATTTCCTATTATATTCAAGTGTTGCAGTTGTGAGAGGTTGACAATGGAATTGGGGAGGCTATTTAAGCCTATGTAGCTTTCTATTTTCAAGTTTTGTAGATGTGATGGGTTGCCAATGGAATCAGGAAGGTTATTTAAACCTACACATTCTTCTATGTTCAAGTGTTGCAGCTGTGACAAGTTTCCAATAGAGTCGGGGGGGTTATTTAAACTCTTACACATTTCTATGTTAAAGTGTTATAGCTGTGATAGGTTGCCAATGGAATGAGAGAGGTTATTTAAATCTATACACCCTACCATGTTCAAGTGTTGTAGTTGTCACAGGTTGCCAATGAAATCAGGAAGTTTATTTAAACATTCACACCCTTGTATGTTCAAGGTTGCAGTTGTGACAGGTTGCCAATGGAATCAAGGAGGTTATTTAAACCATGATAATATTTTAGTTTCAAATGTTGCAGCTACAATAGATTGTCAATAGAATCAAAGAGGTCATTTAAACCTTTGAAACTTCCTATTATGTTCAAGTGCTACATTTTTGATAGGTTGACAATGGAATCAGGGAGGTTATTTAAGAAAATGCAGTTGGCAGGTGTAAAGCCAAATTCCACAACCTTTACCAACATCCTCCCTATCTATGCCAAAATGGGAGATTTGGAATAGGGTATGGACATCCATCAAATCATAAAGGATAGAGAAATTTTGTCAGATGTTGTAGTGGCAATAGCCCTTGTAGACATGTATGCAAAATGTGGAAACATAGACAAGGCATACCATCTCTTGGACTACAATTATTGTTGGATATGCACAAAATGGATTTGTTGAAAATGCTTTAGAAACTTTCAAGAAAAATGCAATTGGCAGGTATAAAGACAAATTCCACAACCTTTTCCAGCATCTTTCCTACCTATGCCAAAATGGGGGCTTTGGAACAGGGTATGAACATCAATCAAAGCATAAATAATAGAGGAATTTTGTCAGATGTTGTAGTTGCAACTGCCCTAGTAGACATGTATGCAAAATGTGGAAGCATAGACAAGGCATGTGAACTATTTGACAAAATTCTTGAAAGAGATTCCATCTCATGGAATATGATGATTGCAGGATATGCACAAAATGGATTTTCTGAAAAGGCTTTAGAAAATTTCAATAAAATACAATTAGTAGGTGTGAAGCCAAATTCCACAAGCTATGCCAACATCCTCCCTGCCTGTGCCAAAATGGGAGCTTTGGAGCAGGATATGAACATCCATCAGAGCATAATAGATGGGGTATTCTTGTCAAATATTATGGTTGGAAATGATTTGTTAGACATGTATGCAAAATGTGGAAATGTAAACAAGGAACGTGAACTCTTTGATGGAATGCCTCAAAGAGATGTCATCTCATGGAATGCAATAATTGCAGGATATGCATAAAATGGATTTTGCAAGGATGCTCTCAAAATATTTGAATTAATGAAGAACTCCAAAAAATTTCCTAACATTGTAAGCTTTGTTTGTATTATTGGAGTATCAAAGGGATTGGGCTTTTTCTCCTACCTTAATTTACTTCTCTCGCTGATGAATTATGTACCTAAGTTTTATCGGAGTATCAGAGGGATTTAGCTTTTTGTCCCACCAAAATTTACTTCTCTCGTCGATGAATTGTGTGCCTAAGTATTATTAAAGTATCAGAGGGATTAAGCTTTTTTTTCTGTCAATATTCGTTTCTCCCTCCACTAGAATCTTCAATCATATGCTCTTTTGTATTTCTCCATATCAAAGGGACCACATAATTATTCTCCAATGAGTCAATGAGAGAAGAACATGAGATCATCAGAGAGAGTGATAAACATCGGTAGGACTCAATGCATTTTCCCCCCGATGCTCCAATAGTACTTAGGTGCAAAATTCATCGGGAAGAGAATTTAATATTAGTGAGAGTTGTCTCAATGTCTCCTCGATATAATGATATGCATCAATCTCCATTGGGGACACTATGATTTGTCGATGGGAGTCATTGGTAAGTTCCTTCGATGGGGTGAAAGGATAAGTCACGATGGTAACTTTGATACTTCGCTCTTGTTTTGTATAATGCCCGTCTCTTGTAAGCCTTTGACTATATTTTTAAACTAGCACTTATGTATTTTTGGAGCTATCTAGATTTTGAATGTCCATAGGAGATATATCTCTTTGTAAAATTCATGTACCAATATTCAGAAAAAAAATCTTCATAGGTATCTTAAGAGGATATAATGTGATTACAATAAGCATAGATGAACATTGAAGAACTACACAAAAGGAAAGATAATTCATATGATTGATCATTGGAAAATTCCAGAAATAGAATAGATCTTACCAGTTTGGGTAGCAAAGTGAAATTTGTACACTAGGTTATCTCTTTGCATTCCATTGTCACATTGAAACAACCTTAATGGAACCCATACACTTCTAGAAACAAACCCAGCTTACCAATAATATTTTGCAATGCTTAAGCAAATAGAAAACTTTAATACCCCAATTCTTCCCTTTATGAAAGTGAAAATTCCTTGAATTGAAACACTAATTTACAGTATACTGATAGATTGAAATGTGGATCAAGTATAACTTTTAAGCACTAACCGTTCCTAAGATAGAAAATCCCTTCATCCACTTGATAAGTGTGTTAGAGGCAATTGAAAATTGCTTCATAGGAAAGGAAAAAGTAAATCCAAGCTCCCTTTGTCAACTAGGAGGTGGTATCATATTCTCACCTTCCTTTGCAACAAAACTTGATAGTTTTGAAGCAATGTAATCAAACAATTCCTACGATCAACATCAAGAAAAATTATCAGATTAATTATAAAAAAAATAGAAGAAATGGCCAAAATGACTCAAACAGAAAAACATGTCTCGAAATGTATTTTATTTTGAAGTTAATTTATATCGACATCAGTTGTGTTTCTCATTATTTTTGGAGGAAGTGATACTTCTTCAAACTCTTGGTTAACAACACGCCTTTCCTTTCCACCTAATTCTACATGCAATACCCTAAAATTGATTCCCCCAAGATCCAGTGCATAGAAAATGCCTTCCTCATCTCTTTGAACAAGCATAGTAGACAAAAAGCATAAGTAGAATTCACTACTGAGTCATTTAATAATAGTAAAAGAAGTGCACAAACTTAATTTTAAGATTATACAACATTTCATATTCAAAAGTAGTAGTAAAGGCTAACCATCCTAATTGGACATAAAAATGATTAACTTGTGTCAAATGCAACAAAAAATTACCTTTCTTGTCTCTTTGAAAAGCAAAGAGGAAACAAATGCATAAGCAAAACTATTGAATATTAAAGCATTTAAATGATTGGGAAACTAATTTATATGCTTGAATTTAAATTTGTAACTTTTACAGTTAAAAGGCACTACTATAAAGACTAGGCATCTTTCTTTAGTTCAGGGACATTAAAACAATTACTTTTTTGTAGTTAATGCAGCAAAAAAGCTCAAGAATGACAAGTAAAATGCTATTTTAGTCTCAGATGACATTGCAGATACCTGTTAAGAAGCCTTATTACAAAAAATCCTCTCAGAAAAAAATTCGTGAATGAAGAAAGAGGCCAAATGGGAACTAATTTAATTATCAGTTCATATGAGGAAAAAAATGTTTCCAACTTGTTACATGTACTTCTATTGGTTATATTTTATAATGGCCTTGATGTAGACTCTAATTTTCTTTTTCTCTTGCTTTGAGAGCCTATTCATGCAATATAAGCATTCACCCCAATAAAAGAAACCACCATCAATTTCATAAACAAGTAAGACTTGAAAAAAATTAGATTGCCAACCTCCCATATGGACCAATGATAATGATTAGTTGATTTTAAACTGCCTCAACTATCTCATTCATTTTTTCATGTCCAAGCACAAAATGGTAGCCATTGAAGCTTGTAATCCCATTGTTTGTGTCAAAATTTGGCACCAAGAATATTGATATTCTAATTATGGGCCCAACTCTCAATTTTCAAGTTTTATGTCCTATACTTTAGACGTGTTGCATGCAAAGTAGAAAATTCACTAAAATTTAATCTATAAGGAAAAGTCAATTATCAAATTTCATATACGATAAATAAATACCTAGATTTCTTGTAAGTCTTGAAGAATATACATAAAGTAGAGAAACTTATTTTGTTTTAAGATGAAGATTCATGCATATCATAAATGGATGAATTAATGAAGCATTCTGGAACACATCCTAGCATTGTAAGATTTTCTTGGGTTCTAGGTGCATGTAGTCATGCAGGTTTAGTGGATGAGGGCTGCACATACTTCACACATCAGTAACCCTTATTGAATTACAATTAACTTATATAGTTGATCATTAGGTGTGCATGGTTGATCAACCATTCATATTTTCACCTCTAAATCTATAAATCCATCATTCCTTCCAAAAATTTAAGGAGCACTTTGAAAAAGCGTGTGATCCATTTATGAATATTTGAATCAAATCATTTTCATATTATCAAAGAGCTTGCATAGCAGTTGAGCATCCACAAATCTGTTCAATTCACATTTGCCAATGTACTTTCAACTTGTGCCAAAATGGGATCATTGGAATAGGGTATGGAAATCCATCAAAGCATAAAGGAGAGGAATTTTTTTAGATGTTGTATTTGCAATAGCCCTAGTAGACATGTATGCAAAATGTGGAAGCATAGAGAAGGAACATGAACTGTTTGACAAAATGCCTCAAAGAACTGTTGTCTCATGGAATGCAATGGTTGGAGGATATGTATACAATGGATTTGTTGAAAAGGTTTTAAAAAATTTCAAGGAAATGCAAATGGCAGCTGTCAAACCAGACTCTATAACCTTTTTCAGCATCCTCCCTACCTGTGCCAAAATGGGAACTTTGGAACATGGTATGGATATGCATCAAAGCATAATGAAAGGGGGGTTTTTGCCCAATATTCTAGTAGGAAATGCTCTGGTGGACATGTATGCAAAATGTGAAAGAATACATAAGCGATGTAAGGGAAGTTGGTCCTTACCTAAACATCACAATACAAGTTAGATAAATCAACCAAATGAATCACAACTCTTTGACAGATCAACATTTTTCAATTTGATTCTACATTGGCTAGTAGGTTTGTAGGCCTCTATTCGACAAATCTTCTCTCAATCCACTCACCAACTCCAGAGACTATTGATGGTTTTGAACACCCTATTTGGCCAACTTAAACATATGCCAAAACCAACATTGATTCCTTTTTGGCAACTCACTCAAATCCCTATGCAACACTACCCTAAAAAGACCAATTAGGTCAATTTTACAAAGCAAGTCCTCCTTAAACTCTCCTCCAACCTAATACAACCTCTCAGACCTTAAATACAACCAAAAAAAAGACATATTCACCAATTTTTATGTTCTTAGACCCTCATCCAACCATTGATCTCAAAAATCCTTAATTTTCACCATTAAAGGTAGGGTTTATTCAAAATCACTATTCCTAGACTCTTTCAGACTTGAAGTTGCCTCCAACACACTATATTTTGTCTACCTTCACTCAAAAACCCATCTCCTAGCCACCACTCAAGTCATTTCTTCAAACTCTTTCTCAAAACCTCATTTTCCATACACTAACACACTGCAAAACCCCAAAATAGTCACTGTTTTTGTCCCCCAAATCTCACCATCCAAAGAAAAAACTATTTCCAATCATCCCTAACTAACCTAACATTCCCATTCCATAGAGATATAGTGATGAAAATTTGTGGAATGGGATTAAAACTTATTTAAGTCTACAAAACCCTTGACAGGGTATACTTGGGTCTGTCAAAGAAAAAAGAAGATACTATGCTTCTAAACCTGTTTCAATGACCCAAACTAGGTGTAAAGCATAGACAACTCACCCCTCCATAATACTCAATTTTTTTTGGATAGATTAGTTGTTGTACGGAATCATACAATTAATTGATATTACAAAATTTACAGGAAAAATCAGAAATTGATGCCATAACAAAGGTGTTTTTACTATCTCTTCTTCAAAATGGCTTCAAAAACCATACCAATCAAAGGATTAAATGATTTGATAGATTTATTTCCTTAAAATTTCCTCCAAAACTAACCAACTGCTTTACAACTACCACTTGACTGTTGGTATCCCTAAATCTTTGATTTTTTTTTTGATTAATAGGTAGATATCTATATTAATTTAGAATAAGAATACATATTCACAAAAAAAGGGGCGAGTGTTAAGAAGGCACACCCCGATAGTCACATGGGAAAAGCCTAGAAAAATAAAAATATCAAATCACATGGGCCTAGCCCAAAAGTCTAAAAGAATGAAAGAAAAAATTAAACGGGCCATTAAGCGGCCAAAGGAGTGCCAACAGAGCCTGGGGGGTCTCTGTCATCCATTTTTTTCCATGATGCATCAGCGGGGTCTGGAATGACATCAGGAGGAGCACCCCAACCATCATCAGCTTTATCTTTATCTTTATCTTCTTCCTCGCACTGGGGCGAGATTGCAAGAGCTAGCCACGAAAAACTTTTACCATTGGTAGGCCATCCAGAGCCAGAAGCATGAAGAGAATCAGAGGGCCACCCAAAATTACCACCACTGCTCCTAGTCGCACCACCAGAAGGCCATCCCTGAGCAACCTGTGGTGGAGAGCGAGCATGCCGAGGAGGGTGAGAGTCCCACCGATCAGGGGGCTAAGATTGGGGGCGAGCAAAGCCACTCCACTGTCGGCCCTGAGAGGGAGACCGACTGCGGGAGGAAGAGGGGCAATCAGGGACCCGAGCCACAACACATAGGGCATTTCCCCAGTGGTCCAAGATGACTTGAAGGTGAGCCACTTCCAGTGCAACTTTATTAGCTTGCACTTGAATCTATAAAAGAACATTAGAACAAATAACTGCTTTAGTATAGAGAGAAATATTAACATCTAACTGAGAATGAGCAAAGATGCAAAAGTTTAGGTCTTTCCAAATGCTGAATAGGATTTCCACCCTAAAAGTGTGCCAAAGCTGAGTGAATTTAACAGGAATCCCTAGTGGATCCCCAAGCAAAACCATATGCCAAGAAAAACGGTTCCGGCTAGAAAGGCCAAAAAAAATCATGTATCCAAGTCCAAAGTTTCTGAGATCTAGGACAAAACTAGAAAAGATGCTTGAAGCTTTCTAGCTACCCACAAAAAGGGAAACAAGGGTCATGGACCCTCAAGTGAATAAGTCGAGATCCCACATGCAAGCCTTGGAAAAGAATACACCAAGCAAAGTGGGCAGCTTGGGATTAACACTTGTAGACCAACTGGCATGAAATCATCTCCGCTAGACATGAGCGGAGGAATTAAGCAGCCACCTCTGGTTTAAACTGTTGATCATAGGAAAATGGGGTGAAATCCACCTGTAGCCAAGCTATGGTTTGTAGCTCCTAAGAGGAGTGTCTGGGAACCATTTCCAATCTTTCCACTTAGGCTTATGGCCACAAATTCCCACTTATGGAGCATCTTAGCCGAAATGGCGTTCACCAGCCTGTCAAGGGTGGCACGATCCTACTTTTGAAAGCTGTGTTGGGCTTTAAAAGCATCCCACTGCATAATACGCATCGTGGGCTAGTGAAAAAGTTGTCGCAGTGTTTGAATGCCCTTTTTGTGAAACTTGAGGGCTTTGAGCCAAGGCAACTTCACAAGAGGTTGGCCATTTTTAGAAAGAAGGAGAGACCACCAGAGGTTCTATTGATTGAGCAAAATCCCATCACGAAAGCTAGCTCCAGCCCATTGGAGCCAAGGCTTGACAGCCTCCCAGGCCCGCCAAATGCTTTTGGCCATAAAAGTTCCAATAATTTGAATAGGCTCTCTCATAACCAGGATGGTTTGAAAGGCTATCCCTTTCTAGGTGAGTCTATGAGTAGGAAATCCAGACTAGATGCAGTGCCTGAGGAGAATCTTCCAAGCTTCCTCTCTGATAAGGGCCTAAATAATCCATTTGACACAAAGAGCAATCCCTTGTCATTGAGTGGAGATTAGCCCAAGCCCTCCAGAATCCCTAGGGAGGCAAACAAACTCCCAAGCAACATGATGGAAAGCCTTGTGGGTTTCAAAAGAAGCCCATAATAAATCTTGCAACAACTTTTCAAGCCTGTTGTACGCAAATTTCGAGGGAGCCCAATAGGGAGAATAATAAACATGTGTTGCTGCCAAAATTTTAGAACATGCCTAGAACTTACCAGCCAAAGATAGAGGCTTGGTAATCCAGTAAGCCAGCTTTTTCTCAACTTTGGAGAGCACGACCTGCCAAAGCTCCCTAGAGGAAGCTTGGAAGGCAAAGGGAATGCCCAGAAAGCGAAAAATATCTCCCTGCTTGATCCACTTCCAACTATAAGTTTGAAACCTTGCAGGCATGGGTAACATATATTGTTTGTAGCATAAAGTCTTGTGCCATTGGATGGCCGAGCCAGAGGCAAGCCAAAAATTATTAAGATAATCAAGGGCAATAGTGATAGATTCCTCTTCCTCCAAGAGAGTGAGAAAGGAGTCATCTGCAAAGTGGCCATTGACAAGCTGCTCTTGCAAATTCGGGAGAAGAATCCCTTTGACACGCTATTGAGAAAAAGCATGGGCTAATAGGTAACCAAAGCCTTCAGCAGCCAAAGGGGCGAGAGGACACCCTTGATGAATGAAGAGGAAAAGACCAAAAGCAAAAGACTGGCGGCCATTAATGGTAATGCAGGCCGAAGCATCAGCAAACAACATTCGAACAGACTGAATGAAGTTGGGCCCAAACCCCAAGGCTTGCAACATCACAAGAATGAAAGGCCATTCGATGCGATCATAGGCTTTAGAAAAATCAATTTTAATGAACACAACTTTCTGGTTGGAGCGCTGGGCCCACTCCATGCCTTCCCAAACAACAATGATATTATCCAGAATAAACCTATATTTGATGGAACTAGTCTACTTAGGGCACACAACTTGAGGCAAGAGATGGCGGATTTTAAGGCCAAGGCTTTGGCAATGATCTTGTAGGAAACATTGAGGAGCGTGATAGGCCTCCAGTTGCAAATATCCTCTGGATCCCTAGGCTTAGGTATGAATTTTATATTGCCCTTATTTATTAAATTACCTGGAGAATTGGTATGAAAAGCTTCAAGATAGACATGATGTAAATCGCTCACAACACAATCCCAAAGAGATTTGTAAAATTCGCAAGGGAAGCCATCAATCCCAGGAGCCTTGTCATCAGCCATAGAAAAAATGGCTTCCTTGAGATCATCAATTCTTAACAATTGATCACAAAAAATGATCTGGGCTCAAGAAAGCCAATGTGGCACAATAGCAAGGCAGTCCTGAAGAGCTTGTTGTTGCACAGGTGTGGAATCTTGTGTAGTGAACACCTGTTCATAATGGCACACAAAATCCTAGAGAATGTCAGAAAGTTCTGAGAGCACCCGAGTGCCCTCCTTAATTTTTCTGATGCCTAGCACGAAGTGCCAAAAAAATTTCTTTGGAGGCACGATCATCGATCTTAAGCCAATGCAGCCAAGCTCTAATTTGCACTCCTTGAGCAGCATAATTATGAGCCA
Organism: Sequoiadendron giganteum; assembly: GCA_007115665.2. Taxonomy (NCBI): domain Eukaryota; kingdom Viridiplantae; phylum Streptophyta; class Pinopsida; order Cupressales; family Cupressaceae; genus Sequoiadendron; species Sequoiadendron giganteum. The sequence continues at coordinate 512,685,694 of CM021108.1, read as the reverse complement.
CTTGCTTCTTGTGTCTTAATTCCGCCACCCTAACTTGATGTGATGGGGAAAAGGGATTGACCGGTAGAGCCTCCATGGCCATACGCAAGTTGGTAGTGTTAGCCTCATAAGATCACTGACATAAATAGTCTATTGGTGCCCATAAATGCACAAGAATCGAGTAGTACGAATGATGGCATCATTCCACTAGGTAATCCAGCCTGTTTGGCCAGCTGGTCTGCACTCCAAATTCCACACTTGATGAAAATGGGCCAGAGTGGGCTTGTGGTAGAGAAGAGACATGTTTAGAAAGAATTGATTCTTACACATGCAGGGTTGGCAAGAAGTCCATTCAATGTGAAAATAAATTGGGAAGTGATCAGACAAAGTCACATCCACTAATGGCTTCACTGGCAAGGTAGAGCTAGCAAAAGAAAAGAAAGATTGAGCTGAGATCATGGCACATTCAAGGCGTTTAAAGACTCTATCAGAATTGGCCCTGTAGTTACACCAAGTGTGCCAGAGGGAATGAGAATGGCGGCAACTAGTGTTGGGATCAAAAAGCCCTAATTTATTACGCATGTAAAACCATGCCTCCCTTTCACCAGCAGCCCAACAGAAAGGTAAGGTGCCATCCTTGTCACACGCCATCTCAACCATATTGAAATCCCCTTAGAGCAGCCAGGTGACGACTGGCAAAGAATCAACAAGCCAATGCCAAAGTAAAGAGTGCTCCACAACATCATTGGAGGCATAGACATTGACAACCCCAAAGAAATGGTTATCAATGTTGAGAAGAACCCAAACGAATCACTGGGAAGGATCGGTCCCATGATCCATAATGCAAGAATGCAACTGGGAGGACAAAAGAGTGGCGGCTCCACCATGCCTGACTTCATGCAAAGTACAAAACATAGTGCTAACTAGCCAAATAGTACAACCAGCCGAAGCAAGTAAAAATCTTGAAATTTTAACTTCCTGGAGATAAAGCACTTCAATTCTTGAGTATTTATGTAAAGTATCCCTAACAAAATACTTTTTGGAGAGGTCAGTTAGACCTCGAACATTCGATGAAAGAAAACTCATGGATGAAACTCCTCCATGTTTGCGGAACCTTGTTCCTCCTTAATTAGGGAATAGAAACTATTCTTCAAAAAATCTTGTGGGACTGAACCAATTTGAATAGGTGGTGAATGCCTCCATTTTTCTGGCACATATTCTCCTTCTTCCGATGGTGGAGATGGGTTGCAGGACCGTCGTTGAACCCCCATTGTGGGAGGAATAGTCACTTGGGCGCATAGAACATCTACAAGATGAGGTGTTGCCTTTTACCTAGGCTAGATTGACGCAGTAACAGCTCCAAAAGGAGCAAATATCCCCTTTTCAGAAGGGTTTGAAACATTTTTTAGATGGTTCAGGGGCCTTGGGAGCCAACCCAGAACCAGTTGGCCTATTTTTCTGGTTTGTAACCGTTATCCATTTTGACTCCGCCTTAGCAGAAGGCCCCGTCTGGCAAGGATTTTCAGCATCTCGTGACGGTGATGGTGTACGAGCAACTATCAAAGGGCAGTCCTTGATCTTATGGTCAGCTAACTAGCACCGATAGCATGCATTGGGCAGATTGAAATACGTGACTTTCTAGGTGTGCCTAAGAGCACCAATTTGAATGTCTATAGACTCTTTTAAGTCCTTGGACATATCAACTTCCATAGAAACTCACTTCTGCAGACAGGCTTGGAAGAACTTTTCAGGTTCGATACAAACAACCCTCCCCAACGAAGAAGAAATGTGGTGTAGGAAGGGCACACATGGTAAAGGCAGACCCAGAAACTCAATCTAGACCGGGACCTACATTTTAGCATCATCTGAGATAGAAAAATCTAGGGTCCATGCATGGAATACCAACAAGGAAGACCTAACATACTAGGGCCTGTGCCCTAGAATGGCTTGGACATGATTAACTTCCACTAAGCGGAATAAAACAAAGCCTTTAGTCAAGTTTTGGACCATATCAAGGTGAACCCCATGAGGGGCCCAAGCCTTGTTGACCCATTCTTTCAGCACACTTTCAGGGGGATTCCTCCCAACAAAATAAACCACGAGGGTGTGTTGATTGAGCCATTGACATGTAGAGTCAAAATCAAGTAAAGGAAAAATGATATCAGGAGGGGCATCAGAATGCTTACCTCGTGTAAGACTTTCAGATAAAATTTCTGAGGATGTTTGTTTAGAGGAGGAGCCATTGATCTGCGTCGACGAACTGTTAACACCAGCATGAATTGTTGGGTTAATGCCAGTTGAAGGCATAATAAACCCCTAAAACCGTAGTAAATGTAGTCGTACTCAATAAGGGAGGAAAAATCCTATGCATAAGGCATAGTATGATGCAAGAGGGGCCAAGGGTGACCATAGAAAACAAAAAACCCTAGCAAAGCTCATTCACCGAAAGTTGAATCTTCCATTTTTGCAATTACAACTTTGACAACATTTGTCAATTTTGGCAATTTTGTAATTTTGAACCCCAAAACTTTCTAAACACCTCTATTATGACCTAATACACTATTCAATGATCAAATATGACCTTATTCAACATGTTCCATGACTTGACATTATAAACCCTTCATAAACCCTATTTACATGCTTTTCTCTTTCAAGCATGATTGGCAACATTTCAACATTGCTTTACAAAAATGGTCTCAAGATACACTCTAATGGTCTCTTTTAGACCTTATTGACCCACTTCTTGACTTTAAACTCCTAGACCAACCTATGAATCCTTATTTTAATCAAATTCAAATAAAACCAATTGGGTGCTCTTGCACCAACAAGGCACATGAAGTGTTTGATAGAATGCCTAAAAGAGATGTCATCTCATGGAATACAATGATTACAACCCTTGTAGATATGTATGAAAAATGTGGAAACATAGACAAGGAATGCAAACTGTTTGAAAAAATGCCTCAAAGAAGTGTGGTCTCATGGACTGCAATAATTGCAGGATATACACAAATTAGATCTATTGAAAAGGCTTTAGAATCTTTCAAGCAAATGAAATTTGCAAGTTTAAAGCCAGAATCTGCAACCTTTGATAGCATCCTCTCTGCCTATTCCAAAATGGAAGCTTTGGAATAGGGTATGGAAATCCATCAAAGAATAATAGAAGGGAGATTTTTGTCTGATATTATAGTTGGAAATGCTTTGGTTGACATGTATGCAAAATGTGGAAGCATAGAGAAAGCATGTGAAGTTTTTGACAGAATGCCTCAAAGAGATGTCATCTCTTGGACTGCAATTATTGTTGGATATGCACACAATGGATTTGTTGAAAATGCTTTAGAAACTTTCAAGAAAATGCAATTGGCAGGTATAAAGCCAAATTCGACAACCTTTTCCAGCATCTTTTCTACCTATTCCAAAATGGGGGCTTTGGAACAGGGTATGAACATCAATCAAACCATAAATAATAGATGAATTTGTCAGATGTTGTAGTTACAACTTCCCTAGTAGACAGTATGCAAAATGTTGAAGCATAGACAAGGCATGTGAAGTGTTTGACAAAATTCCTAAAAGAGATGCCATCTCATGGAATATGATGATTGTGGGATATGCAAAAAATGGATTTGTTGGAAAGGCGTTAGAAAATTTCAAGCAAATGCAATTGGCAGGTGTGAAGCCAAATTCCACAACCTATGCCAACATCCTCCCTGCTTGTGCCAAAAGGGGAGCTTTGGAGTAGGGTATGAACATCCATCACAACACAATAGATGGGGGATTTTTGTTAGATATTATGGTTGGAAATACTTTGTTAGACATGTATGCAAAATGTGGAAACATATACAAGGCACGTGAACTCTTTGATGGAATTCCTCAAAGAGATGTCATCTAATGGAATGCAATAATTGCGGGATATGCACAAAATGGATTTTGCAAGGATACTCTCAGAATATTTGAATTAATGAAGCACTTTGAAACATATCCTAACATTGTGATATTTTTTTGTATTCTTTATGCATACAACCATGGAGGTTTAGTGGATGAGGGTTGTACATCAATCACATGAGTAAGCAGTATTGCATTACACCTACAGTTGATGGGCATGCTTCCCCTTTATTCCCTAGTAATCATGTAAGGGAAGGTCATAGGTAATGAGTTAAGAATTAAGATGGATCTTTCTCCATCATAAATGAAATACAGAGATCCAAAAACATAGCTTTTTTAAGAAGTTAAAATTAAATGAAGATGGATTTGAACATGGATTTTTTGTAAGAAAGAATCAAACAATTGGTTTGACATGTTTAAATACCCTTCTTGTAAACTCTCTACCATCTAATCAAATAACTATTGTTGAAAGGAAAGTTCATTAAGAATCAATTATATGAAAAATGTCCATTTTCCAAACATATTCAAGATAAGGAAAGACAGATACAAAATAAAGGGTAATCCAAGTAATGAAATTAATAGCATTCTGGAGAAATCGGCTTGGAAAATGAAGACAACAGGGTATAAAGAATCATTTATTTGCTACCATAGTGAAAAGTTAGCAATTGCATTTGGTTCGTTAATAATTTGCCTCACAATATTGTGCATGAGATATGATATAGAAACCAGGACAGACATAAACAACTCTATTATTCCTATAGTGGAGTCATGAGAAAAATTAATGTCATACTCATCATCCTCAACACTTTACATAACTATTGTCTAAAGCAGTGTGCAAGTTTCACAAGCCTTAGTGAACAGATAAAACAAGTTGTAAAAACATAATTCTCATCCTAACCATAAAGAATTTTCTTCTAGTTCTAAAAGATCAACCAATGGGATTCAATGACCACTCATCCAATTTAAGAATCCAGAATTCTAACTATTAATTACCAAAAATTGTAAGGAGATAAAGACACCAATGTGGAAAAACTTCTTATAGAAAACCTAGAAGTAAAAGTCGAGCAACCACCAATCGACACATACTTAGCCCTTTTGTTTGAGTGTGATATTTCACCCAAACTCAATGGAATGCCATGGGATTTACTTCTTATCCTGATATAACCACTTAGCTTGCCATCATATTTTTTCTCAACATTAACATTCACAAGAGAATCCTCACCAAATACACTCTTTGCATACAGATTTGCATCCAAAAATCCACAGTCTTCATCTAGTGTAGATCTATATCAAAAATAATGGTTAATTACAGTCTTGTTTGTAACATTGTGTTTCTCTAGTGGTAAACGAATTATTCAAAAATATTTAATGCAATGTAGACCAAGCCAGATTACTCTAAAAATATGAAAGAAGTTAAGAAAATTGAAATACTTACAGGGGTGTGAGGCACTTCATATTTGTTAATAGCATAATATAGTTTAGGAACTCCTTCTCATCATGAATAATTGTGCTCACATCCACCTAATAGAAAAAAGTACAAGATCAATACTCATTGGGAGTATATATGTCATTGTTTAGATTAATCTATTGTTTAAATTTGGTACAACATAAATTTGAAAGAAAATTATTGGCAACTTTAAATTTATTTTCCCACCCAAGAGAATAATCTGGTTTACCTTATTTTCCCACTCAAACTCAGCCCACATATTCCTAGAAGCAACATCAGGGCAAGTGGCTAGGGAGATGTAGTCCAATGTGTATGCCATTCAGAACAACAACATTGCAGTCTAGTACACTTGTAGTCTCATAAACAATGTTACCAAATATAACACCAGTTTCGATTGAAGACACTTATGTTTTCTTTTATATTCTTTCTTGACTCTGGAGCTAGAGTATAATTTTCTGATCATTCAACCAATTTGAGATCACCCATAGTAGCCAATTCTAAACAAAGGTTCTAAAGTGTTTCCTTTGTGCGGTTGATTATTGTAATATCTAGGAAAATATCATACAGATGAACTGCAATATATGCTTATGCATATATAGGATCACTAAAGCCTGTAAGTTGTAAAACCGGATTCAATTTTTTTGTACTATCACCATCTTTGATAAATTCTCCAGTGGCACATTTTAAATCATCTTCCACTTCATCTTCTAATTTGAGTTGACTCATACCCTATCATAGAACAAAATTCATCTTATTTGCAAGTTTCATTGACTTCAAAATAGTTTGACATTAGAATATACAAAATTTATTATCTTTTGGGGCAGATGCACAAAATGAATACAAATGATAGGACATTAGATGATGCTTATGAAAAGTGATAATGTGGGGTCACTAGTGATGGGAATTCATTCAGAAGATGTTTTAGGAAGAATTTACCATGCTACAAAGGTAATGAAGTGTACCTCCAAGAATTTAACCACAAATTATGGTGTGTTGGAGTAATATTCATTATGTGGTTGTCCTAGAAGACTTAATAGTCACATGAAGATTCCCTTGAATCTAGTCAAGGTCAACAGGAGATTTTTTGGAAACTAGATGCCAAGTGTCAAACATGTAGCAAGTTGACACAAGCATATTATTGGAAATGAATAATATAAAATAGAACAAAATTGTTTTTTAGCCTTTAAGAGTTACAACTAATTAATCATATTCAGCTTTAGCTAACTCAATAGGGAAACATAGTTTGTGTTAAGAACAAAAACTCCTAGATAGATTGAAACAAATCCAACATGGATTCATAGGCAACTATTTAATTAAGACATAGTATATTGAGTGTATAGAATGTACCATTGTAATTGATTCCTTTGTACTCTTTCTTACTTGCAATTGTGCTCATATCAAAGGCCATAATTAACAAGTTCCCTAGAAATATCCTTCACTTAAACAAATCAAACCTCATTTGATTTTCATAACATTTAGCACTTACTCCATTTTCTATTCAAAAGTGAACTAGGAATTGGAGGGCAGCAGAAAAATATATTTAGTGCATAGAAAATATAAAGTCATTCATTCTCAAGAAAACCCTGAGATAAATAAATCTAACTTGCAAACCATTCAATTGTGGATTCAAATACAAGAATTTACAAGCACATTACGCTTACAAGTGAATGATGAAAACACAGTGTTGGATTCTCAAACCCTGAACTTTCTCATTAAATCTAAAAAGAAATGCACCGCACTAGCTCAAAATTTGAACTAATGAATCACTCACACCCCAACCTTTCTTTTATAGATGAAGAAGGCTAGGAACTGAAATTGTGGCCCACCTTCCATGAGTAAAATTTCCTAAAATATGCAATTTACTTGAAAATAGAACTGTAGCAAAAGATGGTGCGTAGTTAAATCTTAAAAGCTAACTGCTAAATATAAAATAGAAAAATCAAATAAACAAAATCAAAACTTATAATTCCAAATGTAGAATGACATGCAATCCTCTAGTGGCCTATCCTACATAACCAAAAAATATAAAAAAAATTCTACTTCTAGAAGAGGATGAGGCTAGCGTATGCAATGATGCATACTTGCATGTGCCCTCTCCATGCTAATCTCTCTCAATTGCACATAGGAGAGAGGATTTTGTGCTGCTGCTCTGGATCTGTTGAAGTATGATGCTACTAAAGTGTAGCTCTGCTGAGAATAACATGGACTGAGTGAATAAGTAAAAATTCTTAATACTCCCCCTTGCAAGGATGAGATTCTTCACCAAGCCAAGATACTATCACAACATCTTGAACTTCTCTTTTTCTAGGGGCATCATCATCATGTTAACCATTTTTTAACATGAAGAAATAAAATCTTGGATCACCACTCCCTTCTATACTTTGAAATTTCTTTAGAATCTTCAAGTTGTGAATAACCAAGTTGACATAAATTAATATAAGCATTATATTAATTTCCAAGACTCATACAAATATTATTGAAAGCAAAGAATAAATTTTCAAACAATGACAGTGGGCTATTGACTCCCCCTGCAAAGGATACCTCCATGAAAAACTTCTCCTTCATGCATACCAATTTACATCAAGTTAACTATCACTGCATGAAGTTGGATTGAAGGGCATAAAATAGTACATGTTTTTTTGTGTAGGAGATAGATCACATCCACAAACATGGGAGAGCTAGATGCAAAATTGGAGAAATTGGCATGGAAAATGAAGGCAGCAGGGTATTTCTACATTCAAGACTTTTACTTAATACTATGGAATAGAAGAAAAAAGAATCATTTATCTGCCACCATAGTGAAAAGTTAGCAATTGCATTTGGTTTGTTAAACATGGCCCCTAGTACAACTATTAGAGTTGTTAAGATCCTTCGAGTATGTTTTGATTTTCATAGTGAACCTAAATTCATCTCCAAGATTGTTGCAAGAGAAATTGTTCTGAGAGATGTGAATCATTTCCATCATTTTAAATAGGGACAATGTTCTTGTGGAGAATATTGGTCAATGCTAAGTGAAACAATCTAAAAAATAGGCCCGCACTACATCAGATATCCTATAATAACGAAGGGACATCCATCAAAGAATAACAATAGGGATTTCTAGAATATTTCTCAGTTCTTTTGCCAACTAGATTCATCATGGACCATGATCTTCAAGGTCATTATGTTTACCTCCATACGCGAAGAGTGAAAAGGGGGCTAGTGCAAATATTCTACAAGCTATTTCTAGATTTGGAGTCTTAGTTGGATATGATTAGTTGTAGTTAATTCCTTATAGAAGATATTGCTAATAGTTAATTCTTTTCAAAATATAATACTAATATCATATGATATTTCCCACTCAAGCACCCAAATTCTCCTTCAAGGATTACATTAAGAAGCTTTTCAACTTCAAGGAAAAAATTATGACAGGGTTGTTTTTAAAATGGAAGACTATCAAGCTTCTGATGGTCCTGAAGGGAAAAGAATGCGGATCTATTGACCCAACAGTGCGGAATACATTCCCTTAACGCCAATACAATAGGGGAGAGAAGCAAAAACTGATTTTAATAGCTTCTAAAACTAGAGATGAAAACCAATAAAAGAAATAACAAAAGAACAAAGTAATCACAAATTGACAAAGAGATTTTACGTGGGAAAACCCTTTCAGGTAAAAAAACCCACCACACAAAGCGAAGACTATTGTATTACAGTATTGAAAACAAATACATACAATTTCCAGTCTTCTCTGTATAGCTTAAAAATGCCCAGAGAGATTCGGATTCACTATTAAAATGTTTTCACAACATACAAATCAAATCACCTCTCTTCAAGAACACATGTTCTTTCCTTTCGTTTCCTCTTCAACCCACGACTTCAAACTTGCTCTGCAACTTGACTTATCTTAACTTATGAGAAATAGCATATCTCTCATCCATATGTAGCCGACTCAGAAGAGTCCTACACAACAATGAAGTCCATCCTCAAATCACGCATCTGGTCGGATCTGACAGATTTCCCTGCAATGAGCCAACTTTGCATTCAAAGCCATTACTCAAAATGGTTGAGTTCGCCACCCTTTGTTGACAATGCAACTGCCACAATAAATATTTTTAGTTTCTGTCCAATCACTATTTAGATAGGTGCCACGTGTCCAAGACCCATTGGCAATCGCAGCTAACAGAACTACCAAAATGGTCAAACAGACACCGAGCGCATCCAAGACTTCCAAGTCATTCTAACACTGCCGGAGCCGGAGTCGGAACTGGAGTCGAAACAGGACTCCACCAAAATTACAGGTTCAGGAACCATTTTGGTTCCGCGTCTTCCCACGGCAAAGAGGAAATCACCAAAATATAGTTCTGACCGGGGTAATTCAACCCGGGGTCAAACCAAGATGGGAACACAAAAGACCGGAGTCGGAACAGGAACAGAAAATAGGACTTCAAAAAAGTCCAAGATCAGGAAATAATCCGATTCCGGTTCCGCCTCCGCCAACTATAAGAAACAACAATCCAGAACTTGGACTAAGTGGAGGAAAACACCCCGAGGAGAATCCAAGCAACCAAAAGAACTAGATCGCAAAAGCAGGAGTCGAACCTAGAGTTGGAACATTAACTGAAACAAGAACCTGCAAACGAACATTGCCAAATTCCAAAACTGGTTCCGCCTCCGCCAGAACCTGCGAAGCGAAATGAGAAGAAAAAATGGTAGGAAGCAGAGTCGGAGTCAGAACGAGAACAAAAACCTAGAACTTAGGCAAACGGAACAATGCCAAGTTCCAATCTAGTTTTGCCTCCACTAGAAACTGTGAAGCGAAACTAAGAGTTCAGACAGAGGGAAGCGGAGCTAGAGACAGGGAGGGAATAGAAACCCAAAACTTAGGCAAATGGAACAATGCCAAGTTCCATTGTGGTTCTGCCTCCGGTAGAACTTACAAACAACACAAAATCACCAAGGCATGAAAATGAGGACTTCAAGCTAGAAGTTGAGACATAATTTCTCAACAATCTCCCACTTGGTGAACACTTCTAGCTTCCTCAAAAACATCAAACCTTACTATCTATTAAAGGCCCCAAGGCCCATCGATTATGTGCACCATTTGAACTTGTCTGTGCTAACCGGCTTTTTCAAGGCATCTACAACATTCTTCAAGATGTCAACCTTATCTATACTGACCTTGCCATATTCAACCATATCCCTCACAAAATGATATTGCACATCTATGTGCTTGGTCCTAGCATGGAAGGTCGGATTCTTTGCCAAAAGAATGGCACTTTGACTGTCACAGTAGATTGAAACCTGCCCAGCATTAAATCCAATGTCTGAACACAAACACCTCAGCCACACTACCTCCTTGCAAACATGAGTTGCTGCCATGTACTCTACCTCTGTCATGGATAAAGCAACTACAGCTTGTTGCTTGCTCATCCAACTGATTGCTCCACCATTAATCATAAAAGTGTATCCACTAGTGGATCTTTTGTTGTCTTTGTCCCCTGCCCAATCAGAGTCAACATATCCTTGAATGCAAAGAGCCCTTTGTGATGCAACCATACTGCCATGGTAACACAAAGCATAATCTAAAGTACCCTTCAAATACCTGAACACTCTTTTTACAGCATCCCAATGTGATCTCACTGGATTTGCCATGAAACGGCTTAGAACTCCCACTGCTTGGGCAATGTCTGGTCTTGTGCAGACCATAGCATACATTAAACTTCCTACTATACTTGCATAAGGCACATTGGTCATGTCCTCCATCTCAGTAGCTGAATTTGGACAGTCTTCAGCAGATAGTTTCAATCCTTGCATGGTTGGAACAACTAGCTACTTGCAATCAGTCATGCTAAACCTCTCTAGAACGGTTTTCACATACTTACTCTAACTGAGCCAAAGCTTTCTACTTGTTCTATCCCTGGTTATCTCCATCCCAAGAATGTACCTTGCTGCTCCAAGATCTTTCATTTTGAAGTTAGTAGACAACTAAGTTTTAAGGTCAGAAATCATAGCCTTGCTATTACCAATGAACAACATGTCATCCACATACAAAGTAATAACAAGCACACGATCATTCTCACATTTATAATAAATGCAATGATCATATTTTGATCTAACAAACCCAATTGACAACACAAATGTGTCAAATTTTTGGTACCACATTATAGGAGATTGCTTTAGACCATAGAGAGATTTATTTAAATTGCAAACCAGATTTTGTTTACTTCTTTCAACAAAATGCTTAGGCTGGGACATGTAAATTTCTTCTTCCAGCTCACCATGGAGAAATGTTGTCTTCACATCCATCTGCTCAATTTCAAAGTCATACACAGCTACCAATGACAACAAAAATCTGATGGATGTCAGCTTTGCTACAAGGGAAAAGATCTCTCCATAATCAATTCCCTCAACTTGGGAAAAACCCTTTGCAACCAGTCATGCCTTATACTTCTCTACACTGCCATCAAGGCCTATCTTCCTTTTGAATATCCACTTGTAGCCAATAGGCTTTCACCCTTTAGGTAGTGGTACCAGCTTCCAGGTATCATTCTTTTTCAAGGAATCCATCTCCTCATTCATGGCTTTCAACCAAGACTTTGAATCAGCCATGTTGATTGCTTCTTTCATAGTCATAGGCTCATCAGTGCTGGTAATTAAGGCATAAGCACAATTTGAATCTAACATGGAGAAACTATACCTTTTTGGTTGCCTTCTTTCTCATGTAGATCTCCTTATAGGCTGAGGTGGTTCTTCATCATCAGAACTTCCAGAGCTGCTTGAGCTCTCCTCAGTCTCAAGTACACCATGCAACTCTTCCCTTTCTAGAGTTTGGGGAATCTCAACTGCATCCTTCTCCTTGTCACTCTGATTTGTGTCTCACTATTGATCACTTACTAAAGGTTTCAGCTCATGAAATATCACGCTTCTTCTATACAAAACCTTCTCAGTAACAAGGTTCCAAAGCTTGTATCCTTTCACACCAACTCCATAGCCGATGAGAATACATTTCACAGCCTTGTTATCCAATTTAGATCTCTTTTCATTCGGCACATGAACATATGCCTCACAGCCAGAGACCCAGACATGCCTTAGTGAGGGTTTTTTGTCTGACCATGCTTCCAAAGGTGTCTTGTCAACAAGAGCTGAACAAGGAGATCTATTTATTAGATAACATGTTGTAGCAATAGCCTCAGCCCAGAACTTCTGCTGCAGACCAGCACCACTCAACATACTCCTTTCCTTTTCCATCAACATCCTGTTCAACCTCTCAGCAACTCCATTTTGATGTGGAGTGTAGGGGGTTGTCTTATGTCTTTTAATTCCATGATCAGTGCAATACCTTTCAAAATCTGCAGAACAAAACTCACCTCCATTTTCTATCCTTAAACACTTTATTTTCCTTCCAGTCTGATTTTCTACCAAAGATTTGAACTCTTTAAACCGACTGAACACTTCTGATTTACTTTTAAGAAAGTATACAAATGCCCTTCTCGAACAGTCATCAATAAAAGAAACATAATATCTAGACTTTGATGATGAAGGAACAATAACTAGACCAAACACATCAAAGTGAACATAATCCAGTATACTAGAAGATTTGTGAGGATTAAAGGAGAAAGAAACATGGTGTTGCTTTCCATAGATACAATGCTCACAAAAATTGAGCTCAAGGTTACAATCATCGAGCCCTTCTACAAGGTTTTTGTTCTTCAAGGTTTTTAAACCTTTCTCACCAATGTGACCAGGTCTATGATGCCATAACATACTATCCTCTGCTAGGATTTTTACCTCCAAAACATTTGCAGACAGTGAAGAGTCTTCATCTTTCTCTATAGGTGTAGAATTACATGACTTTACAGAGGCACTGTTACAAAGAACAGGTCATGCATCTAGTTTGTACAAAGTGCCAGTATGAAAACCCTTAGCTAACACCATTGCACCTCTAGCCATTTTAAATCCCTTACTAGAAAAATAAACTTCTACACCAACATCATTTAACTTACTAACAGAAAGAAGATTTCAAGCCAAACTTGGGATATGGAGAACACCACCAATTCCTTTGACTCTCCCGTCAGGAAACTAAATTTTGACCCTTCCTCTTCCAACAATCTCCAGTGTTGAATCACTTACCAAGTATACCTTTCCACCATCATACTTCTCATACTTTGAGAACCAATCTCTATTGGATGTCATGTGAAAAGAGGCACCTGAATCAACCAACCAGACATCATCAGATGCCTGAGTTGTCAAGGCTGCTGCAATGAAAGCATCTACATCACTTTGAGAAGATTCATTATCAGAAGCATTCTTCTTCTTCTTCTCCTTCCAGTCCTTCCTGATATGACCAGGTTGCCCACAGTTCTAGCACTTTACCTTGAAATTTTTATCAGGAGACTTTGATCTCCCTTTAGACTTGGATTTCGACTTGTTGTCTTTCTTCTTTCCTTTCTCCTTTGTTCTACCTCGAACAGAAAGAGCATCTTTTGCCATCTCAGAAGATTTCCTTCGCATTTCTTCAGATAGAAGTGAAGCAACCACATCATTTGTCTTGAAAGTAGTGGTTGTGCTTCCAATAGCCATCACAAGATGATCCCAACTGTCAGGTACTGAACACAATAGGAGCATGCAACGATCCTCCTCCTCTATTTTTACACCTATAGATGCCAGCTGAGTAACACTCATATTAAATGAGTTTAGATGGTCTGTAATAGATGCACCTTCATCCATCTTCAAGGAGTACAACTTCTTCCTCAAGAAAAAATTATTTACCAAGGACTTTCCCTGATAAATGTCACCAAGTTTCTTCCACAAAGAAGCTGCAGATGTTTCCTCATGCACCTTCAGGAGCACATAATCGGCTATACTCAGTCTTATCAATCCTCTTGCTTTTCTATCAGCAAGATCCCAAGCTTCTTGGGTCGTAGTTTGTGGCTTAGTTCCAAACACTGCAATCCAGAGGTCTCTATCCACAAGTAAGTCTTTTATCTTGAGTTTCCATAACTCAAAGTTGTTGCCATTAAACTTCTCAATATCTATCCTACTAGATGTACTCGCCATCTCACAACAAAAAAAAGTTTAACAATGCAAGTCTCCCACTAAAACAGTATTAGTGCTAAAAACTAATTCGCCCTAGCAAGGATAACATGAACTGGCCAAGCTCTGATACCACTTTGAAGGGAAAATAATGTGGATCTACTGACCCAACAGTGCAGAATACATTCCCTTAATGCCAATACAACAAGGGAGAGAAGCAAAAACTAATTCTAATAGCTTCTAAAACTACTTGAGATGAATACAACCAATAAAAGAAATAATAGAAGAACAAAGTAATCATAGATTGACAAAGAGATTTTATGTGGGAAAACCCTTTCAGGTAAAAAACCCACCACACAAAGCCAAGACTATTGTATTACAATATTGAAAACAAATACATACAATTTCTAGTCTTCTCTGTATAGCTTACAAATGCCCAGAGAGATTCGGATTCACTGTTACAATGTTTTCACAACATACAGATCGAATCACCTCTCTTCAAGAACACACGTTCTTTCCTTTCGTGTCCTCTTCAACCTGCGACTTCAAACTTGCTCTGCAACTTGACTTATCTTAACTTATGAGAAATAGCATATCTCTCATCCATATGTAGCTGACTCAGAAGAGTCCTACACAACAATGAAGTCCATCCTCAAATCACACATCTGGTCGGATCTGACAAATTTCCCTACAACGAGCCGACTTTGCATTCAAAGCCATTACTCAAAATGGTTGAGTTCACCACCCTTTGTTGACAATGCAACTGCCACAATAACTATTATTGGTTTCTGTCCAATCGCTATTTAGACAGGTGCCATGCATCCAAGACCCATTGGCAATCGCAGCTGACAGAACTACCAAAATGGTCAAACAGACACCGAGCACATCCAAGACTTCCAAGTCATTCTAACACTGCTAGAGCCGGAGTCAGAACTGGAGTCGAAACAAGACTCCACCAAAATTATAGGTTCAGGAACCATTTTGGTTTCGTGTCCACCCATGGCAAAGAGGAACTCACCAAAATACAGTTCGGACCAGGGTAATTCAACTCGGGGTCAAACCAAGACGGGAACACAAAAGATCAGAGTCGGAGTCGTAGTTGGAACAGGAACAGAAAATAGGACTTCAAAAAAGTCCAAGATCAGGAAACAATCCAGTTCTAGTTCTGCCTCTGCCAACTGCAAGAAATAATAATCCAGAACCTGGACTAAGCAAAGGAAAACACCCCAAGGAGAATCCAAGCAACCAGAAGAACCAAATCGCAAAAGCAGGAGTCGGACCCGGAGTCGGAACAGAAACTGAAATAGGAACCTAGCAAATGGACATTGCCAAATTCCAAAACTGGTTCTGCCTCCGCCAGAACCTACAGAGCGAAATGAGAAGAACAAATGGTAGGAAGCGGAGTCGGAGTTAGAATGAGAACAGAAACCCAGAACTTAGGCAAATGGAACAATGTCGAGTTCCAACCCGGTTCTGCCTCCGCTAGAAACTGTGAAGCGAAACTAAGAGTCCAGACAGAGGGAAGCAGAGCCGGAGACAGAGAGGGAACAAAAACCCAAAACTTAGGAAAATGGAACAATGCCAAGTTTCATTTCGGTTCTGCCTCCAATAGAACTTACAAACAACACAAAATCACCAAGGCATGAAAATGAGGACTTCAAGCTAAAAGTTGGGACATAATTTCTCAACAGGTCCTTTATGTGCTCAGACATTATTACATACTTCTCAGCTAGGGAAAAGTGCTAGTGGATGATATGTACTGATGTAGATAAGTTTATATTCTCTCATCCTTGGTTAAATAAGCTAGGTGTAACTAAGGAGTACATAGTCCTAAGCAAGTGGGGACAATGCTAAAGACTTGGTAGAAATATGAGAATAGATAAGAGCTAAAGAAACCTTTAATAGTGACAAAGAAATGTTTTCAGTAGGTCTGAGAAGGGATAAAAGGTATTTGAGAGGCCTGATAAACCTCATAATAGGCTAATAGAGTATAAGAGAAGAGTGAGTCTAGTGGTTTGCTGCAGAAAAAGGGAAGTATGATGGTTGAATGGGATAACAGTTATGAAAGAATCTCTTTTACATAAATCTAGGATAATTAATTAAATGCAAACACTTGCAAGAGAATTTGTTCTAAGAGATGTGAACCATTTCCATCATTTTAAACAGGGTCAATGTTCTTGTGGAGAATATTGGTAGTGCTAAATGAAACAATTTGAAAAATAGGCTTGCACTATCTAATAATGTGCACTACATCAGATATCTAATAAGAACGAAGGGACATCCATTAAAGCATAACAACATGGACTTTTTTGGCATATGTTGTAGTTACAAGTGCATTGGTAGACATAGATGAAAATGTGGAAGCATAGACAAGGCAAGTGAACTATTTATGTGATCCCTAAAATGTTCTACCCTATTCTAAGATGCAAAAATAACTAATGATGCACTAAAAGGAAAAACACAAGAAATACTATTCAATATTAGCATTAGCCTAAAGAATATCTATGCAAGAAAGATAAACAAAACAAGAAGATAAATTGTTATACCTTTTGTGCTGCTGATTTCCTTGGTTGGCCCTTGATATTTGAGAGTTTGTGTGCTCCTTGGGATGGATATGGACATGAATAGATGCAAGATGTAAAATGTGGTAAGATGCTAGTGGCTAAATGACTTGGTGGATTGATGAAGAATTCTTGCAAATGAGTAAAAAAATGCTACAAATGAAAAATTGGCAAGAGTTTGGTAGAAAAAATCTCATTCCAAAAATGAGAGGAAGGAAGGGGTATTTATAGAGAAATTTTAATTCTCTAGAGAATTCAACGGTTGATATTAAACCAACAAGGACAAGATGGAGGGCTATGGTGAGTTGAGGACTCACAAGCCCTCACATCTTGACATGTGAAATGTGAGATGGCCAAGGATGAGATGATGTGTAAGTGAGGTGGAAGGAAGGTACATGATGTGGATGAAGGACAAGTTCCTTGGAAAAAAGATGATGTGGCCTCTCAATGATCACATGGCGAAGAGGAGAATCTTAGGTGAAGAAAAGTGAATTAAAAATTCACATGATTGGGGAATCTTGAGGATAAGACAAGGTTCCAAAAAGGAGAGGTGGAAAGTACCTTGGATAAAACAAGGTCCTTAAAAGGTAGGATTTACCCACATGTGACTTGATGTGACAAGTCAAAGGTTCTAGAACTTGCATGGGGAAGAGAAGATTCCTTGGAGGAATAAAAGTGAATTAAAAATTCATATGGGGAAGAGAGGAGCCTTGGGTGAATAAATGTGAATTAAAAATTCACATGGGAAAGGGAGTCA
>CM021108.1:512252614-512667959 GCA_007115665.2 Sequoiadendron giganteum | reverse complement strand
GGAGCCCCAAGTGCCCGAACGGCTACAGAGGCAACTAAAGTAGAAGACTCCCACCTTGAAGGATCCCAAGGCAAGGATAGAAGCCATCATGGCCAAAGCACAGGTAAGCACCAAAAAGAGGGAGAAGAAACCCAAGGTCAGATCCAAGATAGCCATGGATGCCTTAGGATCAAGGGAGGTGCAGATAGAAACACTGATGGTTGGAGAGCAAGGTATAACCTACAACGTCTCCACCATCGACTTGGGAGAGGCCATGAGGGAACAAAAGGTTGAGCATCTTCAGGAGTCGGTCGCCACAGTCGTACACCTTATCCAACAGGATAAGATTTCAAAAGAGGAGCTCAAAGAGCAAGTGGTCAATCTAACGGCCTACATTCAATAGTGGTCATCCCCAGATGAGCAACCCACAATGTCATCCACCCCGCCTCAATTTTTATCCCAAGAGAAAATTAATAAGTTAGAAAAGAGAAGGAACTTAGACAAGACTACGAAAAACTAGTTTTGGCAAGTCTTGGATATGGGAAATACGAGCATCAACCTGGCTGTCCGGGTAGCAAATAGGTTCCTAGAAGTCTAGAAAATTCTCGAGGACACAAGGTGGATCTATGAAGGATTCCCAAAGAAGTACGATACGGCCTACCCAAAGATTGAGGCCATACTCACATTACCAAGCGATGTTTAGGAAAAGGACCTTGCCTTCAAGGATGATGATCACTGGCTAGTGGACACCTAGAAGTGAGATTTTGATCACCAGAAAAGGAGGATTGAGCAGATTTTGGAAAGGATAGTGCCAGACATTGAATGGGAAAGGGATTCTAGAGAGGAGTGTGCTCGGTACCTCAAGCTGATGATGGGGTACGAGCTGCCCACGGTTGAGCTTAATCCTAAGAATATAAAGCCCTACTTCTTAAAGATCATGGGAGATGGGATGTCCACCAAGGTCACCACTGAATTCCTGTGCTTCGCCGCTAGAGCCTTTGCACAATCGTAACTCTTTAAGGACAATGTTGCTAAGTATGATGATGACTAGAAGAAGCTTGGTAGTAATTCCCAGGAATGGACTTACCAGATTTTGCGATCTGACATCATGGAATTGGATAAGTTTCAATCCCTGATCCTAAGCTTCATGGAGTATGTTGTGTTAAAGAAACAAGAGGGTAATCCCGTGATCGACAAAGCGTTCCTTGAAGAATAGCTACAGCAAGGGGCAAATGGCTAAATGACAAATTTGCTACAGTGCTATCACTAGATGATGAAATAGGAAAGAAACAAGAATGAATTTATAAATGTAATATATTTGGGGGTAGGTGAAATGCTAATTTAAAGTGAATATTGGCCACACAATTGAATCGAATATTGGCCACTCATTTTGTTTTTTGGGAACTATAAATAGGGCTCTCCTCCTCTCATTTTGAGAGAGTTGAGTTGTTGTAAAGACATGCTGTTGAGAATATAATAGAAAATACAGTTATTTTCTGGTGTATTTCTGGTTTTCTCCACATGTTTCATGGTTCTTCTCCATTTAGTTAAAAATTTGCTTCAAGTTACTTTACTGTTTTAGTATCCTTAGATTGACTTTGGTAGAGTTAGTATGGTGTCTCTGGCTCTGAAGATTGCTGCTGTGTGTATGCTTTCCTTGTCCATACTTTTGGTCATTTGCTGATGGTATATGACTGTGTAAAGTTAGCCTGGACTTTAATTTCATTGCTGCTCATTAAACCTTATCCTTATTCATGTTTCTATGGTGAATGAATGATGAATATCTACAGTCCCTAGAAGATAGCACAAATTTCATGATATTGTGAGAATTCTGATTAAGTGAAATTATGTTTAAGGAAACTGTCCACAGCAAGAACCTCCATGATCACTGTTCATCGGTAGTTGCAGGTCCGGGAAACATCTTTCTTCCTCGCCCTTTTCTTTTTTCCCTTTTTTTAGAAACAACTTGTGTTAAGATTTGTTGCACATTGTAAAGCCAAATCCGACAAAATAATGGAGTCCAAAACTGCTGTCTAAACCTGCAGCAAGGCATAGTAATTCCAAATCCTTAAAACTCCATTCATTGACTCAATTCTCCTACAACTTTGACCACGTAAGACCGCCTTGTGATTCTATAAAAATCACACCAAACAACTAGTCTATTCCAAGCCTCGTCATGACCTGACACCTAAGAGACCTTGGGATAGTGTTCTACAATTTGATTGTGGAAGATTGTCTTTCAAGAGAGGTAATACACCTACATATTACCTGTGTTGTGAAGTGCATAAAAACACCATCAACACTAATGACCTTGATTAAGGTTGTGCAAACACAAGATTAAGATAGTTAATGAGAGATTAGAAGAAAGTGGGAGATTATGGAGGATGTGACACTAATCTTGATTAAGTGGTGCACATCCTAATCATAGATTAATTTATTTAATCCAGATTAGATGAGGATTATGGAGCATGTGACAAGGAGAGAGAAGGTGGGGAATTAAAAATTGTTTTTTAATCAAAAGGTTAAGTGACTAAATTAAATAAATTGTATTATTTATTTAATTTAGAGAAGAAAAGGTGTAAGGTAAAGTATTTAATTATTCAATTACATACTTTGGGAACCTTAGGCAGAAAATGAAATAATGATTAAATAAATTATTTAATCATTATTAATGAAATAGATGAGTAGAATAGACTATTTTGACCATGTGGAAGTGGTCAAATTTAGATGTCTACAGTTTCCAAAAATGATGTTTGCAGCGAAGTCTATTCTTAAATACAACTTATTTTGATGAAACCTTTCAATGGAAGTTCCTCTTCAAAGTAGTTTGTGTGTCAATGAAAGAGTAACTACTTTACATGACTATTTCTCTTAACATAACATCAATGGTAAGAACTATATTTGTACCCATCAATTGATAAAAGATTTTGGTTTACCAAATGTAAGAGTGAATATTAAACATTTCCAAATTGCTATGGCATAGGAACACAAAACACTTAAGTATCTAAAGTTGGTCTTTACAGAACATCATGGACTTCTTGTCTCTATTAAATTTTATTATTATGTTACATTTTTTTTCTTTGATTCTTTGATGTATTTTTCATAGTACATTTTATTTTAGGCTTGTACATTTAATACAAGTTTATTATCAAATATATATAATATTTCATATGCATTTTTTGTGTGTATTTCATTTTTTATATTTTCTTATTTATTACTTCGAATTATTTAGTTTCTCTTCATTCACCATTTAGGCTATTTTTTGGATTAATAAAATTGATCTTTTTTTTAATTTTTGGTTTTTCTTATTTTCTTTTTAGTAGTCTTCTTGATTTTTTTGCTTTGATTCTTTAATATTTAATTTCTTTTATTTGACATTATTTGAGCAATATTTTGTGCTTTTCCTCATTTTATTTCCTTCTTTTTCTTTTAAATTGATTGAATTTTATCAAGTTTATTGCTTGTTGTCTCTTGTGTGCTTTTTATGAATTTCTCTCTTGTCAAGTTATTGCCCTCTTGTGCCTTGTTTCATGCACAAATCCTTCTCACTTCTCCCCCTCTCATACATTTTTATGCTTGTCTTGGTCTACATCTTTTCATTCTATCCTCATGCTCTAATTTTCATCCTAATGATGAATCACAGAGTGTGATCGGAAACGTTGATGCAAAAAATTAACACAAAATCGGCTCCAAAAATCTTTTCCAATTATTAAGAAAAAAATTATTTTAGAAAAAGTATATTTTTTATTGTCTTAATTTAAGACAATTAGAAAATTAATTTAATACATTTGAATTTGTATTTTTAATTTTTAATATATATATATATATATATATAAGAAAGATTATCCACACACAATTGATTTCATAGATTATAAAATAATTCTATTTTTTAAAAATAATTAACAATATAAAGCCTGAAAGAGAAAATTTTTGCATACAAAAATCGATCATAATTGCTATTTTTATTTCACATTATTTCTATGGATTATGATCAAATTCAAAAGAAAAAAGAATAGTGGAGTAATAGTCATTTATTTAGTCATTAATTTAGCCATATATGTAGTCATTTATTTAGTCATTTTTATTTGTCTAATATTGGTCATTTATTTAGTCATTTTTATTTGTCTAATATTAGTCATTTATTTAGTCATTTAGTTGTGATTTTACCCAATTAACAAATTAGTCACTTATAATGACCAAATTAGTCATTTATTTTCAAAATACTACTAGTGTTAGTCACATGACTAAAATTTTTAGTCACATAGTCATTTATTTGCCAAATTCTACTAGTGCATGTTAGTGGATCTTACGACAGGACATGAGATGTTATCCCTTATGGATAGTTTCTCTTTCTATAATCATATCAAAATTGCATTAGAGGATCAACATAAAACTACCTTCACCACCCCTTGGGGAACCTTCTGCTACAATTTCATGCCCTTTGGAATTAAAAATGTGGGGGCAACTTATCAATGTGCCATGACTATTATCTTCCATGACCTCATTCATATCATAATGGAAGATTATGTTGATGACTTATTGGGGAAGTCTAGAACAAGAGAAGAGCATCCTAAGATCCTGAAGAAAATATTTGAGCATCTAGAGCATTATAAGCTACATCTAAATCCAAATAAATGTGTATTTAGGGTCACATCGGGGAATTTATTAGGTTTCATCATCTCCAGGAGGGGTATAGAGGTAGATCCAACAAAGGTAAAATCTATAATGGAAATTCCCTCATCGCATAACCTCAAGCAATTAAGAAGCCTCCAAGCAAGGTTACAATCTATCATAGAGTTCATAGCTCAATCAGCTGACAAGTGTCAATCATTTACGCATCTGTTATGTAAATAAACTACCTTCAAGTGGGATCTCGAGTGTTAGCAAGGCTTCAAAAAAATTAAAGAATACTTGGCTCATCCACCCATCTTGATGCCTCCTATTTTGGGTAAACCACTCTTTTTAAACATCTCAACTACATCAGTTGCACAGGGGCCACTGTTAGCTCAATGTGATGAGTCTTCTAAGGAGCGTGCAATTTATTACATTAGTCGATCATTAGTGGGCTAAGAGCTCAACTATTCTCCAATGGAAAAGGCTTGCCTGGAAGTTGTCTTTAGTTCACAAAAAATCCATCATTACATGCTCAGGCATCCTATCAAGCTGATATCAAAAGTTGATCCACTTAAATACTTGTTGTCCAAGAATTCTTTGACTGGCCGCATGGCTAAGTGGGTCATGTTACTGAGTGAATTTGACATAGAGTATGTGGATCGTAAGGCAATCAAGGGACAAGTTGTAGCAGATCAGTTGGTTGATGCCCCTTTGGTTGACGCCTATCCTTTGGGAGCTGAGTTTCCAGATGAATAAATCCTCATAGTAATAGAAGCATATACATGGATGCTCTATTTTGATGGGTCTTATACAAATAATGGAGCTAGAGCAGGTGCCTTATTCGTCACTCCTCAAAGTGACTACACACCAAAGCCATTCAGATTAGCATTCCCATGCACTAACAATATAGAAGAGTATGAAGATCTTATCACTGGTTTTAGGATCACCATTCAATGGAACATCACTTGTCTACAAGTCTTCAGTGATTCCCAACTGATTATCAAACAATTCAATGATGAGTTTCAGATGAAGTATGAAAAATTGTTGCCCTACAAACACATGTTAGATGACTTTAAAAGGTATTTCATGTTCATCTAGTTTGAACAAATCTATAGAGTCCAAAATAAGGTAGTGGATGTGATGGCTACAATCAGTTCCCTCATTGATATGCCTAAGGATTGAATAGACTGTGAGTTCCTCATTGAACAACTTCTAATCCCAACATACGACATCCTTGGGAGTGAGATGGTGTGCAACATCGTAGGTCTTGAATCCCCTTGGTACCACAAAATTTACACCTATCTCCATGATAATATCTTCCCATATGATCTTACACAAAACCAACGTAAGTCCTTCATCCAACATACCTCTCACTATATCATCGTAGGAGATATAATTTACTATCGCGAGTATGATGGAACTCTCCTTAGGTGTCTAAAAGAATCCAAAGCTCACACTACATTATAATATGTACATAGTGGTGTCTATGGGGCCCATTCTAATGGAATGGCCTTAGCCAAAAGGATTCTTAGAGCAGGTTAATATTGGCCTACCATGGAGCATGACTCTTGTGAGTTTGTGAAGAAATGCCTCCCCTGTCAACAACATGCAGATTTGATGCATGATCCTACCCAAGATTTGCAACCTATCATAGTGCCATGGCCCTTCATTCAGTGGGGTTTTGACTTGATCGGAAAGATATAACCTCCATCTTCTGATGACCATACTTTCATTATCACCACCACTAAATACTTCACCAAGCAGGTGGAAGCAATTCCACACTCTCAAATCACTAGTATTCAGATCTCCAAGCTCATCCTTTTCCATATCCTTTGCAGGTATGGAATCCCATCCACCATTATCACTGATAATGGAAAGCCTTTTAAAAATTAGTTTATGAAACACCTTTGTGAAACCTATCACATCTAGCATCATTGGTCTACCCCCTATTACCCACAAGGTAATGGTCAAGTGGAAGCTACCAACAAAACCTTGATCAAGATCCTTAAAAAGGTGGTTAATAATATTGGTCGAGATTAGCATCTCCATCTCCATCCCACCCTTTGGGCCTACCACATGTCCATTCACACTCCCATGGGTGCCACTCCATACTCTCTCATTTATGGTGTTGATGTCATCTTGTCGATCGAGGTTGAGATCCCATCACTTAGAATATCTCTGAAGAACCTCATAAGTGATGAAGATGCTCGGGTTGCATGACTCAGTCAATTGGAACTCCTAGACAAAAAGCGGATCAAAGCATACAATCATCTACAAGCATATGAACATCATCTTAGGAGGAGCTACAGTAAAAAGTTTCATCCCCTTCAGTTTAATGTTGGTGATTTTTTCCTCAAGGAGAATCAGCATACTTAGCAAGATCAAAACAAAAAGGGAAAGTTTGAGGCAAATTGGCTAGGTCCATATGTTTTCACAACTAAATATGGTTCTAGTGTATATAGGCTTGCTACACTTGAAGAAGAACCCCTAGAAGGGTCTATCAGCATCATGCACCTGAAAAGGTTTTATGCCCGAGTCAGTCGGGTTATCCTTTCTTGAAAAAATCCCAAAAAAGTAAAAAATCATTAAAAATACAAAAAAAAAAAAAGGTCAAAAAATCCAAAAATAGCAAAGAGAAAAAATCTGTCCTATGGTGGAAACCACCCTTCGTGGTACCTTGAGTAAGTACAATTGGTGAAAACATAGTAACATGTTCCATACGTAAAGGGCTTAATCATTATCTACCTTGTGTCCTAGTTACTTTATGCTTCCATCCATCTCATCCTCACATCCCCTCCTACATCCAATCAATCATATCCTCCCATCAGTATCCTATCATCTCGCTTGGTATATTGTGATTGAGCATTGGATGATCCAGCCCTACTATCTAAGATCCTAACCTTTTATCCTAATCTAAGCTTTTCATTACCTGTATATCATGTCCCATCATCGGTCTTGTGTCATCATTTAGAATCCTCCATCATGTCGGTCCTCATTAGGTATCACCTTGTCTTTGTCATTTTTCCGAACTATGTTGCCCCTGTGCTTTCACGTAGGCAAGGTTCATTGTTTGATCAACCCCCAGGGAATTTATCCATCCAGTTGTGGTCATCTATCAAGCTCTCCATTTTCCTCTTTCCACTTTTATCCATGATTAGTTGTCGATCTTTTATCGAACTATGAGGGCTCTACGCTTTCACATAGGCAAGGATGATCTTTGATCAACCCCCGAGCCCCTAGGTTCTTAGGGTGTGTCTTGTTATCTTTTTGTGTCATCAACTATGTCCCTATCCTAAACAATACTAAAAAAAAGGTCACTAGTATCATGAGGTTCAATTAGTTTCAAGTATCCTAAGTCATGTTGATCACCTAATTTAGTCTCCACCTTTGGTCTTAAAATGATGCATCCTTACTAATCAGACCACATCAATCCCATCCACCCTTTTTGATCCTATGGCAAAGGAAATTTGAGATTTATTGTGATCTTTGATGGTTTTGATATTTTTTTATCATTTGGGCTTCCTATTTCACTTTGTTAAGGTCCCCATGATCCATCATATCATGGTGTGCTTTGACTACTAAACATAGGGGCATATCTTGATCTTTTTTTCTACTTCTATCATCTTGGTTGCCCCATCTAGTACCCACCAAGATCCCTGTGGTTTTGTGTTATGTTGGGGCATCCTTTGTGCTTGTGGTTATCCCAATGCCTAGCCCAATCAAAGTCATTGCAACTTTGGGGTGTTAGGATAGCCTTCTTGTCTGTTGTGTTTGTTTCATGCATTAGACACTAATCTACCTTGGTTCCTTATACCCTGGTGTATTGTGTCTTGTGCTATAGAAAAAATTAGTGCTCCTCAATTGGAAAAATAGCATTAGGATTGGATTTCATACCTCATCCCATTGCATTGCATTTCTCCCCCCATCTTTATCCAACCTATAACTAATGATTTTGGTTGTGGAAACATTCATCTCCCGTCTCCTTTTCTTCTCAGGATTCATCTGATTTTGACAGGTGTAGTATTATGTCTATCACCTCTCATCTTGGTATGCCACACATTATCACACCCATCATCCCTCATTTTGATAGTGATTACAATGAAATTACTTGCCATAAGATAAAGCAAGCATGATACACAAATAAAGGAGGCTTATTAATGCCTTCCATAATTATTAAAGCCCTTTTTTACACTCATTTCCATCCTAATTTAATTCAAATATTAATGTTTGTAAGAAATTTAACTACACCCATCATTCATGTAGGCTTACATGTCATTTATAACGCTGACAATACCAAGGTCATCCCTGATGTCAAGTCCCTAGTCTATGACATGCAACATGAGCAAATAAAATGAGATTGATACATAGCTATAAGGAAAAGCATGGGCGTCAGAGAAAAAAGAGAATCCCATCGTTAATTAATCTTGATCGAGGTCATATTAAATGTAGAGAGTACAATTTCATCCCAAATGGTGTCAATGTAATCTCACCTTGCATCTTAAGTTCACTCATTGCATTTCATCTCACGTTGCATCATCATTGTCATGTTAATTTAAGTTGTTTAGACTGACATAGATTTGTTATTCTAAGCATCTTAATTTTATTTCATCTCATTTTGCATCATTTTAAGTTGTTTAGATTGATCTTGATTGATTATTCTAAGCATCTTAATTTAGGCTCATTGAACTATCACTCTAGGTTGTTTAGAGTTATTATTCCCAGCATATTAGTCCATCTCATTGCATACATTGCATTATATCACATCCATTTCATTCATCCATAAAATTAGTACATATGCAAACATAAATTATCCGGTCCATCACATTGTATTTTCATAACATACATCCAATCATAATAAGATACCACAAATATTCATGACATTTGCTAAATCAATCATAGGGATTTCTAAGCATATCCATTGCAGACATAAGTTTTATGTCTCCACACATACATCACCACCTGCATCATGAAGCATTAGTACAATGATCATAGCATATAATCCATCACATCCTGCATCACAAAGTATTAGGCATAATGCATTTTACCCATATCATCCACATAGGCCTATCATATAAATCATCATAGATGCATACATATATCATAACCATCTACATATTCCATAATAAATCATGTCTATAGACACAAGGTGTTGCCACAATAATGGGTTACACTTTTTGGGACATCCTGATTTTTGCTGAAATCACATATTTTTAGAAAATATAATGATTTAAGCCTTAAAAAGGTTCCATTTTAAGGGTTTTAATTGAAGAGGGTTTGATCAAACCCACTTATATCAAATTCCCTTGGATAGAAAGCCGCTATTTTTAAACCATACCTATAATGGAGTCTCCTCTAAACCTATCAAAATGTTGATAAAAAACCACTTTTCATTTACCTTTTCGGGGATCAAATTAATTTATTTAAAATTATTTTTTTGTAAACATGTATTTATTATTATAAGCTTCCCAAAAATTATAATTTTAAATATATTTAATTATATTATTATATTTATTTTTTATTTCTTGTGAATGTAGGTTTTTCAATGAACATCGAAGTCTTTATTTCACACATAAGGAAAAATAGGAAAAGAGAGAAAAAAAATTCTTAAAAATGCATGTACACTATCTATTTATGTCCTTATTCCAACAAAAAAAGAATAAGTTAATTCAAATGAATACAAAAAAAGTTATACAGCTGAAAGTATAATATATCCAAATTATAATTACTCTAAATTAGAAAATTAATTAAAAATATATATGCAACAAAAAATTATGAAAAAATATCCATCCACTAGATAATGGTGCAAAAACACTATATTTAAAAAATTAGAATTGTATGCTTTCTATAAAAATAGTTATGCAGCTGAAAGTAAGCATTAGTTTTTGAAAATGATGTTTAGTAAAAAAAATAAGTTAATAAAAACTACATAAAATAATTCACAGATTATTTTTGAATTTTTTTTAAAAATATAGTTATATTCTCAACACAAAATATCAAAAATAACTGGTTTGCTTCATCTTCAAATTATTAATGGTTTAGCTTCTATAGGCATACAAAAGTGAAGATCTGGTGAAAAATGTTGATTTCAATGTCAAGTTTGGCCAAAAAGTGTAACCCATTATTGTGGGATCACCCCACATCCATAAATAAACATCCATCACATCATAAAAACATAGTGTCAATAGGGCCATTGCATAGTAAATAAATGTCAAAATATCATTTCCATAACAAAGTCCATCATAAAGCATAAATACATGTCCATCAATAAACATTGAATAAAATATAGTGACCACATCACTGAATGGAATGATCCATGTTTGATCTGCATTGTGGAACTTGTGGCCTCTATCCTTGTCCCCATATATACACCTTGCACCTATCAAAAATTGATATCCTATCACTCATGTCCTCTCTATCTTATGTTGGCTCCATCTGATCTCTGAGGGGAGTCTGGAATTGGTCCTATGTGTGGGGAGTCTCTTGATAACTTTTTTACCCTTGTGTGTGTGTCCCTCGTGAACATGACAGTTCTGACATTTATGGTACTGCTCGGATATATGGAGGTACATGGTGTGTGGGATATGGAACCTCTCTGAAGTAATCCCCCATGTAGTAGTTGGCCTCTCTCATATACTCATCCCTCTCCACTGCATGCACCCTCACCATGTCCCTCTCTACCCCATACATGTCTCATAATCCAGCCAAGTATCTCCTTTCCTGATCCCATGCATCCTATAACATCATTAGCTGGTTAATTTATGCCCGCATCTATGACATCTCCTACACTGTCGCATCCCTCTCCCCTTGCAGAGCCTACACCTATGCCTCTGTTGTCTCTTCTCTCTCTAATATAGCCCTTGAGTCCCCCATGACCACCTATGCATAGTTTTTCCTATCCTAGAGCTCATCTTTCTCCCTCCTCAACTCATCCCTCTCCCATCGCACCTCATCACTCTCCCTCTACATGGCATTCCTCTAATCCAACATCCTCAACACCTCATTTGTGAGGGCCCCATAATCTCTCTCTGCCATCCTCTTCGCCTCCAAAAACCTATATACCTCTACCTGCAACCTATCATGATCTTCCTTTGACTCCCTGAGCCTCTGCTCTGCAATCCTAAGTCTTGCTAGAGCTCCTGTTAGTAGTACTACCAGCTCCTCAAGCAGTGGCTCTAATTCCTCTGTCCTATCCATTCTCTTGTGGCACTGGGGTATCTTCCTTCATTTTCCATGATTACACAACATACACAACTTTTCTCATGCTGGGGCAACACTTTCTAGTTTGTTCTTCTATTGAGTCACCTGCATTTTATTTTTCTTTGAAACACTATTATTCTAACAGTATTTCAAAGAGGGGTAAAATATAGACATCAAAATTTGACCACCCCCATATGGTCAAATTCATCCCCTTTTATTCCTCTATCTCGCATCCCTCGTTGGCATTAATTAAATAATTAAACACTTTATCCTTTATCCCCCTTTCCTCTCTAAATTAAATAAATATTCTAATTTATTTAATTTTTTCATTTGTCTTTATGAATTTAAATTAATTTTTAAATTAATTATTTCTCTCTCTCTCTCTCTCTCTCTCTCTCTCTCTTTGTCCCATCCTCCATAATCCTCCTCTAATCTAGGTTAATTTAATCAACCTATGATTAGGATTTGCACATCCCTAATAAGGATTAGTGTCACATCCTCCATAACTCCCCACTTTCCTTAATCCATCATTAATTTTTCTAATCCCTGGTTTGCATAACTCTAATTACTTGATTAGGTCAACCTAATCCTTATGCCATTTATGGCATACCCCCAAGTCAACCTTTCATTAATTGCTTTCTCCTTTTGGAGAAGGAAAGATCTTCCCCATTTGAATTTTAAATTCACATTTATTCCCCCTAGAACTTTTAAGGAATTTTTAATTCCTCTCATCTTCCCTATGTGGATATTTGAGGAATTTTTAATTCCTCCTACATCACATCACCCACATGTGGACAAGGACCTCCTTTATGAGGAGATCTTGTCCCGATCTCTAGGTACAATAAGGTACCTCCACCTCATCTCCCCTTTTGACACCTCACCTGACACATGGTGATATGTGAGGCCTTGTGAGTTCTCAACTCACCCTTTCCATTGATCTTGTCGATGGTGGCTTCATCTAGACCCTCCATGGTTTAGAAGCACTTCCCCTAAAATTAGAGGAATTTTCCCTCATTTGAATTCATGGATACACACAATCAAACAATCAAGCCTTCAAGCATTCAAGCATCCAAAAACCACCATTGTTGCATCACCTTTTACATCCCCATTGTGCATCCATTGCAATACCCACTTGCATTATTTCATCTTCCATCCACTTACGATCATTTAGAGCTAGGTTTCATTCTATTTTCCATAAAAAGGAGCAAACAAATTAAACGATCAACATGGCCAACCAACTCATCAACTTGGACAAGGTAAAATACTCTCTTTATCTTTTATTTTGTTCAAGTTCAACTAGGCTAATCGTTGAGGTGTTGTTTGTGTTTTTCTTGTTTTCATTCTCTTTTATTTTTGCAATTTTAGACTAGGAATTCATCTATACACACCAATATTACTATCTGGTAAGGCACCCTTTTCATGTGCATATTTTTTAATAAGCTTGAATCACATAACTCCTCCTTATAGACACATAATGCAGCATTAGATAATAAAAAATACTCAATGAAAGCCATGTAGCCTCTGAATAATAACTCATGCATCATTTCCTTGCAAACACAAATATGTTTATAAATATATCTCAACTCAAAATTTGAAAAGTAATGAGTGATGATGACATACTTACAACCCATTGAAAACTTTGAGGCATACTAAATTTATATCATAGATGGACAATCCATTTCCTAGATCTTTCAACTTATTATTCTCACTCTAATAGAATCCAACATTTGCATTAATGGATCCCAATACCTTCTCCTATGACACCATATTCTTTCACAAATGGAGTAAGAAATCTGAAATTAAAAATGCATAACAGGAGTGGATTATCTCACTTTTAGAGAGCTTTGGTGTTCCATTGCCCTTCATATCTGGAGTTTTGATGTTATGACCCAAGTATGCAAGCTTTGTCATATTAAATTCATATGGAAATTCCTTGGTAGTTAGAGCCCTTTTATGCTAGGAATATTGTAACCATCTTCTAAAATATCCCCCTTGAAAACTCCTCCACTCATCTAATGATCTAGCAAACCTGTATGCAAGTTGGTCCCAAAAATGCCATGCCATTATTTATCATAAAATATAAAATATCAAAATGAAATATTTTTTTCTTGCAACATTTCTGCAGTAAAAATTTCATTATCTTTATCTCCATCTGGCCATCAACTAAAATCTTGTAGGAGGTTTCCATGCATCGTGAGCATAGATCTTTCACACTATGCCCAAGTTTCCTTTTGACTCTATCAACAAAGTAAATTTTCTCATTGTCTTACAGATACTTTGAATAGTCTTCATTTGTAGGAGTTGCATAACTTTTAAAATCAACAACCACTCTAATGTCTCCTATGCAATCCTCTTGAAAGGATTGCATGATAGAATTATGCTCAAAGAATGAATCTTCAAAAAACTCCATTGCTTGGTCCACTACGATAATTTTTATTAGGTAATATCAATAATTACCTGGATCCCAAACTCTTGTGCATGATCCATTTTGAATTCCTTCACCCTCATGAAGTCTAGAGCCATGCAATGATAATGGAACTTTTCTAGAAATAATGCAAAAATTAGAATTGTCTTCTAGGACATACCTTTTAATAAGATCATTTTTGGATTCATTTTGAAATATTTCTTGCAACTTCCCTTCTTTTTATAAAATAAATTCATCAAGGGAATTTAATTACTCATCACTAATTTCTTCTCCAGAAAAGACATGAAGGTAGTTATTAGTCTTTGTTTGTTCTTGCAACTTTGATTTTTCTTTATGTTGCAACATCACCATCTCTTTCAAAATTTGTGTCTCAGGTTTTTCTATCGTTGTATTTTGTTCTTCATGCACCACATTATCCATAGTAATTTCATCCATGTACAAATAATCTTCTTGAGACTTTGTCACATATTCATCATTCTTGAAATCACTCATTGCATTAGACTACTTTGCTATGAACTCCTAAACAACTATCTTCTCTTTTTCAACCTTTTGTTCAAATCTATCAATCAAAATTTGACAAAATTCTTTGAAAGAACCTACTTGAATGTGGACTTGGGTGTTCATACCTTGGTACCACCAATCAAGAGAAGATCCTTCAAGGCATAGGATCACATACTGAATGAAAACTTTCTCTTCCATTAAACTAGAGTATACTTAATAGTCCTACATCTCAAACAACCATTCTTTGACTAAGATCTTGTTTAATCAATCAAAAGTGGGAATTGAAGATTTAATAACTTTGCTCTTGAGATATTTTCCACCTATATTTTAATGTTGTCTATAACCCTTGATAGCCATCATGTCCTACATATGAATGATATAGTCATTATATGAGAAATCTTCTTAAAATCCTTCATCTTGTTTAATATATGTTTCTCTCATGGCTACAAAATCTCTGGCCAAATCTTCCATGTGATCAACCATCTTTTAAACTCCTCTTTTCATTTTTGCAAGAAAATGATAAAACCATTAGGCTAGAAATATCATGGCTCTGATACCATTGTAATATCCCTTATGAGATGTTTAAATATTATTTTCAAATTATTTAATATTTTTTGTGATTAAATTTTGCAAACAAAGAAAATCGGTGAAATTGGGTATGCTGAAAATTGTACCAATAAAGCCGTAAATACTCCAAATTCTAATTGCAGCAAAAAATGAAGTTTCTACAAAAAATCCAGTAGCATAATGAACTACAAATAGAAACTTTGGATAGTGTACAGATACACCCTTACAATATGCATATTTTCTACCACTTTGGCAACCCGAAATACAGCAAAAACCCAATAAAAATTGCATAAAATCTCTCCTAAATCCAAATCAAAGATAGAATTTGGTTAAAAAAGTTTTGGAACTATTTATAACATCAAAATATCACACATAAGTGCTTCAAACAACAAAAAAAAAATATATTACCAATGCTAAAGAAAAAACACCAAAAAACCACATTAAAACCCTGCATAAACACACAATAAAACTCCTTTGAGAGCACAATTGCAACCCCTTTTTGAAGTTTCCTCTAGATACCTATAAACCCACTGCCTACAAGTCTTAATCTCCCTAGTTTATCAGCCTGAAAAATCGCTCCTTTAATGGTTTCTCAGCCGTTGAAGAAGAAAGCAAAATTCTTTGGCAAAACACAATGAATGAATGCATGAAAAACTATTTTTTTCCCTGAAGTAATCCACAATCAAAAGCCAGAGTTGGGTGCCAATATTTCATTCCAAAATGAGGGAAATAATTGTGTAACCCCTCTTTCTAAATTGTAAAATAAAAATTCAAGTGCACCCAAGGGAAATAATAAAATATTTCCATTTATTGCACCACTTCACAAGCCAATAAAAAATCCATTTTGCCTTTTTCCAAAAAGCCACATTCAAATTGGCTCAAAATATTTAAATATCCATTTAATAAGTTTTCACTAAAATATGATTTAATTATTTCACGATAAAGGACATTGTTTTCTCGATTTGTCTACAAGACTTGACTTACTATATTAGGATAATCAACCTTACTCAAAATAGAAACTACTATTTTTAGAAAAAGGGGACATGACATACATTAACGATACCAAAGCTATACCTCCTAATAACCTTGATAAGGTGCCACAAAACATGAACAACAGGGTTCAAGAGGCAAGCAAAACTTTGTATGCTTGACACTCGTGAACAAACAAGATGGATCCACATGCAAGCAAAGTGTGTTATGCAAGGTTACCATATATTAGCTATTGTAAATGAAAAATAGTGTAAGGTATGTTCAAAGGAGTTTTTCTTAGTTCATGTAAGGTCTCAACCTACATAACATAATTCCTAATGTCTCCAAGAGAGGACCAATCGAAGAATAGAAGATTCACAACTTAAGGGATGCGGTGTGTTGCATCAAGCCACTAAGAGAAATATAATATGCTAAGAGAGATCACACTCTTGAAGAACATCACACCCAATGTCATTGATACCAAGAGAAAGATGCACTGTATAATGTAAAAAGACTAGACAATGAAACATGAGAAATGAAAAAAGAATAATGTCAATGTATTCCCCGACTTTAAAGAAATTGTTAAAGACCATGTTGTGAGAAAATACTTTAAAGTAGAAAATGATAAATGCTATCAGTAAAGATGACATGAGAGCTTATTTTTAAAGCCCTATGCCAAGTCATATGTTTCCAAATGAAGCTACATCATGAAAAGGGGTTGCCCCCAAAATGAAATCCAAAAATTGCATAACGAATCCATGGATTCAAGCTCAATATGTCTTTGCTAGAATGTTTTTAGAGAGCTCAGAAACATCATCATTCCCCAAATACTCATGGAATAGGAACTATGACAAAAAGAGAGCGAAAAAAAAGAAAATATTTTGGTCAACATGGAAGAGACCTAAATGTCTCGATGCCCTATGTCATCCACAAAAGGAAAACACAAGAAAAATGGAAAGATAAAGGAAAATATTTTGAGTTAACATGGATGAGACCTAAATGTCTCAACGCCTTGCGTTATCCCCTAAAGGAAAACACAAGATAAGTGAAAAGGACAAATTTTTTATGAAATATAGAAGAATGTATATACATATAGAGGAATTCACTAAGAGAGTGATACACATCAAACATAATGGGATGGGGGATCACATTACGCATATGCAATCACATAGAAGAAACATGAAAAAGAAAACAAAGACAAGACTAGTAAGGCACATTTGATTCAACCTATATCAGATCATTCACATCCAAATATTTTTCATCATATATGGAAGGCATACAAATAGCCAAAGGGATAACATAAAATGCTAAAACTAGGACAAGGCTATCTAATTCTTGCCCCCACTCTGTGCAAGATAATAATGAGCCGAGGTAGGTAGTGAGAAAGAGCTCCTTGCATTTTGAAATGATTTTCAATGAATGTAAAGCATGTAATAGTGAACATATTATGATCCTACAACTATTACATGGAAAGGAGCGAAAGGAAATTCTTTAAGGGATTATTTCTATGATATCAAACTTTTTAAATATTTTTTTAAAGCACGACAATTTCATCAGTAGTATGTCCAAGAACTTTATGATATTGACAATGTGATGTGTTTGTGTTCTTATGATTTGGTTTTCAATTTTCTCGTATGGGTGGTAATGTAATAAGTCCTTGAATTAGAAGTATGTGTAAGGTTCTTTCAGTTGCCAATGGTGGACAAGGTAATTTTAGCTTCTTTAGTTTGTAAGGCTTTTGTTGCTTGCTAGATTCACCAATTTCTTGAGTTAGATGTCGAGGAGGACCTAAGATGATCCTATCAACCTTATCATTATTACGAGGCATTGGCCATTCTTTAGGAATGAGTAAATTTATGTTATGAGGAGGATCTTGATATCCTATCCCATTGCTATCTTCAATTGGTATTTTCTCTAAGAGTTTATGAATTTTACGCTCACTTGTTATTCACATCCTTGTTTGCTGAAGATAGTGAAGCCTTTTCCATATCTCTCTTCTAGGTTGATTGGTGTGTTGGTTAATTTATTAACATAGGATGGTTGAATGTTTACTTGATTAGTGGTGCTAGGATCACCTATTATAGGGAACTTAGGCTCAGTTGTGTCTCAATTTTAGGATGTAAAAGATAAAACATCTCAAGTTGCATTGGTTGTTTCATGGAAGGATAAAAGGATGCATTAGTCTCAAGGTTTTTATGGAAATCATTTATGAAGTTGTTCATGTTATCATCTTCTCCAATGATGTCAAATTCACAAGAAGGACATGAATTAGGAGTTGAATGAGCATGAGTGAGTTCAATTTAATTAGGATCATTTCCAAAAGAATAACTTGACACATCCACTAATGATTTCAAGGACATCCAAAGCTTACCAAAGCACATATCTATGATGCAATGCAATGTAATGACTTAGGACGAAATGTGTAAATGTAATTTTGAAATTAAGAAATTCATGAAATGAACCAAATTAAGATAGATCTAATGAAATGAATGAAACCAAAACTCAGCAAATTGAAACAAAGATCTAAAAATAGCAAATAGAAACATAGAAAAAAGGTTTTTAATGCTTTAAAATGTAGTTTCAAATTTGATACGGGACTAAATCGCCTAGAGGGGTGAATGAGTTCTAGATTAGGGTTTTAACACTAAATTCAGCAAATTATGAGTTGCTTAAAAGGTTTTTATCTTGTATGTTGAATTAACTATTTGAATTTATAAATTTTTAGTGAATTTGAATGATTTAAGATGAAAAAATGCAAACAATATGAACTTTTCACTAATGCAAATTTTAGAAGCCCTAAATGAAAATTAACTAATGCAAAGCTAATGTAAGCTAGATCTAGGACTTTAATGCACTCAAAATTAGAAATAATGGGTTTGAATGTTGGGTTCATCAAAATGAACCATAGGAAATAGGGTGTGCTCCACCTTTTAGGAGATCAAACACACACAAGGGGGATAGGTCCTCATATTTCACTTTTAGTTCATTTAAGGAAACCCTAGAGATATCAACCTAATGGTCCAATTAGGAAAGAGATTGCTACAAGGTCTCCTTAGGTGTGATTAAAAGGGAGTTCACCACTAAGAAAATGCTTAAAAAGAAGGAAATGAAAGCAATCTAGCTATATAACCTAGAAAATGATGTTGCAAAGATGTTTGTCATTGCACCAAAATATCGAGTTGTTAATGCCCGATACAACCTCTAGATTTATACAAGATCCAAGATCCACAGGAGGTGGTTAAACCATGTCATGAAGCTCGAGCATCGCGCTAGCCCACATCAAGGAGACCAAGGGTGACACCTTGCAACAATCCCCCCCACCGCAAGTGATGGGTTTGAACCTGTGACCTCGGCTCTAATACCAATTGTTGCAAAGATAGTTGTAGTTGCATGAAAAGATTGACTTGTTAATGCATGATACAACCTATGGATTTATACAAGATCCAAGATCCACATGAGGTGGTTAAACCATGTCACGAAGCCCGAGCGCCACACTATCCCATGCCAAGGAGACCAAGGGAGACACCTTGCAACAAATGAAACTTAAAATCAGAGTAACAAACTAAGGATAAATAGAGAAGTACTTGAAATATTGAAGATGCCCGAAACAAGCTCTACAATCTTAAAATTATGAATTTTAATGTGAATTGGGACTCATACGCCAGACTGGGTGATTTAGTCCCAATCTGTGTTTCTGGATGAATTTGAAATCTTCAATTGGTAAACCTGGATCTACAGAAAAATGTTGAAAAGTGGTATATTGGGACTCATACACCCAAGGTGGTGATTTTGTCCCAGTATTAGGGTTTGTTCAAAATTCTAGTATCCTCTAGAGATCTTCTATATCTTATCTCTTGTCCGATCTCTGAGTCTGAAAGTTTGAATTCTGGCCTATGGGTGACTTTCCATGAAGATGACAAATTTCTTCAATCTTGCAACTTTTTCTTCAAAGGATATTCAAGTCTTAAAACACCTAGATCTACAATCACACATGTAGAGAAAAAAATGTTGATTTGTTAGTGGATAGGGGTTTGCCTTGGTCAAACCTCATTTTGGTAATCAAACATTGAAATGAAATGAAATAGAATGAAGGAATGATGAATGAAAAATATGCAATGTTGCAACTCACCAAACCCTTGATATGAAGGTTGCAATCTTATGTGAAATAGCTAGCATGAATGTGGATCTTGGCTCTTGGTTATTGATATGAAACTTGACTCGAATGTTTGGTTGAATCATGAAAACCTACATCACAAATGTTACCTTAGAAACACATATGATGCTTGAATCTTGAATGTAGTTCCAAAATGCTTAATAATCAGCTCTTGAATTCTCTTTGTAAACTCTTGAATGCTCTTTAATTTCTAGAATGATTGAATGCTTAGATCACAATAATGGGTTACACTTTTTGGCAGAACTTGACATTGAAATCAAGTTTTTTGACCATATCTTCACATTCTTACACGTATAGCAAATAAACCATTAAGAATTTGAAGATGAATAAAACTAGTGATTTTTGAGATTTTTTGTGTACAGTCTAATTATATATATTTTTTTAAATTAAAAAATAAATTGTCAATCCTTTTATGTAATTTTTAATAACTTATTTTTTCTACAAAACAACATTTTTAAAAAGTGATGTTTACTTCGGACTACATAACATTTTTTATAGAAAGGATAAAATTATAGTTTTTGAAATTTAGATTTGTCACATGAAAAATCCAAATCCCTGAGAAGAATGAAAAAAGTTAGGCTCTCCAACTAGGGCTTGGTAGAGGCTTTCAGCGTGTGTGTGTGGGGGAGGCCTGGTCCTCCCCCATGAAAGACCCAGACTATGTGGCGGTGTTGGTAGTGTACTCAGTCTGTTGCCACTCATGCAAAGCAGGATCATAGTTTAAAGAAGGATGAATGGAGATAAGGATCCCCCAGATGATTGTTTTGAAGGTAAAAACCTTGGCAGGGCTATTCACTCTCATTCCAAGTAATTTTAAGACATTGTTGTCAGTGAAGAGGAGCCATTTCCAATTGGAGTGGGCTTCATAGTGCAAGAAAGTGAGAGTAGCGAGGATGGAGGACACGGAAGAGGTATGTGCCCTCCCGATTCCCATAAATTTGATGTCTTGGTTCCAAATGGAAAACTCTTAGAGACTCTATGTGATCGCGATTCCATGTTAAAAAACTTAGCAATTTTTTTGGTGGTTGTGGACATAAACAAGGTCTTGGCTTGCAAGTATATGGATTCACGGCTGTCAGACATTTGGGGAAAAAAACTAGGGATCTCATTCTCTTACTGCCGAATGATTCAGAGGGGGCTTTATGTCATCTTTTTTAGAAACCATGAAATGCAAAAAATACCCTAAATAGGGAATTCTGGAATATTGGAAATAATATATTTTGAGTGGTGGCTTGGTCACTAGAGGCCCTAAATGATGAAGTACTTTCCCAATCGAGCCCTGCATGGCTGATAATTAAAAATGTGCCTCCACGAATTTGGGCTTTCGTTCTACTCCTACTCAAATTGTATGGAAAGGTTCTAAGAATGGACAACACCAAGTCAACCCTACCCCATGTAGATGTTAGGGCCCTAGTCACCATCTTATCGGGGGTGGACTTACTAGATGCATTTCTCATAAAACTTGAAAGTGGGGATATCATGCGTAGGCTTGAAATCCTGGGTGGGTTGAATGTCTTCTATCTTTATAAGAGAGAAGGGAATATTAGGAGATTATGTCCTTTAATTAGGAAAAAGAACACCATTAAGGAACCTCAATCGAAAGGAAAAGAAAGAATGATGGTGAAAAATGGGACCAAAAACCCTAACATCTCTAAATCTAAGCCAAAAAACATTGAAAACAATCAGGTCGCTATTAGAAGCGACCCCCCAAAGTAGGGATGGGAGAGAAGAATGAGGGAAACCTATACAATAGCAAACAAAATTGCAATAATGAGCTTGAGATCTCATAAGGCCTATCCGAGCCTTGGTTTGGTGACTCAGATGAGAGCTCTTGGGAGGTCAAGGATTTCTCTAAATCATCTGACCATGACTCTGACTGTGAAATGGAAAAAAATTATGAGGATTTGGATATGGAAGCCCAAGATGGAAGGTACGGAATTTCAGTACCCTTAAGCATTGATCCGCTAGCAACCGATCTCCACAAGGACTGGCATGTAGATGAATAGCTAACCTCCCCTAGAGAGGACACCATTAGCCTCTTAGAAAGCTCGAGTTGTGAAGGGGTCAAGGATAACAACCCAAACCTAGCTAAGCCTGCAAACAAAGAGTGGAAAAATGCCCAGTAGTTGACTCTAGAAAAGCTAAGAAACAATTCCAATAGAGAAGTGTAATAACGTTATTTTTCCTGCAAGATCAACAAAGGATTAGTAATACTTGCATGTTAATAAAAAAATCAAACAATGAAATACAATTAGAAAATAAGGGAAAAATGAATGAAACTAGAATAGCCTCACCCAATCTTCTCTCCTCCATGGTTTACTTTCATTGTACCTCCTCAAGCTTTGGTATGATAAATGGATGCCCTCAGATTGTGTGTGAGAAACACTCTAAAATGTCTAATCTTGACAAAGCCTTTTGAAGGATTCAATAAAATAAAACTATATGCAAACTAGAATTCAATCCTAATTTGCAAGTAATAATGGAAGCCTAAGATGATATGACAATAATGCAATTGCTAGATAATAATTATTGATTGATCGATCCCCAAAATGAGATCAAGATTGTCATTTTATAGAAAACACAATCTTGAATGGATGAACGAGATGAGAGATTGAGGGATGCCCTAGAATCAAGGGTCAAGATCCAATAAGGAAACTCTCAATTAGGGTTAGGGCAAAATGCCCACATGTGTGAATAAGATTTAATTAAATCAATTAAATCAAGACTAAATGTGACAGTTGAGATGAAATTAGTAAAAATCAGAAGACAAGAGGATGAGATTTTAGAGAATCAATAATTTTAGAAATTACTTACTTTGTAGAAGAATAATTCCATTTTGAATTAAATTTAATTTAAAATATGGATTTGTGAGATAAGAAGTAATTGATTTTTGAAATTAATTATTAAATGAAGAATCAGTTAAGTATGTGAGATATTTTTAAATGATTTTGTTTTATTTAAAAATATAGAAGTGTCACATACAATAATTAAATAATTACAAATAATTATTTAATTTAGAAGAAGTAGTTAATTAATTAAATAAATTAGCAAATCTATTTAATTAAGAGGATTTAGGAATTAGTGACACATTAAATAAGTATATTTTAAATGTATTCATTTAATAATCAGGAGGACATTAATGATAAGGATTAATTAAATAAATAAGATTTTATTTAATTGCAAGAAGACTTTGATAATTAGTGACATTATTTAAATAAATAAATAAGATTTATCTATTTAATAATTATGAAGAATGAGAGATTATGAATTAATTAAATAATTATGAATTATTTAATTAATAGTTGAATGTGGGTTAGAGACATAATTAAAATGTTATAATCATGTTATGACGAAAGGTGGTATAATAGTGGTCGCAAGTCTAAGTCATTTTTATGTGTCTACATTTTCCCCTCTTTGTCATAATGCAGCTTGCCACGTTATAGCAGAGAAAACCAGTCTAGAATATGCCCCAATGAAGGTACGAAGTGCCTATGCCCCCTCAGGAAAAATTTTGAATTTTGACCCGGGGTTAGAAAAATTTAGAAAATATCCCACCTAACTCAATTAATGACCAGAAAAGTGATGGTGCGATCCAATTCAGAAATGGAGGACGTTAAGCTAGACAAAATGCCGGTCCAAGGTGGTCAAATGAGCCTCCAGTACAACCTATCAGGTCAAAACCCTAATTTTCATCCTATAAATAGGTTGAATAGGTCAATCCAAATGTCATTTGCTCATTTGTCATATAGAAAAATTCAGAAACTAGAGCTCTGAGAGACGATGGTGATTCTAGTGACTACAGACCATGGATACCGCGTGCGCACATTCCGATGACCCAAGGGTACAGAGGCACCGGTAAGTACCCTATCTGTCTTGTCAAATTTTGAAATTAATCCATTTATTAGGGTTTTAAGGGATTCAATCAAATGCATTGCGACGCAAATGATGTCACGTAAATCGCAAATGCCTTCGCATTTGACGTATTTGATTGTGTCGCGATGCAAGTGCGATGGGTAGGTTAGACTTGTTTGTGCGATTGTGCATCCGCAAGGGGAAACAACACAATCGTCAGGTTGCGACACATTTGTCATTTTGTGACGCAATTGACAAGCCCAAGGACGCATTTGAAAAATTACATCGCAATTATCAATCCAAATAATGCATTCATTGTTAGTTCACGCATGTGCTATCTACAACGACACATTCATTGTTAGATTATGCATTTTCCATGCACAGAGTCGCAATTAGCTAGTTGTGATGTATTTGTGGTCAACATGATGCAATTGTCATTGACCAGAGTTGACTTTTGATGACCTTGTGTCGAGATTAGCTTGGATGTTCCCTTGACTTGCCAATAGTAGTAAAATTTCCATAATGTTGCTCAATATGTGCTAATCCTTGTCTTTTCTTGTGCAAAGTCGGCTTGTGCCGATTTATACTCGAGAGTTTCAACCAGTGACGTATGCATTTAGAGATTGCCTGAGCGATAGACAGAGGCAACGACTAATGGCCCTAGGTCTATACCATGTCACTTATATGCCCATTATTCAGGCAAACAGAGGTTTTCTAATAGCTCTTTGCAAGAGGTGGCATACAGAGACCTGTTCGTTTCACCTGCCTACTAGAGAGGTGACAGTGAATTTGGAGGATGTCTACCGCATTCTTCACATTTTGATTAGTGGAGAGAGAGTCACCTATGATCTGTACCAAGGGCAACAGGCCCTATCTAAGATGTATGAGGGTGTCAATGGTGCCCAGCTGGGCATGGACAGTTATGAGATCGGTTGGGACATTGTAGCCGACTGGTTTCCCAAGTTTGATGCCATACTCATGACTTTGATTTTTGGATTGCTGATCCCAGATCGTCATGGGCACGGGTTTCCCATTGGATGGGGGGATGTTCTTGTTCGCATGCGAGGATAGAGGACTGTTTTCACTTGGAGGCCATGCTTGTTGGCCATGTTGTATCACCAATTACATGAGATTGTATATCACTAGGGGCATAGTATCAGTTGCGGCACTACCCTCTTGATGATCTGGGTATGGGAGCGCATTCTCGTGTTTTGACCACCGATGCAGATTCAACAGCTAGGTGATGGGATGTATTATGTTTATTTATATGTGGGATCAATTAGCCAGACTCGTGTGGGAGACATTGGGTACTGGCATCATCAGATTGATATGATGATTAGTTTTGTTTGGATGCCCTACAGAGATTGTGCTCAGTTGTTAGATGAGGATGGCCACTTATCCTTTTGCAGATGGTTTCGGTATCTGATTGGCCACACGGTACAAACTCAGTGGATTATCAAGATGTACCTGCCCTAGTGGGTACTACGACAGTTTGGGGAGTAGCAGGTTGTGCCAGTAGGCATGACAGTATGCTCGGTCTTCTAGGGAGACTATGTGGGGACCGCCCATATCAGTGATAGTGGCAGAGCAGCAAGTTGATAGCTTGGTGGTAGTTCAGTGGGTATGGAGAGGGGGTCCAACAGATCCAGGGATGTCTATTGAGTTTGATGTCTGGTGGCAGGTTCACAGGCCGATCTTGTTGACAGATCCCGATGGTCCACCACCGATAGATTGAAGGTCAGTCATTCCATGCATACTGAGGAGAGGTCGGGGTGGCAAAGATGGAGGGAGAGATGGCAGAGGTGTCAGGGGTAGAGATGGAGGTAGGGGAGGAGGAGGCAGAGATGGGGGAGGTGGAGGAGATGACAGAGGTGGAGGAGATGGGAGGGGTGTGAGGAGGAGGAGGGATGGCGGAGGGAGGAGGCAACCCAGGAGAGTCAGGCAGAGAGTGGGTGGTGTACCATTGTCACCCATTCGGGAGGAGGGGGAGGAGATAGAGCTAGAGGTGAGGGCCAAGGAGTTCAGAGGTGGGGAGGAGGAGGTGGAGGTGAGGGCTGAGGAGGAGGTGAGAGTAGAGGAGTATCCACTTGTTGGGGGACACCCTCTTGACATAGATGTGGAGGAGGTCTGGGCTGAGGAGGAGAGAGATGAGGAGGAGGAGGAGGAGGAGGAGGATGAGGCAGATCAATGACTGCGGAAGCGCATGATTTCTAGAGATGATGAGGGTGATAGGTCACCCATTTTGCTTGCTGATGCTACTATTGATCAGCGGCAGATTTATAGAGTAGACTAGATGCAGCCTTGTCTTAGAATAAGGCCTTAGCAACAAAGTTAAAGGTCACCCGGGTGGAGAGAGATAAGGTAATTCTCTGATGGTAGGAGTTAGAGTGGTGGGTGATAGAGTTTGTTGAGTTATGCTT
This sequence comes from Sequoiadendron giganteum, assembly GCA_007115665.2. Lineage (NCBI taxonomy): Eukaryota > Viridiplantae > Streptophyta > Pinopsida > Cupressales > Cupressaceae > Sequoiadendron > Sequoiadendron giganteum. The sequence continues at coordinate 512,641,261 of CM021108.1, read as the reverse complement.
AGGGCCGACAAGAGATATGGCCAAGGAGTTGGCTAGGATGGTAGAGAGCAGGGGGTGATACAGGGTTTTATATGAGTAGGCCGTTCCACCAGATCGACAAGACCCAGGCTTGTCTCGATCTTATAGTAGGATAGGTAGTGGCAACGAGACACACAACAACAGATCTCATAGCAGTAGTCACTCTAGTGCTAGGGGGTCCACTACATCAAGGTAGTCATCAGGCCATAGATCTCATAGATCTCATAGGCATTCATCAGGGCACAGTCACATATCAGAGCATGGGTATAGGTCAATGTCCTCAGGGCAGCAAACAGGGCAGAGTCAGCCTCATGTTATCGAGGCCTTGGGTTCTCAGAGTCAAAACGATGATACCACTCCTATCTAGTTCATTGTTCACTTGATGACTCAGCCACAACCACCTCGTAGTTCACCTCCATGGGACGGAGGAGGGCCATCCTAGGACTTTCTTTTAGACACTTGTATATTTTGATATTCGAGCCTACGAGCTCTATTTTTGGGATATCATATGACTCTATCCTGTGACATGACATGTTTTTGAGATTATATATATATGTGATGCAGTTTTGATGCGATCTACATGATGTTATGCATTATGGTACTCTATGCTTTTATGAGATGCTTATGTGATGCTTTTATGATGCTATGAGATGTATGGATATTATGCTTATGTTTATGAATGCAATTATGGATGTGGTTATGTATGCATTAATGTGATGATGATGTGATTCCTATATGCTGATGCAAATGTTTATTTATGATGGATGTAAATGATAGTATTTATGCAATGTGAATATGAAATGCTCATGTCATTATGTATGCAACTTTGTTTTTGTATGTCACAGGATATCATCAAAGAACGAGAGAAGAGAAGGCAAAGATGGATGTTAGTGCGAAGAAAGATATGCATGTTAGTGCGAAAATTAAAAATCCTTCAAAGCTTTGCTATAGTACTATCCTAGTTATTTCTCTTTAATCATCATTGGGCAAAAATGTCATGATGGCCAACAAATAGTATGATATGACATAGATCAATAGTGTGCAAGGTCGAACCATCACGTAGATCAACAGTCACAGACAAAGGATGATCATGACTCATGCAAGGAACACAGTTGCCCCTAGTCACTTTGTCATGACCAACCACCAGAAAAACCAAACTAATCATGAGACGTCACTGCTTCTCTAAATCCCGATGATAGGACATCCTTGAGATACTAGCCACATGATAGTAGACAACAGATAGTAAAATCATCGTACTACATCGTTGCTTCTCTAAATCCTGAAGTCAAGACATCCTAGAGAAACTAATAGTAGAGTGATAAGCAGACAAGGATAATTATCATGGTATGTCATGGTTACTAGGACATAAGGAACTAATATCATGATAATCATCAAAAAGATAGAAAAAAAATTTCCAAGTGTTTGCCAAATGTTTTAATGTTAGGTGTTGTTAAATGTCGAGCGATATCAAATTTAGGAAGGAGACATCCTGAATGATGTTGATATCTAGGAGATCGATTCTCAGAGTTAGGAGAATCCATCAAAATGCCAGATGATGATGATGATGCTTAGGAAGCACACATCCAAAAGCATAAAGAAGTTGTCGAGAGTTTCTCTTCAGGAGTACACATCTGAAGAAGAACCCAAAGTTTTGCCATGATAAATTCTTTTGATAGGATTTTGACTACATGTCATTGTTGACATGCTGAATTGACTGAAAGTGCTTGTCGAAACATATTTTTGATAGATTGATAATTCCAGATTGACATAAGATTCATTTGATTCGAAGATAGTTTTACGTGTGTGAATGTGTTGTGCCATGAACCCTAATGGATTGACCTTGTGTGGCCTCGAGGGTCCATCGATTGATGGCCTTGCCTATGTCGTGCACTCAGAGACCTCGTAGTTCGACATGACCAATGACATTGTCCGAAGGACAAAAGCTTGACTCGTGATTTTATTTTTAAAAACCTAGAAGGACTGACCTAATGTCTCAGGGATTCAAAGATGAATCTTGCCTACGTAGCAAATGCGCAGAGACAATGTAGTTCAGACCAGGACAAAGATTGATTGATGTGATCGATTGAATTGATCAGATTGACTTTGACTTTGTTTTTGGGATTTTGACATTGATTTGGATGTTTTTGTATTTTCTCAGGGCGCTTTTTGATTTTTAGGTCTTTTTTCAGGACTTTTTCAGATTTTTAGGATTTTTTAGGACTTTTTCAGGTTTTTAGGATTTTTTTAGGACTTTTTAAGAATACAGGATCATGTGCGATACCCACTACAGTTGCATGATAAAGGTCTTGCCCCCAGATAGAGTGGGGATTATCCGAGTCCAATGGTATTGAGATAGGTAGACAGAAGGCAAAGGCAAGGATGTGCCAGGGATGATGTCAACCAAATGCTAACCATGGTTGGAATTGACAGGAGTTAGGACAGATGTCGTGAATGTGTCAAGCCTTTATGATTATGACAAATGGATAAAGGTCAATTTGAGTGACAGTAGATGGTGAAGCAACGATCGACTATGCATGGCACCTGTTTGCCAGGTTTTCACCATGGTACTTATCCAAAGTGCTTGTTTGCCAGGTTTTCACTATTGGATGAATTCATTTTTTTTTAGTATTTTACCATTTTTTTGATTTTTTTGGTGTTACCAAGATGCTTATTTGCCAGGTTTTCATCAAGGGACGATTTTTTCTTTATTTTTCATTTTTTTTGGATTTTGTAGGTTTTTAGCCTAGCTCTTTGATGTTGTGTAGAACTTTCTCAGATGTAAGTTGTTAATGGGTTCTGTCAGCTGTTCTCCATTAGGTGTGGCCAGCTAATAAGCTCCAGAACAAAATGTGGCAATAATGATATACAGACCAAGCCAATTAGCCTCAAACTTACTAGGCTTTTCACAATCTGCCTGATTTTTGGGGTTCTGCATGAGAACCAAGTCACCAATTTCAAACTTGCTCACCATGACCCTTTTGTTATAGCTCCGGCAGAGATAATTTTTATATGGCTATAAATGATTCAAGGCATTTTGTCATCTTTCTTGTAACATTTATAGCTCATGTAGACGAGTATGTCTGTACTCTCCATCATCAATCATTCCTTTCAAAGAAACTCAAAGAGAAGGAATTTCGACCTCGATGGGTAATATGGCCTTAGATCCATAGGCCAGGGAAAATGGAGTGGCTCTAGTGGGGGTACGATTGTTGGTATGATAGGCCCATAAAGTAGGATTGAGTTGTAGGTGCCAATCTCAGCTAGCGTCTTTGACGGTCTTCTTTAGAATGCAAAGGATTGTTTTATTTGACGCCTCAACTTAGCTGCTACCTTGTGGGTAGTATGGGGTGGAAAAATGGTGTTGGATGTGGAATCACTCATAGAGTTCATGAACTTCCTGATTTTTGAATGGACTACCATTATCTGTGATGAAGGATTGTGGGACACCATACCAACAAATGATGTAATTCAAGATAAACTTGGATATTCATTTACCGGTGATGTAAGTGAGAGGGATGACTTCAATCCACTTAGTAAAATACTCAGTGGTGGTGATTATGAATTTATGGCCGTTAGAGGAAGATGGATGGATCTTACCCATGAGGTCGAGTCCCCATTGTGCGAAAGGCCATGGAGAAGTAATTGGTCTCAATTCCTGTGCAGATGCATGAATTAGGTCACTATGCACCTGGCATTTCCAACATGTTATGAAAACTGAAGAGCATCTTTTTCCAATGTCGACCAGTAGTATCCCAGTCTGGTGACTTTCCTAGCTAAGGTTGGGCCACTTGAATGAGATCCGCATATACCCTCATGTACTTCTCATAAAGTCATTTGGGCTTCATCAGTGTCGAGACAGTGAAGAAGGGTGTTGTCAAAGCCACAACAATATAAGGTGTCACTGACAATGGTATGTCTAGTCGCTTTTTAGATAAAGTATTTTCATTGGTTGTTGGATAGGTTGGGTGGGAGGGTTTGGGATTTAAGATAGTCATATATGTCCTGATACCAAGGCGAACTAGGACCAACAATTTTGCACACCATTTCTGATTTTGGAATATCATATGCAGGCATCAGCAGTTATTCCACTAAGAATTCAAATTGTGAAAAATTCTTAGGGATGTCTAGGAGAGATCCACTAGTAGCCATTACATTGGCTGCTTTATTCTGTGTTCTTGGGATTTGTTCAAATGCAATCATTTTGAAATACATCAGGAAACTATCCACCATTCATTTGTAGGGAAGCAACTTCTCATCTTTTGTGTCATAGTCATCATTCACTTGATTGATGACCAATTGAGAATCCCCAAATACGAGCAATGTCTGAATTTTCCATTTGATTGCTATTTTGAGACCTATGACCAATGCCTCTTATTCTACAATATTATTTGTACAAGGGAAGGCAATCCGAAATTATTTAGGAATTGAATCCCCTTGAGGTGTGATAAATAATATGCTCACTCCTGAGCCATGACCAGTGTGGGATCCATCAAAGTATAGTTTCCATGGTAGAGCTGGTTCTGCGTGAAAAATAGACTCATCCGAAAAGTCAGTTATCAGTGGATGAGTGGCTTGAATTGGTGCATCTGCCAGTTGATCTTCTATTACTTGACCTTTTATTGCCTTGTGCTCCACATATTGTATGCCATACTCGCTTAATATCATGACCCATTTCGCCAAATGACCTGTCAATGCTGTTCGACTCAGTAGATATTTTAATGGGTCAATCTTTGCTACCAAATGTGCTTGATGGATCAGCATATAATGTCTTAATTTTTGTGCCGTGAAGACAACTGCAAGGCATGCCCTTTCAATGGTTGTGTAGTTGAGCTCATATCCAATTATTGTGCGGCTGATGTAGTATATGGCTCTTTCTTTTTCTTCATGGTCATTTTGCGCCAATAATGCCCCCAATGCATTTGTCATTGCGGAGATATATAGGATCAATGGTTTTCCCTCAATAGGTGGCATCGGCACTAGTGGTGTCAATAGATATTATTTTATTTGTTCAAAGGCCATGTGACATTTATCCACCCACACAAAAGGAATGCTTTTGTGTAACAGATATTGAAATGGTTGACACTTGTCTACCAACTGTGCCATGAATTGGTGAATAGACTGCAATCTACCCTGAAATGTTCGCAACTCACTACTTCCTTTTGGAGGAGGCATGTCTAGAATTTCCTTTACTTTTGTTGGGTCAACCTCAATGCCTCATCATGAAACTATTTATCCCAAAAAATTTCCTGAAGTGAGTCCAAAGACACATTTCTTTGGGTTCAATCTAACCTTGTAATCCTTAATCCGTCTAAAAAATTTTTCCAAGACTTTGAGACGTTATTTCCTTGTCAAGGATTTTTCCAATAGGTCATCTACATAATCTTCCATTAGGATATGCATCATGTCATGAAATATTGTTGTCATAGCCCTCTGGTATGTAGCACCTACATTATTTAGGCCAAAAGGCATGGCATTCCAATAGTATGTTCCCCAAGGACAAGTGAATGCCATTTTATGTTGATCCTCTGCTGCAATTCTAATTTGGTTATAGCCTGAGAAACCATCCATGAGAGATAGCATCTCATACCCTGCCGTGAGGTCAACAATCATGTCTATGTCTGGTAAGGGGAAGTCATCCTTTAGGCAAGCCTTATTCAAATCTTTAAAATTCGTGATGATGCAGATTTTTCCATTTGGCTTTGTAACAAGAACAATATTGGATATCCAATCAGCATAGTCTATTAACCTTATGAACTCAGCATCCAGTAATTTCTTTAGTTCAGCCTTGACAAGTAGTGCAATCTAGGGATGCATTTTGTGTAAATTTTGTTTGACTGGCTTGATTCCTAGGATTAAAGGAAGATGATGTAAAACCAATTCTGGATCCAGGCCTGGCATGTCAGCATATGACCATGCGAAGTTAACTTTCCTGTCTGTGCAGAATTGTGTAAATTCAGGTTTTTCTTCGTTTGACAATGTTGCGGCCAAGAGAATCATTTTGGGATTCTCTGGTGTGGCTATGTTAACTTCTGTTGTGTCCTCAATGAGCATAGCTGATTTTTCCTGTGTTACGGGGAGAAAGTCCAATCCTCCATCCTTAGGCGCCTCAGAGAGGTTTTCACCTTAAGATACGTCCTTTGTTTTTACTATTTTACTATCACAAGGTGCCTTGCAGTTTTCACCTAAAGACATTTCTTTTCCCTTTTTATTTTTTATATTTTTGCGACTGGAGGATTGCACAGTCTCCCCGAAGTAAGCTACACAATCTAGATCTATGGAGAACCCTATTTTGTGATCCTCCCATGGAATACCTTCTCTTAGTCCCATGAATTTTGCAATTGCCTCGTCGTTCTAAAATATGTCCATCACCAGTGGATCTTGTTGGTCCCAGTCGATCAGTTGTGGGTAAACAAGTGGGATTCCATCGTTAGTGTTGGTAAAGGATGGGGAAGATGCCAAAAGTGTGCAAATTGATGCCTTAAGTGTAAAGGAAAAGTTTTCAATATCCACTTCCGTGTCAGATACAATGGATGGTCCATACTCCGAGTCAGATGAATCAAATTCAAAATCATAATATGGGATAAAATTATCAACATCGTGACTAGTGGTTGGCATTTCAAAAGCATGGATAGTGGGCTAAGGTAGGTTAGGCTCATGTGTGGGCTCAGAAATGGGGAGGGATCATTTAGGTATTGTCGATGACATTTTATGTTCTTTTGGGTTCCAAGGAATGCTTACCCATTCTTTCTTTTTGGAATGTCGGTCAATAGGGTCAATGTTATATTCCTGTTGAAATATTTCTTCAAATGAGAGTTGGCCAGGTTCCAGGAATAGTTCATCAATGTCATAGTCACCTAGGTTTTGTCAGATCCCCATTCCCATTCATTAGAGTCTATTTCGGTTAGGGATTCTTCGCTTGTCTCGACACTTTTTGTTGCTGTTACGTCCTTACTTGAAAATTCATAGATACATTGATCATCAGTTTCGAGTTGGTCGAACCCTAGCCCTATGTACTTTGGTCTTGCTTTTATGATAACAAGTTCCCTCCTTCCATTTTTGTTCTTTCCAAGGCCGCTTATGCCGTCAAAACCTAGTGCCTTGCATATCTCATAGCCTTTTCCATAGAGATGCACTGGTAGTGGAGGTATCTCCTCTGGGTCTTTATAGATCCAGTTAGTTATGTCATTGATGACTTCATTACCCATGTCACCCCATAGTGTAAAAACACTTTTTGGTGGAACTTTGAAAGTTGTTTTGGGATCAACTGCAAAACATGGTCTACCATAGACTTTAGGTGGCTTCGGTATTGTGGTGATACATTAAGTCGTATTCAATTTAAACTCTCCACAACCAAGGTCCTAGATCTGAATGTCTTTACTTGGGATGAAGGTCGATGAAGATGGTGTGGTAGAAGGTGATGGAATGGATGATTTCATGAGTGTCAATGGGTCAATATATTTGGATGAGGTGGAAGATGAGGCTTCCCAATTGATGGGTACCTAGTGCTCAACAATAGCTCGTAGGTTGGTACAGTATTGAAATGGATCAGGATCTCCGAGGATAGTGATCTTAGTACCATCAAAAGGGAACTTGAGGCATTGGTGGTATGTGGATGGCATGGCCTTTAGAGCATGAATCCATGGGCGACCAAGTAAGATATTATAGTGGATGTTGTGATCCAGGACCTAGCATGTTGTATCTATGATAACTGGTCCTACCTGGAGTGGAATTGTAATAATGCCTTTAGAAGCACATTCGTCATCATTGTATGCCTTGATGATGATGCTCTTACTAGCATCTACACATGCATCAGAGAAACCTAGAGCTTTAACCAATTTTAGAGAGCAAATACTCAATCCTGCTCCGCCATCTACTAGGACTCGTCTAACCTTATGCTTGTGGACAAAAACTTCAATGTGAAGGGCATCATTATGCGATGGTTTGGGAAAGGAATAGTCACTGTCTGAAAAGGTGATGTGATGAGGCGAATTGAGATATCCGATCATAGTCTCAAAGTGGTTGACATCGATGTTGGTTGGGACAGACGACTCTTGCAGTACTTTATCTAGGATGGCCTTATGCATAGGTGAAATATCAAGCAATTTGAGAATGGATATTTGAGTAGGTGTTTTATTTAATTGCTCAATAATGTTGAACTCCAGTTTTGGGTTTGACTATCTGGCGGATGGACCAGGTATGGTGATTTTCAGTTGATGTGCAAAAGGACCTAGGATGGTGACCTTTCCTTTTATGCGTGGTTACATTGCATTCTGGGGCCTTTTTAATGTTAATGGTATTAACACACTCATCTTCATCAGCAGCGCGAAGATTGTTGATAATGGTACCATCGAGATAGTTGTATACAGGAATGATGGTATTATAGACCGGATGGATGTGGTTGACTTGATTGTTGGTATTCTTTGTGCCAGACAAGAAAGCTTTACCATGATCTTGCAGTGGGTTTTTGTGTATGGTATGATCCACATTAGATGTAAATGATTGACCACCCAATTCGATGGTGTGGTTCTCTATGAGGTCTTGCACCAGATTTCGCAATTGACGACAAGAGGAAGTTTTGTGCCCTTTTCCACGGTGGTAATCACAAAATGAACTGTCATCCCACCATGATGGCTTGAACTGATCAAGGTCATACGGTTTTGGCTCTTCTAGTGTTATGACACCGTTTTGTAGAAGTTTCTTCGAGATAATTTCAATAGGTTCACCCAAAGGGGTGTATGTGCATTTTTGGAAATGTCAGGGTTGATGCAACTGCCTTTGATTAGATTGTGCATGATTGCTTTGGAGAGCATTGGCAATTGGTGTTGGTGTAGTTAGAGGCATATTTTGATTTTGTACTCTGATTATGAGTACATGACTTGTTTCATTGACGATTTTTGCATCAACTACACCATCATTTGTGATGTGCTTGTTCTTAACCCAGTATTTGGTTTTGTCATTTGAGCTACTTGGGTTATTATTTGTGGTGGTTTTGATGGTCTTTCCTCCATATTTTAATTCGCCTTTGGCGATCAAGGCTTTCTCAAGTTGAACACCCTTTTCAACAAGGTCAACAAAGGTGATGCAACAATGGACTTGTAAGCCATACCTTAGCGGTCCTAGGAGAGTTTGTACAAACATGGTGACTTTCTCCTTTTTAGGTATTTCTACCGGACATCTACTTGCTAAGGTTCTCCATCTTTAAAAGAATGGAATTAAATTCTCTCCTGCATCCTCTTGGGTAAGTCTGCATAAGGAGGCAATGTCGATATCTGTGTCAATGTTATAGGCATAGTTTTCAACAAACTTGTTTGCCAATTCATCCCATGTTTTGATTCCTTTAGGCAAAAGTGAGAACCATTCTAGTGCATGACCTGTGAGAGTTCTAGAAAAGAGTCTCATGAGATAAGTTTTCTCATATGCAATGTCCATGCAACTAGTGGTGAATTCTCTTATGTGTTCAATGGGGTTTGTTTTGACCTTGTATTTGGAAAAATGAGGTACCACATATCCATGAGGAAAGGGTGGCGTATACAAGGTTGTCTCAAATGGATATGGACACAAGTCATGTGACATGTGTAAATCATAGATTTTTTTGCAATACTAGAATAACAATGTCAAATCTTCATCTAAACAATAATCTAAAATCTAACAGCAAAGAACGAATAAGTAAACTAAATAATAAAACCAAAATGATCTCACCAAACATGCATTCACCACTTCGAATTATCTCTATTGCTCTTCTCCATTTTGCCTTTTCAGTATTCTTGCCCTCAGATTTTTGTGTTTGAATGCAAGTATAGCTTTGTTGAGTGTCTAAGAAAAATATTGAAGAATAGTTTCTCTTCTCAAAAGTGTATGATTTCGAGAGAGGGAATAATGATTATGACAGGCCATTTTCTAGATTTTGGGTTTTCGAATGATCAGCTCAGATTGAAAGAGAGATGGATGGACGAGATTGATGAATGTCATGCGATATGAGTTCTATTTTAGATAGAACATGAGTTAGGAAAGACTATAGATAGAGACTAAGTTAGAACATGAGTTAGAACACAAGTTCAAGATCTTAATCTCCAAAAATAGGAGAAATAGACTTTGTATGCAAAAGCCAAAGTTAGAAATGCATTCGAATGCAAACTTGAGTTAATTAATTAAATAAAGATATTTAATTAATAAAATCATTCATGCATATGAGTTAGAACTAGTTAATCTACTAGTTGTGATGGAGAGTCTTCTCGCAGAGATAAACTGGTGTTGAATTCGAAGATAACTGGAGAACTAAAAATAGATCTCGAGTCAGAAGGTGAGTGAATGAATTAGATAACTGAATGATAGAGGAATGTGACATAAATAATCAAATATTAATTAAATGTTAATTAATCATTCAAAAATGAATCTTTAATTAAATAAATAAAGTAATTTATTTAATTTGACTGTTTGAAAAGGATAAAATATAAATAATTAAATAATAAATATTTAATTATAGATAAAGGGGGTTAAATGAATAATTAAATAAAGATATTTAATTATAGTTGGAAAAGCATGATAAAGGGGTAATTAAATAATAAATTATTTAATTGATAGATAAAGGGGGAAGAATTAATTAGTTCGCAACATAATTAAATAAATATGATTTATTTAATTAATCAGGTTGAATAAAGATTAATAATGAATTAATTAAAAAGGGGTATTTAATTAATAGAGGAAATATGTGTTAGAAAGGTTAATTAAATAATTGATATTATTTAATCATGACCATGGATAATAGAAAATTATGTCGAAAGTGGTGTTCACAGGCCTAAACCAATTTTCGGTATCTACAGTTTGCCCCTCTTTGATACAATGTTGTTACAATGTTGTGTCAAAGAAAATATGCCCCAACATGAAACAGGTTAAGGTATGCCCCCTCTAGAAAATTGACAATTTTGGAAAAGTTCCAGAAAAATCAAGAAATATTCTTGATAAGTCAATTTAATAGTTAGAAATGCGATGGAGTCGCCGAAATTAAATTTGGAGTTGATACGGATGAATACGGGTCGTTGGAAGTTGAAAGGTTGCACGGCCAATAGATTAGGGCTGAGAAAATGCCATTTGAAATCCACCTATAAATAGAAATTAGGGCTAAACCTAATTCATTTGCACTTGGAGGAGATAGAAAAAGAGGAGTTTTTGCTCTGACTGGCTGACGAAATGGCGCCTATTCCATACGCGTCGCATCACGGTTATCGGATCCGGATGTTCAGAAGGCCAACTGACGCAGGACCACCGGTATGTACCCAAAAATGAGCTTGTCAAATTTAATTTTGCACGCATTTTTAGGCATTAGAATATCAAATAAGCAAATGCAGTGCATCGTAAACGACGCATATGTCATCGTATTTGCCGTATCTGATTGCGAAATGACGCATTTGCAAAAACTCATTATGGTTAGATTCGGCTGCTTAGGGAATGACCGCAAGTGAATTAGAATGCACCGTATGTGTAGTTATGCAACGAATTTGCATTAGGAATAGATGCATGTGTAGTTGTGGACCGCATATGCTGTTGTGAAATGCATATGTTAAAGTTAGGCGGGATGATAAAACTGCACCGCATTTGTTAAAAATGCACCGCATGTGCAGTTGGATGGCCGGGGATGGGAGAATATGCGAAGCATATTCAATATGCACCATATGAGAGGCTCTGTGCAACGCATTTGCAAAAATGCACCGCATCTGTTAATGTGAGTCACATTTGACTGGTAAAATTTTTGAAAAAAAATTTCTAAGTAAAATTTGAAAATTCTTGACATCATGGTTTAAATGTAGGTGGTCCTAGATCCTATATACATGTGGGAGTCATGTCCAGATACATTTGACCTAAGATATAGGTTGAACTCTGCAAAGATTCGACTTCTATGGAAGCTAGGCCTACATCACTGTTTGTTGATGCCTGCCATTCGGGCAAACAGGGGGATGCTGACGGCACTTTGCGAGCGATCGCATTCAGAGACATCGTCATTTCATTTACCGACTAGGGAGGCCACTGTCACATTGGAGGATGTGTACAGGATTCTTAGATTGCCTATCATAGGTGACCGGGTTATGTATGATACCCAGTGAGGATTGATGGAGTTAGCATAGTTCTATCAGGTGGATGATATCAATAGGCTCAAGATTGAGCATTATGAGATTAGATGGCCAGTGCTAGTAGATAGATATGATTGAATCGACTGTATCCTATGTACCTTGATTGGGGGTATAGTTCTTCTAGATAGACAAGGTCACAGATTTCCAGTAGGATGGGGAACTATGTTGGTCGACATGTTGGAGAGTGAGACGAGATATGCATGGGGTCCATGTCTACTTGGGATGTTGTACTTCCATTTACATGACATCACCTATAGAGATGCACAGTCGTTGAGCTGTGGGATGACACTATTGATTATATGGGGTTGGGAGAGGAGAGCTGTTTTTCATCCTCTAGTTACAGTAGAGAGAGAGGAGAGATGCCCATATGTGTTTCGATATGCAGGACAGATTACGCAGACCCATGTGGGAGACACAGGGGTACTCGCGACATGCCCTAGATATTCTTGATCAGTTCACATGGAGACCTTACATGGATTGTGAGGAGTGGGTGGACGAGGATATACATTTGCCATTCTATAGATAGACACAGTATCTCATTGGGAGGACTGTTTCGAGTGTTCACATTATTGAACGACATCTGCCAGACAGAGTTCTGAGACAGTTTGAGGAGGTTCAGGATGAGCCTCGAGGTAGAGCAGAGTTTGGTCGATCATCGAGAGAGGTTCCATGGTGGGGAACCATGATTCCAGTGGCTACTACGGAGGTAGACATACAGGCATTACAACCATTATAGTGGGGATGGAGAGATGGATTAGCAGATCCAGGGACTATGGATGCATATGATGCATGGTGGGCAGTTCATCACCCAATTCCTTATATACATCCTGACCAGCCAGCACCAGTCAAGAGACGATGCATAGGGCCGAGATGACGATGGAGAGGTGGAGGTGCCAGAGTGGGTAGAGTTGGTGGTAGAGGTGATGGAGATGATGAAAAAGGCAGAGGTAGAGGCAGGAGATGAGGACAGAGAGGATGGAGAGGGGGTCAGGCAGGTGGACGTGCACCTATTCAAGAGGCAGTAGTAGTTGATGTACCAATGGCAGACATCGAAGGGAGAGTGGATGTACAGGCTGGGGATGAGCATGCTGCAGCGGAGGTAGTGGTTGAGGAGTGTGTAGAGGTAGATGTTGGAGTAGAGGATGTTGTAGAGGATGTAGATATGGATGTGGCTATAGACCCTCTAGGTATTTTGGTAGGATATGGAGAGGAGGATGTTGAGGATGATGTTGAGGTGGAGGCACCGATGGAGGAGTAGGAGAGAGAGCTCAGAGATCGGATTGTAGAGGGGAGACAAGATAAGGATGCTCCTAGAGATGGTGAGAGGGAGGCTTTGGAGGAGAGACTCAGACTTATGACTACAGAGTTTAAGGCGATCAGACTAGAGAGAGACAGTGCCTACACAGAGAGGGACAATGCATATGCAGAGAGGAATAGTGCATATACCAAGAAGGACAGTGCTCGTACAAAGAGGGACAGTGCTCTCATGGAGAGAGACCAGGCTGTAGCTCGGAGACATGAGATAGAGCAGCAGTTCATAGAGGTTAGATGCCTTTGTAGTGGGTCCTCATCTGATGGCATGGTACGAGAGTTGATCAGAGCGGTGGATAGAGCTAGATACTACAAAGATCTTTATGAGGCTGCAATGCCAGTAGATAGATGAGGTCCTACATTTTCAGAGGTGTGTAGTCAGAGTAGGATTCATACTTGGAGTCAGAGGACATAGAGTACCGAGGATGTGATAGGACCACCGAGGAAAATTCCATATGAGAGGCCCTCCACTTCACAGAGAGCACCTCCGAGTCTTTTTCCACCACCATCACCACGTGATAGCATGGGTAGCGAGACATGATGACAAGGACTTATGTAGACATTTGTATTTTTTATCAGAGAGCCTGCGAGCTCATGTTTTATTTATGGTTACATTCAGACATTGTACTGTGACACACTATTTTTGAGCGATATATAATATGATTTTGGCGGCTTCTACATGATATGCAGTTCTATGTTATGGATGATGTTTTATTTCTATATGATTATGTCTCCTAGATGATGTATCTACATGTGTTATAAATGAATGTTTCTATATGTTATGATATATGCATTTTATAATGATGTTATGGATGTCTTAACTTACTTATGATAATGGATGCAAATGTTCTGTATGATGTCTATTTACATGTGATGGTAATGTACATGCAATGTTGACATTATCTATGTTATGATGATGAAATGCCTATTATGCCTTGATGTGAAATGCAATTGCAACTATGTGGAATGCTAATGGAATGTATGCAAATGCAAAATAACCTAATGTTTTTAATGTGTCACATGACTTTATCATTATGTTGTCGAAGAGAAATGTTAAGATGAAATTAATTCAGAATGTTAGTAAGAAACAATTGAAGTGATTGATTGAGAAAAAGATATAATGATGGTTGATTGATTGAGAAAAAGACATAAGCTTTGATATATTACCAAATATGCTATACTTGCTTGTTATCATCATTGGGCGGGACATGACATAGATGGGTAGTACACACTATGATATGAGATAGACCATAGTGTACCAAGTCATCCATCTGCGAAAAACAAAGTCACAGACAAATAAAAGACGGGTCATGAGACATCATTTCTCCTCTAAATCCTTGATCATACATCCTTGAGGAAACTAGTAACATGACTCAAAAACCAATGTTTAAAAAAGACAGTTGACAGACAGCAGCCAAAAAAAAAAGAGTCCTGAGACATCCTTGCTTCTCTAAATCCTTCAAGGGACATCCTCGAGAAAGCTAGTAACTGGACTAATTCACAAATTGATAATAAGATAAGACAAAATAAGATATAAAGTCATAAAGCCAAATAAATGTATTTTCCAAAACTTGATCTTGTGGGATTGTTTGATGTTTGATGTTTGACATAGCGTAATGTGAGAGAATGACACATACCGCATAAGACGTTGAGTCTGGTTTTGACTTGGTGACTTCTGTATAAGGCATGACAAAGCTTGGTTTCAGAAAGACACGTGCCATATAAGAAATTGGAGTCTGATGATGTTGAAGTGACAAGCCACATGAGATATGACAATTTGATGACATTTGTTGACAAGAAAGACATATCTTGCGTAAGAGATAGATTGATCATTTTGACAATGTGTATGATATTGACTTGATGACTTTGAGATGTTTTGCCTTGTTGATGCATGACTTGTGTGGATTCCTTGATTGATAAAAGTGTGTGCGTGTAGACAGTGTATGACATGAGATGATACCTTAAACTATGATATGCAACTTGTGTGATAGTGATTGTGAATGAACCCTATTGGACTGACCTAGTGTGGTCTCAGGAGCTCATCAATTGATTAGCCTTGCCTATGTTGTACATGCAGAGACCTCATAGTTCGACACGACCAATGACTTTTAATATACAAAGAGTCATGATTTAAAAGTGTGTGATACATGACAGACCTAGACTGACAGACCTAATGCCTCGGGGGCACATCGATTGATGGCCTTGCCTACGTCCTAGTCGCAGTGGCAACGTAGTTCGACTATGTCTATGGACTGACTTGACATGACTGACTTGACTCTTTTTTTTTTTTTGGATTTTCTGACACATTTTTGGATTTTTTTGGATTTTTGAAGTTTTCTAATATTTTTGGATTTTTCAGGACATTTTCGACGGTGTGACATTATGTACAAGGTGTTAGGGCATAGAAAAAGGATTTTCCCCCAATCAGGAATAAGATTAAGAAGATGGAGTGGATAATGTGACAAAATGGACGTTAGATGCCAATCATTCCAAGGTTATGGATAAGACAACCATTTATTATGAGTGATGGTGAAAAAGTTCGAATAGAATGATGGTAGACAGAAGAGCGTGCCTGACTACACATGGCGCCTATTTTCCAGGTTTTCACCATGGTACTTATCCATAGCGCCACCAAAGTGGTTTTCACTATTGGATGGATTTATTTCTCTTTACTTTTTTCTTTTTTTTTTCTTAATTGTTTTGGTGTTACAATGACGCCTGTTTGCCAGGTTTTCATCAAGGTAACCTTTTTTCTTGTTTTTTCATTTTTTTGTATTTTTCTAGATTAAGACACGAATTCTCAGAGACTAAGCATAGAACCCCTTTAGATGCAAACTATTGATAGGTGACAAAAGCAGCTCTCTTTCAGGAGTAGAGAGTTGGTATGCTCCTAACCCAAAAGCATCTGTGATAATGTATGGCCCCAACCAGTTAGGTTCAAACTTACCCGGTTTCTCTCATTCTACTTGGTTCTTAGGATTCTCCATTAATACTAGGTCACCGATGTCAAAATGTCTATTGAGAACCTTCCTATTGTAGCTATGACGAAGACGATTCTGATATGCTTGTAAATGATCTAATGCTTTCTATCTTCGCTCATCCAACAATTCTAGCTCTTGTAACCTAGAGACATGGTACTCTTCATCATCAATATGACCCTTCAAGGATACCCTAAGAGAAGGTATTTGAACCTCGATAGGTAAGATAGCTTCGGACCTGAATACAAGGGAATATGGAGTGGCACCAATGGGGGTACGGATGCTTGTGAGATAGGCCCATAAGGCAGGGTTAAGCTATAGGTGCCAGTCATGACCACCGTCATTGACATTCTTCTTAAGGATTCTAACAATGGTCTTATTAGATGCCTCGTCTTGGCCATTACCTTGTGGGTAATATGGAGTGGAGAAATGGTGTTTGATGTGGAATTCTTCACATAAATGGCGTACTTCTTGCTTCTTGAATGGGTGGCCATTGTCTGTGATTATGGATTGGGGCACACCATATCGACAAATGATATAGTTTAGAATAAACTTAGATATTTATGTGCCGGTTATGTCTGTCATGGAAATAGCTTCAATCCATTTGGTGAAGTATTTGGTGGCGGTGATAATGAAATTATGGCCATTGGAGGATGAAGGGTGTATCTTACCTGTGAGGTCGAGTCCCCATTGGGCGAAGGGCCATGGTGAAGTAATTGGATGAAGTTCTTGCACTGGCGCTCTTATCAAGTCTCCATGTATTTGACATTGTCTACACTTCTTTACAAAGATGTATGAATTTTTCTCCATTGTAGGCCAATAGTAACCTAGTCTCATAATCTTATGGGCTAGAGTAGGACCACTCGAATGAGATCCCCATATATCCTCGTGTACCGCTTTCAAAGTTGTTTGTGCTTCCTCAGCATCAAGACATCTCATTAAGGCATTTTTTAAGGTACGTCTATATAGGGTTTCACCGATGATGGTGTACTTAGCTGACTTTCGGATGAAGGTTTGACATTGGTTATTGGACAATTCTTGGGGTAAGTTTTGGTCAGTGAGGTAGTTGAACATGTCTTTATACCAAGGAGACGTAGGACCAACAATGGTACACACTATCGCAGTATCAGGGACATCATATGCAGGGACCAATAGCTGTTCAACTAGAAACTCAAACTTAGGCACATTACTTGGAATATCCAACAAGGAAGCCACTATTGCCATAGCATCTGCAGCTCTATTCTAGACATGTGGTATTTGTTGAAAAGTTATTTTATTGAAATACTATTTGAAACTATTAGCCATTCTCTTGTAAGGTGCAAGCTTCTCATCCTTAGTCTCGTAATCATCATTTACCTGTCGGATTACCAGTTGAGACTCACCAAAGACCTTTAGGATTTTAATTTTCCATTGAGCTTCCATTTTTAACCCAATCACTAAAGCTTCATATTCTTCTATATTGTTGGTACAATGGAAAGTAATCCTGAATGATTTAGGAATGGTATCACCTTGAGGTGTAACAAATAAGATACCAGCTCCTGAACCATGGTTTGTATGTGAGCCATCAAAGTACAGTTTCCATTTGGTCTTAACGTCAATGTTAAAGAGAAACTCATTAGGAAAGTCTGCCACTAATGGATGATCTGCCTTCATAGGTGCTTCAGCTAACTGATCTGCAATCACCTATCCCTTTATTGCCTTCCTTTCGATATACTGAATGTCATAATCACTAAGTATCATGACCATTTAGCCAATCGGCCTGTTAAAGTTGCCTTACTTAGGAGGTATTTAAGTGGATCAATCTTTGCAATTAACATAGTTTGTCGATTGAGCATATAGTGCCAAAGTTTTTGGGTAGCAAAGACTACCGCAAGACAAGCATGTTCTATGTTGATGTAATTCAATTCATAGCCCACTAAGGTACGACTAATGTAATAGATAGCTCTCTCATGACCTTGATCATCGTGTTGTGTGAGAAGAGACCCTAATGCCGACTGTGTTGTTGAGATGTATAATATCAATGGTTTTCCCTCTGTAGGTGGCATTAAGACTGGTGGAGTAAGCAAATAGTCCTTGATTTGTTGGGAGGCCTCTTGACATTTATGTGTCCACACAAATGGTACTCCTTTCTTGAGTAGATGCTGAAAGGGGTGGATTTTATCTACCAGTTGTACTATGAATCGCCTAATGGACTGTAATCTCCCCTGTAGGGTTCTGAGTTGACCAATGTTGACTGGAGGAGGCATCTCTATGATAGCTCTTACTTTCTCTGGATCTACTTCAATGCCTCTTCGAGAGATGATATACCCTAACAGTTTCCCTGATTTCACTCCAAAGACACACTTCTTCAGATTTAACCTGACATTGTAATTTTCAAGCCTCTGGAATATCTTGTCTAAAACCTTTAAATGATCTTCCCTTGTTTCTAATTTTTCTATAATATCATCTACATAATCTTCCATGAAGGTATGTACAAATTCATGGAAAATTGTAATCATTGCTCGTTAGTAGGTAGCTCCTACATTCTTAAGGCCAAACGACATGACATTCCAACAATATGTGCCCCATGGACACATGAAAGTTGTCTTATGTTGGTCTTCAGTTGCTTTTTTAATCTGGTTATATCCCGACAAACCATCCATGAGGGATAGCATCTCATATCCTACTGTTAGGTCTACTATCATGTCAATATTCAGCAAAGGAAAGTCATCCTTAGGACATGCCTTATTGATGTATCTAAAGTTAGTGCATATGCGAATGCCCCCAGTTGGTTTAGTCACTGGTACAAGATTTGATATCCAATCCGCATAGTCTATTGTCCTTATGAATTCTACATCCAAGAGCTTCTTAAGTTTTTTCTTGACTAATAGAGAAATTTGCGGATGCATTTTCCTTAGCTTCTATTTGACTGGTTTAATACCTGGTTGTAGTGGTAAATGATGCAATATTAGGTTTGGATCCAACCTAGGCATGTCAGCATATGACCATCCAAAGTTTATTTGTCTCTTTTGGAAGAAGTCCTTAAACTCAAGTTTTTTTGTCTCTGTTAGTGAAGCTGCAAAATATACCTTCCGAGGATTCTCTTCTGTACCTATGTTGACTTCCATAGATTCTTCTACTAGCATCGGTGACTTTTCCTACTCAACGGGGAGAATATTTAAACCTCTATCCTTGGGTGCCTCTAGGAGGTTTTCTCCCTCAGATACATGCTTTATTTTGACTTTTTCTTCGTCCAAAGGCACCTTTCGGTTTTCACCTAGGGACTCATCATTTTCTTTTTTATTGTCTTTTTCTTTTCATTCTCATTTTTGCGACTAGAGGTATAAATAGACTCCCCAAAGTATGCTTTATCCTCCAAGTCTATGGTGAAACCAGCTTTATGATCCCCTCTTGGTATGCCTTCTCTAAGTCCCATGAACTCAGCAATTACTTCATCATTCTTGAATGTATCTATGATAGGTGTACCTTATTGATCCCAGTTGATGAGTTTGGGATATATAAGGGGCATGTCATCATCAGAGTTCTTAAAGGTAGCTGCTGACAAGGTGAATATGGAATGGTTGAAATGGTCACAAAAGTCTTGGACTAACTCCTTCTTGTTTTTCTTCCTAGGTGTAGGTATACTATGATGTGGGACTATAGTAAGGGTAGTATCATCAGAAGATGGTTTATCAGGTGCCTAAGATGCATGATCAAGGGTTTCCCAATAGTAGTTCTCTTGCCATTCTTGTTTGGACAAGTGCTTCTTAGGACAAATACTAGACGGTTTTGGTATAGGTTTCATGTTGAGGTCCAATTCTCCAAATAGGGCATCTATGTTCATGGTACTGGTAGATGAAAGGGAATCCCATTCATCATCGCTTGAGTAAGGGGATTTCTCGAAAACTGGAGGTTATTCGTAAACTGGGGGTTTGTCATAAACTGGGGGAAGTGGTTCATGAGATGTCTCGATGTCTCTATAATCACTCACTTCTTCTTGAAATGATGATGAAGTACCAGGAAACTCAATTCTAATCGGTTGACAGCCTAGCCCTAGATATTTCGATCATGGGTAGACAGTGATCGGTTCTGTCCTTCCATTCTGATAGAGTCCTAATCCACTATGCCCATCATAGCCTTCATTTTGCATTATCTTAAAGCCTTTTCCATATTGGTCCTTAGCTATTTGAATAGACAGGGAGGGGTATTCATGTTCTTCTTGATATAACCATGAATCACCTTGATCCACAATTTCGTCACTTAACTCTCCCCATTTGGTCAATGTCATTGTAGGGGGAATATGAAATGTGACCATTGACTATCTTCTTTCTGCCATAAGTAGGCCATATGCCTTCGGTGGAATCAATTGAGTGACACAGTATGATGCCTTTATATGATATTCGCCACAACCCTTGTCTTGGATCTCGAGTTTAGGAGTGGTTGATGAAGGTTTGAATGAAATGGACTTAGTGAAATGTGATTGGTCAACGTATAGGGACAAAGTGGATGATGAATCTTCTTGGTTAACTAGTACTTGTCATGGTGGAATATCCCTTAGGCTTGTACAATACTGAAAAGGATCTGGATCACCATCAATAGTGATCTATGTGCCATTATAGGGGAACTTAAGACATTGGTGATATCTTGAAGGTACAACTTTCATTGCATGTATCCAAGGTCTACCTAACAACAAGTTGTATGGAAGGGTGAGATCCAAGACTTGGAAGCTGGTGTTCATGATTGCTGGGCCAATTCTTATAGGGAGTGTGACAACTCCTTTGGATGATCTTTCCTCATCATCGTAAGCCTTGATGACTATACTCTTAGAGGTATCTACGTAGTCTTCTGAGAATCCCAATGCCTTAACCAATTTAAGGGTACACAAGTTCAAACCTGCTCCTCCATCTACCAAGACTCGTTGGACTTTGTTTTGATGGATTAAGACTTCAAGATGTAAGGGGTCATTATGATCATATTTCTTAGTCGAGTAGTCCTATTGGGAAAATGTGGCATGATGTGAGTTGGTCAAATATCCCACCATTTCTTTGAAATGATTGACATCTAAGTCTGTAGGAATAGTTGTTTTCTGTAGAGCTTTTTTAAGAATGGCTCGATGCTCAGGTGATAGGGTCAACAATTCCAAGATAGATATTTGCACGGGTGTTTTACTCAATTGATCAAGAAGGTTGTACTTGAACTTGGAAGCTTGTGTAGGTGGCTCAGAAGAAGAAGGTCCATGAATAGTAATCTTTCTTCTATGTGTGTTCACATTACATTCTGGATGCTTCTTAATGGTGAAGGTATTGACATTCTCATTTGCGGCTCAGAGGTGATTTATGATGGTTCCTCTACCATAGTCAAAATTAACATTGTTATAATTGACTGGTGGATTATTCTTGGGTCCAAAACCAGAGGCTTTTCCTTTTGTGTGGTCATGTAATGGGTCCATGAAGACCTTATGATCACTATTCTTTGTGTTTTTCTGCCCACCAACCTCTATGGTTCCGTTTTCAACAAAGTCTTGTATGATATTCTTGAGTTGGCAACATTGTTGGAGGTTTGTCCTTTCATTTGATGATAGTCACAAAAAGAGTTATCATTCCACCATGAAGGTTTGAACTCTCCAGGATCATATTCTCTTGGTTCCAAAGGTTTGATGAGATTTTGTTTAATGAACTCTTTGAAAATAGTCTCGATTGGTTGCCTTAAAGGTGTAAATTCACGTGTTGGAAATCTACTCTGTTGTGGTCTTTGTTGTTGTGAATTCTAGACATAGTTAGCTTGTTGATCTGGACTATTCATCGTGCCTTGATTGGAATTATAACCCCTAAGGGTGATAACTGGTCTCGTATGTATGTGTTTAGGATCAACAATGCCGTCATTTGTAACATTCTTGTTCCTAGACCAGAATTTGTTTCTATCATTTGGCGTGTTTTGATGTTGGACAACCAGATTTCTGCCTGGTACCTTAATCTCTCCCTTGTCTATAAGACCTTTCTCAAGGATGATGCCCTTTTGTACCAAGTCTGAGAATGAATTACAACAATGTACCCTTAAGTCACTTCATAATTTGGGGTTGATGTTCTCTAGGAATATGGTGACCTTTTATTTTTTCGGTATTTCAACTAGACATCTACTAGCTAGACTTTGCCATCTCTGGAAGAAAGTGGTGAAGGTTTTTCCATCTTCTTGTGTTGTGTGGCACAAGGTTGCAATTGTTACCTCATTGTCTATGTTAAAAGTGAAATGTTCGATAAAATTTTCAGCTAATTCACCCCAAGATCGTATACCATATGGTAATTTAGAAAACCATTCTAGTCCTATCCCGACAAGGGTTCATGGAAATAGTCTCATAAAGTATGTGGGGTCATACGATATGTCCATACATGCTGTTGAGAACTCTCTAATGTGTTCTAAAGGATTCTTTCTCCCATTATACTTGGGAAAAACCGGTATAATGTATCCATGGGGGAAAGGTGTCATATACAACACTTTGTCAAATGGACATGGACATGGACATAGGTCTTGTGCTTAGATAGTTCACTTTTCGGACATAGACATGTTATCCATCTGTTGTTGAAGTGTTTGCATCTAGTTTTGAAGGACATCGACTTGTGTCAAGGACATGATGTTTGTGAAATTTGGATCAATGTAGGTGTTTTGATATGCCATGTTCTATGATGGGTTGTGATTGGGTGAGGGAATATATCCTGTCAAAATATTCTGATTCGGTATAGGGATATTCCCTGTCTGGATGGTTTGAGTTGGTATAGGAATGCTTCTTGTCTGAATTGTCTGATTAGGATGCACTGAGTTGGTATAGGTATGTTTCCACCAAATTTGGTTCTCTTACCAGTCGTGTTGGTGCTAAAGGGGTTGGAGAAATTTTCCCCCGTAGTAAATTGTAAACCTTGTGTGATGTTGAAAGGGGTTGTGTTTACAATTGATGATGTCTAAGTTGGTATACCAGTTGGTATTGCTGCAGTAATTTGAGGAATAGAGATAGTTGATGTTTTCATTTGGGATGGTTCAGTTGACTGTGTTCACAAAGTACGAATATCAAACCCTATGGGTAGTTTGGAACCTTTTGCTAGCAACTTTGCTAGATAGCATTGGGAATCATTTTCCAAACATTCATCCATAAAGGATGAAAATTTAGGATCTTGTATTGCTGCGTCTATGTCTTCTATGTAAATCTGACCATGTGTATCTCTAGTGACATATTTTTCTAGCAAGGGCTTGTGTGGTCATTTACTTCCTGACGGTTGGTTTTCGAACGGATTGATGAATTCATTAGGGTCTGTCATTGCTTTGTGTTTCTTTTTGGACCTTGTTTCGACCATAAAAAAGTTGCTCAAAATGGGTAAGGCAGACTGTCTAAAAACTAATATGACCTATGTCTATGTTTTTTGATTTTTTTGACAATAAGGATGTTGCTAAAGATCTAAAATGACGTATGACAGGAGGGACAATATGCAAAATTATGAGTGGACTAATGATGATAAATGAGCCTAAGACCGGTATAACCTACCACCTATGGAATAAATGCATGCAAAGATTTGTTTTTGACCAATGAACCTAATTGTATGACAAGGATAGTATGACAAGGTGAATTTTCTGAACTAGACTGTTGAGCTGAAAAGATTCACTAAATGGGACCAAAGTGACTAGGTTCAATGACTATGACAAACCGAAAGATGAACGTTTCTAAAGATGAGGAAAGTTATCTATTCTGTGATATGCAATTTCCTAAGGAGTATCTATATGTATGCAACTTAGGATGACTATGACTAAGACTTTTACGGTGACTAAGACGTATATGACACCTAAGGATGGTAACTAAGATGTATATGACACCTAATGATGGTAACTAAGACGTATATGACACCTAATGATGCAAGGTTTTTGAGCAAAATTAACTAGTTTCTAATCCAAGGTTGATCCTAAAAACCTAAAGCAAATAGTGACAATAATGTTTCGGACTCAGCTCGCAGTTTTTTGATGTTTTCTATTGATAGGCAAATGCAGTTCACCTAACAGTTGTGGTTCAAATTCTGACAGATGCGGGTTTTCTAACAGTTGCGGTTTAAATTCTGACAAATGTGGTTTTGCTAGCAGTTGTGGTTTTTCCTCTGACAATTGCGGCTTAATAAGACACATGTGGTTCTAGATCTGACAGATGCGGTTTACCAAGACACATGCGGTTTTAAATTGACAGATGCGGTTTGCATGGACACATGCGACTCAGAATGTGACAGTTGCGACTTGTGATATGCAGACTGAAAAAAGAATATTTTGATAGATAGATGCGGCGTTTCCCCTAATAGATGTGACTCGCTATGACACATGCGACGTTTAGACTAACAAATATGACTCAATTTTCTGACAGTTGAATTTTTCTCAAAAGTTGTTGATTGACTTTGTTTGTTTGATCAAGATTTTGACAAATACAGCAAAGAGCAAACACAACAATCAATGTATTTTCAGTTTTTGTGATGAAAGGACTGTTAAGACTCAAAAAACTATTACAACCTAGGCTTTTAGGACAATACTTGTTGAATTCTTGCTTGGATTTCTCTAGCTACGCATATTTATGGTGAATGACTAGTAGCTTGACCCCACTGGCTCCCCTCCATGACACTCACTTATATGGGGCAGCCAAGCTATTGTATCCATAAAACTCCCATGGCATACATTTCATTTCCACACATAAACCATAAATATGTAAGACAACTTCATAGGGTCGACCCTGCTGTGCCAACAAATAGGTAGGATTTTGGTAACTCTACAACAAGGTGTTTAATAAGGGCATTCCATTCGTGGGACACTATCCAACGTCGGTGAGAGTCCATTTCTATCCATCTCGTCAGAATAGTGCGTGTGATTATTGGGCTTTCCCCAAGAATCCACTTTTCTACACCAATTGGAAGTCACTTGGCTTTAGCATTCTACCAGTCTGAGTCATCTTGGGGTGAGTACTTTTTCCCACCAAGACAGGCCCAAGTTCTAGAGTCGGCAACCATTTTTCTTACACCAAGGATCACATGACTGTGCAAGGGGAGAGGATACTTCGGTATACTGAATCGTAAGGGTTACAAATGCGTTCAAAAGCACCAAACAAAGAAGACAATGGTTCTTTTTAATCCAAATGACAATTTTCTATCTAACAAACAAAAAATTCATTTTAATCCCACACGACGATTATCTATCTACCAAAAAAAAGCTTGCTTAAATAAATAAATTAACACAAAGGCATTAGGTCCTGCCTGCAAATTTATCAGTAGTTCATTGTTCTTTAACCTTCGTCCTGCAAAAAATTGTGTTTGGTTTTAATTGTCTTCAAAGCTTTGTCCTAGAAACACTATGTTATTCCCCCTAAAAACAACTCAAAGAAACATTAGCGAAAATCCAAACAACATAAAAAGCGAAAATGAAAATATGGATGCACGGAAATCAATAAAAAAATGAAAAATTTTTACCAACCAGATGCAGCTTTTGGAGCCACAGATGCAGTTTGACTATTGATAGGCGGATGCGGTTTGTGGCTTCGCAGATGCGGCTCGAATATTTGTTGACAGGCGGATACGGTTCGTGGCTTCGCGGATGCGGCTTATCATGGCGAATGTGTCATTTTTTTTCATAGATGTGGCTCATAGATACAGATGTGTCATTTATCTTAACAAATGTGGTGCACAGTAAGAAAAACCTGCAAAAAAAATAGAAAACAGAAAAACGAAAAGACAAAATATGTGCGGATTTTGAAGCGTGTTCACGTCGAGTTCACCAAATGTAAATCATATATTTTTCTGCAATACTAGAATAAAAATGTCAAATCTTAATCTAAACAATAATCTAAAATCTAACAACAAAGAATGAATAAGTAAACTAAATAATAAAACCAAAATGATCTCACCGAATATGCGTTCACCCCTTCGAATTATCTCTATTGTTCTTCTCCATTTTTCCTTTTTAGTATTCTTGCCCTCAGATTTCTGTGTTTGAATGCAAGTATAGCTTTGTTGAGTGTCTAAGAAAAATATCAAAGAATAGTTTCTCTTCTCAAAAGTGTATGATTTCGGGAGAGGGAATAATGATTATGATAGGCCATTTTATAGATTTTGGGTTTTCGAACGATCGGCTCAGATTGAAAGAGAGATCGACGGACGAGATTGATGAATCTCATGCGATATGAGTTCTGTCTTAGATAGAATGTGAGTTAGAAAATGAGTTAGAACACGAGTTAGGAAAGACTGCAGATAGAGACTAAGTTAGAATGTGAGTTAGAACACAAGTTCAAGATCTTAATCTCCAAAAATAGGACAAATAGACTTTGTATACAAAAGCCAAAGTTAGAAATGCATTCGAATGCGAACTTGAGTTAATTAATTAAATAAAGATATTTAATTAATAAAAACATTCATGCATATGAGTTAGAACTAGTTAATCGACTAGTTGTGACAAAGTGTCTTCTCGTAGAGATAAACTGGTGTTGAATTCGAAGATAACTGGAGAACTAAAAATAGATCTCGAGTCAGAAGGTGAGAATGAATTAGATAACTGAATGATAGAGGAATGTGACATAAATAATCAAATATTAATTAAATTTTAATTTAATTCAATCATTCGAAAATGAATCTTTAATTAAATAAATAAAGTAATTTATTTAATTTGACTGTTTGAAAAGGATAAAATATAAATAATTAAATAATAAATATTTAATTATAGATAAAGGGGGTTAAATGAATAATTAAATAAAGATATTTAATTATAGTTGGAAAATCATGATAAAGGGGTAATTAAATAATAAATTATTTAATTGATAGATAAAGGGGGAAGAATTAATTAGTTCGCAACATAATTAAATAAATATGATTTATTTAGTTAATCAAGTTGAATAAAGATTAATAATGAATTAATTTAAAAGGGGTATTTAATTAATAGAGGAAATATGTGTTAGAAAGGTTAATTAAATAATTGATATTATTTAATCATGACCATGGATAATAGAAAATTATGTTGAAAGTGGTGTTCCTAGGCCTAGACCAATTTTCGGTATCTACAACATGTATGACTTTTTGTTGGATTGCTGCAAGGTCTGAACTTGTGTTTGAAGAGCAACGAGTTGGAGTGTGAGTGCTTCCACCATGGGATGGTTGGTAGCATTACCCATGTTGGTGATAGGGGTAGCTTGAGTCCCCAACTGTTGTGATGAGATGTGTTGATTTGGAATGGGTTGTCGGTGAGCAAAATGAGTGTTTTGATGAGGGATGTGCTGCTGCGTATGGACTTGAGAAGCATAAGTGGGGATGTGATATCTTTCCATGTTGGACTGAATTTGAGGGCCTTGTTGGTTTTGATTTTTTTGATGTCCAAATGGAGTGAAGGATTCAAGGCCTTGTTGATTTTGAGCTTGTTGATGCCCAAATGGAGTGAAGGATTGAGTGCCTTGATTGCCTTGCCCAATTAACACATTTTGGCCATGAGGAATGTTGGTGTTTTGGTTCATCGGGATGTTGGTATTACCTTGTGAGGAATTAGGTATGGTTCCTTGAATGAAAAATCTTCGTTTATTTCTCCCAAAAGGGTTGGATGAGTTGGTTGCTATGGCACTTGAGGAACCCAATAATAGGTTTGTTGATGTACTCATGGAACTAGATGAAGTTCCAAAGAGGTTTGATGTGGTTGCACCCATTATTTGTGAAGGGATGGTGGATGTTTGTTGGGGGATGGATTGTGATGTGGTGTTCGGTTGGGAAGATGATCCCCCAATAGATGTTGTGTTGGTTGCGGTGGCTGCATTGGTTGTGTTGGCTGCATTAGTTGTGGTGGTAGCCTGACCCAGGGAGGTACTATTAATGGTGTTAATGGTGTTTTGTGAAGAGGCTCCCATGGAAGGTTTGTGTGATTAGTGACTAGGAGATATTTCTCTAATAGTGTTGAGGTCAAATCCTTGTGGTAACCTAGCCCCTTGGTCAAGGAGCATGGCTAAATATTTGGATGAGTCATTTAGGACCAAGTCTTCCACAAAAAAGGCCACTTCTGGGTTTTGGGCAGCAACTGGTATGTCCTCTTCAACGAATTCCCCATTTTGATCCCATCGAATAAATGGTTCAAAAATATGTGATGGAGATGATGGGATGTTCATCTCACTAAAAGGATTGAAGTTGGAATTTTCCATGTCAAAACAAGGATTGTTCGTGGCATTAGGAATGAATCCATGCTAGTTGTGAATTCCAAAAATTTGGTGTCTTGTCTAAAGGAATCCATGAGTCTTTTCTTTTTCTGTAATCTAGTTTCAACCATACAAGGTTTTGCTCAACTTAGGATGATGGAGAGAATGATCTAAGTATGAGACTATGTTTTTGGTTTCCTTTTGGATTTTTAAAGGATGCTATGAAATGCAAGTAAGACTAAAGACTTGTGAATGCCAGTGGTGTGACACTAAATGGAGATGCCAAATGATATGCAATAAAGGATCCTAAGATGCACTTACTAGTGAGAGATCTAAAGAGGACAACTTGGGAAAACAAAGTTTTTTGCAATGATTCAAGTTTGGAAGACCAATGGACCATAAAGACACTATAAATAGGACAAAGTGAAATTTCCACACTAGACTATTGAGTGGGAAATGATTTACAAAAGATTTGATAAAGTGACAAAGGTAATTGGGTCCAATGATAACCTACTATTGAATGCAAAGTTTGGACAATGAATGGTAAGAGTCGACTCCTAAAATCTGCAAAAGTAAGTGTCTAAGGAGATGGTGAATCTATTAATGCAATCTAATGGACTAGAAAAGGAACCCTATTGTGATCCTAAAATGGTACCTAAAATGCAATGCTTAATGACAGTTGAGAAATTTAGTCTGGTTTGAACTATAATAGTGAAGGAAGACTGGATTGAATTGAAGACAAGTTGTGGACTTTCAATTTTTGACATTGAGGAATTGTTTTCAGTTTTTAGCAAATGTGTTGCAGCAAATGCGGTATGACAGAGCAAATGTGGCTCATAGAATCGAATGCGGTTCCAAAAGTGTCGATTGCGACACAGTCTGGCGAATGCGGGTTGATATTTATCAAACACAGCTCAAGTTACCGAATGCAGTTTAATGCTAGCAAATGCAACTTTGTATATTTCAATTGTGGTTTAACAGAGCTAATGCAGCTTAGGATGACTCAATTGTGGCCCATCAGAGCAAATGCAGCTCAATATCTAGCAATTGCGATGCATCAGAGTGATTGCATCACAATGGACATTTTTTTAAGAAAACCGAACACTATTTTGCAGTTTTGATAAGTTTCTTGGTCCAAATTTGTGATTTTCATTTTGTTGAAGTCTGTTTAAAATAGTTGGCAAACACATAAATTAAAATATTAAGTGTATATTCAAGCAGACTCACTCTTATTAGTCAGAGGGTCATTGTAACGATTACAGCCCACAACTTAAAATCACATCGACTCACAAAGCCATGTCACCCCCTAGAGGGCGCCCATGTTTTTGTCTTTTTCAGGTGCGTACTCAAGGTGACGGAAGTGGATACTGAATCCCCTAAGCAAATAGTCTGTGGTGATTATATGGTGAGAGTCTCGGGGGGAGATTCTTCCATCCCCTTGCACTATGATTGAAATAATGTCTGGCTACTGACACGGCTGGCTTCTACACTATGGTTCTTAGTCAAGGTTTCTATTCAGCACAAAAAATGATAAACTCCCTTAGGAGACCTCCCAACCTTTAGAGCAAAGGTTTTGGGGATGGTTATCTTGCACACTGCCGTCGAATTGTGAACTTCCCCCGAATTCGCTTTTGATTATAGTGGGTTGGAAAACCTAGCTTTGGTTGTTCCCACTTAGGTAATTCCCATAGGGTGAGTACTTTTTCCCACTACGGTAGGCCTTCTAAAGGATTTAATAAAGCATAAAGTGCATAAAGATAAAATGGGTAAGTCTGGTTTTTTTATCACCCAGTAAAAAGGAGAGCATATACCTATTACCCAACAAACATAGCAAAAGTATGTTCAGTTTTTAAGCCCAAATGAAGATTATCTAAACTAAGTGAAGATATTGCTTCACAACATGCATGGGATTCATTTTTAACCAAAAATAAGATGTGGTGACTATCCTAGAGTTGGTAAATTCTAAATTAAATTGCCTATCCTGGGATTGATAAATTTCCAATTAAATGTTTATCCTAGGGTTGGTTCTTTTAAATCCAAAAATAAAAATTAATCAATTACTGGCCGCGGATGCGTCGGATCCAGATTACAATTTAAAAAAATGAAATTTACCAATCATTTGCGACACGGTATGGAAAATGCGGCTTGGCAGAGCATGTACGGCTCGGCAGAGCAAATGCGGTTTGGGTGCTGTCACATGAGTTGCAGAATGTTGGTTGTGGCTCTCTAAATGGTGAATGCATTGTAGCAAATCAGTTGTGTTGCACGCGAAGGCGAATGCGGCGCAGTAGAGCGGTTGCATCGCACAAGAAGGAAAATGCGGCATTTTGTACCTGTTCCTACAAAAAAAATATTATGAGGCCATAATAAAATTGCAAAAATGTGTTAGAATGTCAGGTTCAGCAATGTAATGACGTTATTTTTCCTGCAAGATCAACAAAGGATTAGTAATACCTGCATGTTAATAAAAACATCAAACAATGAAATACAATTAAAAAATAAGGGAAAAAAAAAGAAACTGGAATAGCCTCACCCAATCTTCTCTCCTCCATGGTTCACTTTCAATGTACCTCCTCAAGCTTTGGTATGATAAATGGATGCCCTCAGATTGTGTGTGAGCAACACTCTAAAATGTCTAGTCTTGACAAAGCCTTTTGAAGGATTTAATAAAATAAAACTATATGCAAACTAGAATTCAATACTAATGTGCAAGTAATAATGGAAGCCTAAGATGATATGACAATAATGCAATTGCTAGATAATAATTATCTATTGATCGATCCCCAAAATGAGATCAAGATTGTCATTTTATAGAAAACACAATTTTGAATGGACGGATGAGATGAGAGATTGAGCGATGCCCTAGAATCAAGGGTCAAGATCCAATAAGGAAACTCTCAATTAGGGTTAGGGAAAAATGCCCACATGTGTGAATAAGATTTAATTAAATGAATTAAATCAAGACTAAATGTGACAGTTGAGATGAAATTAGTAAAAATCAGAAGACAAGAGGATGAGATTTTAGAGAATCAATAATTTTAGAAATTACTTGCTTTGTAGAAGAATAATTCCATTTTGAATTAAATTAATTCAAAATATGGATTTTGTGAGATAAGAAGTAATTAATTTTTGAAATTAATTACTAAATGAAGAATCAGTTAAGTATGTGAGATATTTTTAAATGATTTTGTTTTATTTAAAAATATAGAAGTGTCACATACAATAATTAAATAGTTACAAATAATTATTTAATTTAGAAGAAGTAGTTAATTAATTAAATAAATTAGCAAATCTATTTAATTAAGAGGATTTAGGAATTAGTGACACATTAAATAAATATATTTTAAATCTATTTATTTAATAATTAGGAGGACATTAATGATAAGGATTAATTAAATAAATAAGATTTTATTTAATTGCAAGAAGACTTTGATAATTAGTGACATTATATAAATAAATAAATAATATTTATCTATTTAATAATTATGAAGAATGAGAGATTATGAATTCATTAAATAATTATGAATTATTTAATTAATAGTTGAATGTGGGTTAGAGACATAATTAAAATGTTATAATCATGTTATGACGAAAGGTGGTAAAATAGTGGTCGCAGGTCTAAGTCATTTTTATGTGTCTACAAGAAGAAGGTAAAGAGCAAGCTCCTAGTGAGAAAATTTGTTAAATGAAAAACTTTAGAGTTAGCAAAGAAGAGCCATTTCTAAAGAGAACAACAGATCTACTAGAGGGAAGGCAAGGAAAATTCAAAGAACTTGTTAATTCCATGGAGAGCAACCTTATTCCCACTTGCAACCAGCCTATCATCATTGTTGGACTACATACAAACCAAATTTTGGAAAGTGGATAAAAGTACAAAGTTGTGTCACACTTTTATAAAGGAATTGACCAACATTGATCTAACTTTTAAACTTGAATCACTAGAAAGTGGCATATATGTTTTGAATTTTGTAATGATGTAAACTAATAAAATGTGTAATTTTTAGTAAACTTTATGTTTTTATTTTTTTGATAAAATTAAAGAGATATTTGAATATAGTTTTTTAAAATTAACACTATAATTTAGTTGCTGATAAAATGCTGAAAAAATGACATTACATGAGACATCAAGCTTTATATAGTAAATTTTCTTTTTTTCCATCAATTTTTTTGTGTATATTTATAACTTGAGACTTTAGGGCATGGATATATTTTTTTGCAATTTTAATAAATATATATATATATTTAAATAAATATTTAAATGTGTGTGTATTAAAACATGGTTGTTTCCACTCAACGTCAACTTTTATATTAAATATTTATCTAGAATAGAAAACAAATTATACTATCTTAATCTAGATTCCTTTATCTAGGGAATCATACTTTTAAAAAAATAAAAAATAAGTTCTAGTATTTTTCTTAACATGCTAATCGACCTAATATTTTTGTGTTGAAAACCTAATATTAGTATAAAATAAAATATGAACAATAATTTAACTATTAAAATAAATATATATTTGAAAACTGCACTTATGGATCTACAAAAGGGTATTTTTACATTTAAAAAAAAATGTTATTTATATGAGTAGGAGTTGTTGAAACATTACATTTTACAAATAATTTCATTTTTTTAGCAAATTGGCCTCAAAGTGGTGCTACATATGCATTTAGCCAACAATTTTAGTTGGAAAACTTGTGGACATATTTAACTTATCTAGAATAAATCTTAGTAGATCATATTTATGACCAAAATGGATTTTTAGTTATAAATACTAAAATTCACTTGTGCTAGTAAGTTGGCCAAAAGTGTGACAGCTTTGTACTTTTACCCAAGTGATACTTTAAAAAGTAGCCACCAAGGGGATTCTATGCAATGCACCGACGGTGAAGTGTGTGGTGGAAGTGGGGGTGAGGTTGATCTCCTCAAAAGTGATGTAACTCAGTCAGTCAAGGACATTAGTGGGGGCATGTGCCTGACCAATGGAGTTGGTCTAAGGGCGCCTCATGTTACCACTGAATCTTCAAGGAGTCAAGGTTAGAATACCACCAAGGGAATCTCTGAGGGGGAAGGGAAATATGAGGTTCCACGTAGATCAAGGGGAAGACCCGGGAAGGGGACAAAAACCCTAATCCCTGAAGGAAACGGGAACCTAAAAGTGTTGGCCAAGCATAAAAGGAAGAAACTTAGTGCCTTCACTGCAAGTCCAGTCCCTAAAAGAATATAAGGTGAGCAGAAAGTCCGCAAATGCTTTGAAATACTCAAGCCAGATAAAGAGCCTGCCCCAAAGCAATAAAAAATGACCCTCAACTACGTTTCATGGAATGTAAGGGGGCTAGAGTCTCCAAACAAACAAAAAAATTATTAGAAGATTCCTCAATGGTTGCAAGGAAAAAGATGTGGTCATGTTGCAGGAAACCAAAGTAACTAGTTTCTTGTTGGAAACCAATCTCAATTTCATCTAGAGGGACTCAATCCACTTTGTTTCAAACCATGAAAGAGGCAAGGGAGGAATTACAATCTGTCTCTCAAAGGAATGGGGACAAAATGTTTGTAGACATGGAGTCTCCCCATGCAACAAGGTGGTCTAGGTAATTTTGAAAAAGGTAGATATCTCATTTGGTATTTTCTCCATATATGCTCAAAATGAGTATGGAGAGAGAATAAATGTTTGGAGATGGCTCAATGAAATGGATGATCTCCCATAGATCCTTGGAGGGGACTTTAACATGATTGAAAACCAAGATGATAAAGTGGGGGGAATCAATTTGGAATGGAAAGGCAACAAAAAGTACTTCTGGACCAAGATGAAAAATAAACTCAAGTTGTTTGATCCACTAGAAGGGTAGAAAAAGGATTTCCCCATTATATGGTACACTTGGTGCAATGGCCAAAAGGGCAACCGAAGAATATATTGTAGATTAGACAAATTCTACATGAACAAGGACTTCTTTCTTCCTGACTCCTTCAGGGATGGATGTAATGTGGAGGTCTACCCATAAACTCTTTCTTACCACCACCCCATTAAAACTAGGGTCCTAATGAATGAAGGACCAGGGTCTATGGAAAGGAAAAGAGGGGACTTCTTCCTAAATGTCAGCTTACTTCAGAACCAAGACTCCAAGGATGCTATCTAAACCCTCAAATGGATAGAAAATAGTTTATATAGGGACATAAGTGCTATAGAAATATGGAATTTGAATGTTAAAGGGTGGAAGGCTTTGTTCCAAATCATTGGAAAAAAGAAAGAAAAAGATAGCAGAATAATGGAAGGAATACTACAGGAAAACTTATTGTAGGATGAAATTGGGCTCCAAAATGATCCAGGGAATGAGGATCTAAACAACAAGATGGTCTTAGAAAAAAATTCCCTAAGGAAATTTCAAAGTCTAAGAATTCAAGGAATGAAGATCAAGTTTGGGGCTAATAGGCTTGAATTCGAAGAGAAAGGATCCAAGTATTTTTTCAAACTACTAAAGGAAAAAACTTCAAAGAGCACATAGAATAGATCCAAGTGAACGAAGGGATATCTGGTGATCAAGAAGTGATTAGAGAAAAAAAATTATCCTTATACAAAAGCCTATTTTCTTTTGAGAGAGGTGGGAGTGATTGAGACAATGCAAGGAACTCAATTAGGAAGGTAATCCCAAAAAATATAGAAATAAAATATGTTGAGCGCCTGAGCCGAGAGGTATCCAAAGAAGAAATCAAAAAGGAAATTGAGGTGATGCAGAATGATAAGTCCCTTGGAGCTGATGGCATTCCAATTGAGTTCTACAATTTAACACTCAAGGAATGGATTGTGGATGACTTGTTTCTGATCTACAAGGAAGCCTTAGAGGCAGACACATTGGGAACAAAGATAAATAAGGGCATCATCAAATTGCTCCCAAAGGAAGGTGACAAGACCCAAATAAAACACAAGAGGCCCATAACTCTATTGAACATCTCATACAAGATTCTTGCTAAAATATTGGCAAGGAGACTAACTGATGTGCTTCCCAAGATCATCAGTGCAACTTAAACATACTTTATTAAGGGCATATACATTCTTGAAAACCTCATTACCAATTGGGAAGCACTAGAGTGGGAAAAGTACACCAAATAGGAGGTTGCTATCCTCTTGCTAGATTTTGAAAAGGCATATGACCGAGTTGAATGGTCTTTCATCTAACTCACCCTTGAAGCTTTTGGATTTCCACAAAAAAATTGCAAAATGGTTACTATGTTGTTCTGAGATGTAGTGGCACAAGTAGATGTAAATGGGAAGCTAACAGAATAATTTGCATTGGAAAGATCAATTAGGTAGGGCTGTCCTCTAGTCGAGCTGCCTTATTTTTTATTTCCTCAGATGCTTTATACCATGCCCTTAGGTCTAATATGTAGTTCCCAAAGGTTAGAGGCATGGCATTACCTAACACAAAAGAACTAGTGAATGTCCAATTTACAGATGACACTACTTTATTCCCCAAGTTGGAAGAAGAAAATATTGATAACATAATGAGTAATCTTAAAATCTTCTGCCAAGCCTCAGGTGCAAAAATATCCACCACCAAGTCTATCTTCCTGGGTTGGCATGACAAGCCCCCTGATTGGTTAAAAACAATTGGTATCCAATGGGGGGGGATAGTAAGCAGGTAAGGTACTTGGGCATCCCATTTGCAGTCTGTTTGAACCTTAAAGAAGTGTGGGATTAGATTAAAAGAAAAATTGAAAGAAAGCTAGAAAACTAGAACAAGAACTACCTAACCATGGAAAGAAGAGTCCAGATTTGTCAAAAGATCCTTTCCTCTTATAGCCTCTATTTTTCCTCAGTTTGGCTTTTTTGAAACTACAAAGTAGATGAAATTCAAAAAAGAATATGTGCTTTCTTGTGGTTAGATGGCAAGGGAAATAAAAAAAGGCATGCTACCAAGTGGATCTGGTGTTGTGTAAGCAAATCAGAAGGTGGGCTTGGGTTAAAGGACCTAAAGCTCCAAGGAATTGCTTTGGTTTCCAAATGGATCTTAAGGCCCTGGAAGGAAATGAGCAATGGAAATTTTTGGTAAGGAGTAATATTCAAAGGGCTACCCTAAAGCATGGGAAAGGTTGGAAATATCTCCCTCTTAGTGACCTTCTTAGTGGGATCTACCCTGTAATCCCTCAAGGTTCAGTGGTATTCTAGAGTAATTGGAAAGCATGGGAAGTATTCAAAGGATTCATTTGTAACTCACAATGTATTTAGGGAAATTTTGTCTACACTCAAAGATCTATATGGTGGAATTATTATCTCATAAAGTTGCACCCTTATCAATTGCAAAACTTCATACTTTAGAGGATCATGGGAACATTCTTGGGTTGTGGGTCACCCAAAATGAAAATGAACCTCTGGATAGGCTGGCTTTCTAGATGGTTATATCACCTACACTATTGATTCTTAAGGGGAAAAAGTAGAAGGATTAACTGAAAATGATAAAAACAAAACAAAAGTGGTAAACACTACTTCCTATGGTGATACAACAAACTTAAGATGGATAATCCAAAACAAAAATTGAAAATTGAAAATTGGCTTCAATTCATGGAAACTATATTTGCACAACCATTTACATTGAATCTATGCATAAATATTTCACTAAAAGGTCAATCACAGTAATTAACAAATGAAAGACAAACTTCACAATCTTAAAACTATAAGCAATCTTTGACACAATCAACCACTTGCGTCGATTCTCTAATTGCAGAAAAGGCATAAACTATAAGACAAAGCTGAAAG
The DNA here is from genome assembly GCA_007115665.2 of Sequoiadendron giganteum. Taxonomy (NCBI): domain Eukaryota; kingdom Viridiplantae; phylum Streptophyta; class Pinopsida; order Cupressales; family Cupressaceae; genus Sequoiadendron; species Sequoiadendron giganteum. Next base: position 512,603,931 of record CM021108.1, on the reverse strand, counting down.
GAAATTATGAAAATCTCACAAGTAGCTTGATCAATCATTAACATGCACAAAGCTACAAGAACAAGGAGACAAGAGTTTTATCACCAAAATACTCCAAGGTTTGCATTGTATTCCATATCCAAAACTGAGTTACAAAGCTTACCAAAATCTGACTATGGACTCCAAAAAGTAACTAAGCTAAAAAGAAACAAGTAAGAACTAACACCAAAATGAGTAAACAAAGTGACTAAGTAGGCAACATCCAAGTGGTTCCACCAAAGAAGGAACAAAAAACCAACTTGGGTCAGATGCCCCTCAAAAGCCTTAAATCTAGGACCTATATCTTTTCCCCAAGTGCTCAAAGTGGGTGAAAAAGTCAAGCATGACTTAATCAAACCATAAACACTTCTAAAAATGCTCAAAAAGGAGTTAATAAAGTCTATATTCTCTCAACAAGGTGATGAAAACACCCTACATCTTCTCCCCATGTTGGAAACTAACTCACAACATCCCCATATGCTTGCAACAAGTCCTCATCAAGGCCATAAAGAGTGTGTACCACTTTTTTGCAAGAAAATAGATACATGATTTTAATGATTTATAAGATCATCATAAAAAATCATGTATTTACACTTTTGTTTCAATGCAAAAATAAACAGGAAATGGTCAAACTTGACCATACATGTTTTAATGAAAATACATAAGTCACTAAGACTTAGCCTTAAACACCTTGCAAAGAATAAATAATACTTACATTTATGAGCATCTAGAATGTAAAAGGGAATACCATGAAGGTATTAATCATAGCATTTGAAATTTTTAAAGGAATGTGATAAAAATCACATATTCAATTTAGGGCAATATGAAACCTTAAAACAAAGCAAGGCAAAAGATGCGAAGGAATTTTCATTTTTACATCCTTAGAAGCTTCTCAGGGAAGCTACTGGCCGACAAGGGTTTTAACAAGGAAAAATGTGGAGTAACTCTGGAAGTCTTTGAGGCAGATTATCAAGTCTCATATGCATTTCCAGTATAGAGGGAACATAAAAAATCTTGGGTAAGCTTTATAAAGGCTCACTTATTGTTTTGTAGAATAGAAAATCTCATTTCATTCTTTCTGAAATTTTCCTTGTCTCTCAATTCTTCTCTAATGGTCACGGCCAAAACTCACCAAATTCCTCCTGTAATTTCATGGTTTACTGACAAAGGAAAAAAATTCACTTAACATCACTTTGTAAGCATTTTGCATTCTTGAATTTCCTATATTTGATGCAAACCCGAAGATCATTTGCATAGAAAATAAAGAATTTATTTGTCTTTTGTTTTCTATTATTTCAATCTTAAAGAGAAAACTGCATGTTTGAGCTCCACTTTTTTAGTATATTTTGTTCTCCTATGTATATCACTTCTACTTGCAGATTTAGAGTGATTTTTTTTGAAGTGGCTACAACCATACATTGTTTAGATACTTTCACATACTTCAAATTTCGATGCTTGGTCCTTTCTCTCTTTCTCAAAAGGTAAATCTGATCGAAATCGAGCCTAGTTACAAGAAAATGGCTAGAATTTTAACCCTCTTTTGTTTCTTTGAAAATATAGAGTGCCTTTTTTTAATAGCTACAACCATGTACCTTTGTAGGAAAATAGGGTTTCACTTTTCATTTACCCAAGCCTTACTTTTAGGCTCAAACATATAATGAGGGCTTCAATCTACCATGTAGTTGTGGGTTTCTCTGAGTTGATGCATCTCGGTGCTCCTATTTCCTTCAAATACTCTGAGTTTTTATTGTGGAAGGAGAAAACAACAGAGTTTTAAAAACCTTGACCCTCCTCCATGCCCTTTACTATATTTAATGTTTAGAATAAAACACATGCTAATAGTTTTCTCTATAAGCAACATCATTTTCCTTCATTCTAGAATGAACAGAAGAAATTTGATGCACTTCTCTAGATATTGTACTCTTGAGCTTCTAATTATCATTTTTGTCATGAATATCATTAAAGTCTCTACTATACTATGAATTTCTATTGAGTTATCCCTATAGACACAAGGGTTTTAATTGCATCATGACTGTTCATAGTGCCCTTGTATTGACTATGCCATGGTAGAATGTGACTGCCCTATAAGTAACTTGCCCTTTTACTTCAATATCACCTGCAACAATCGAAGATATTGCTACTTGCTTTTGTATGTGAATTACCCTAAGCAAGTCATGTTGTTGCTCCTGCCACCACTATATATTGGGTTCTACCTCCTATATCACCATTATGCTGCAAACTCCAAACACAGTTCACTGATGCATTTGCTTAATCTGAATTTGCATTTTCAATGGAAGACTATCCCCAACCGTTAGTGTGCAAAGATTGATACCCATTAGGTTTTTTTCTACTTGCTATCACATTCATAAGTATGACTTTCACTTTTTATTGTGCATATATGTGACTGCTTCTTTAGTAATATCCTTAATATTTACTCTTAACTTGGCCTTGAGAATTTCATGAGATGACTGAAACTGACCTTCTTGGTTATTGTCACATGTGATTTCTTATTATGTCCTTTACCTGCTTAGCACATCTTTGACAACTGCAATTCATTATTTACCATGCTGCCTTTGGCATAAATTTGTTCATTCTCTGTGCTTTCACTTTGCCTTATGTTGTGATAATTGTTACCTTAATTTGTTGCTTCAACTCACATATTTGCTATTTGGAAACAACATAATGGCAAGGTAACTTTGTCCATACACTCATCTCTTTTATCATTTATATTTGCTCCCTTTGGGTAACTCATACAAATCCCTGGTAGTAGTTGATGAATCATTCTATTTCCAAACATGATAACTATTAGATAAACACATGTGTTACACTATTTTTGCAAACTAATTTAATACAAAGATATTAGATGCATTTTCCATGATTTTCCTGAGAAAACATATGTCACCCATAATTGTGACTGAAGAATCACTATTGTGAGTGATGCATGCTTGCTTGAGAAGATCATAAAAAATGAACCACCCTTATATATGCCTCATTAAAGCACAGTAATGAGCATGTTGAGCTCAACCCTCATGGGAGCTCATTTTACTCCACATGCTTAAATTAACAGATTAGATCAAAACATAAATGCACCTGTATTGCACAGGAAACCAATGCATTTTTTAGGTGTGTTTGATGACTCCAATGGTTTTTTGGGACACCTAAAATGTACACATAGCTTATTTAATGCACATAATGATCAGTTTATACATGCATAGGGTGAATGTGTATATAATGTTTGTAATCAGTCATTGCTTAGAGCATGATCTAACCTCATTTTTACTTCATTTCAGTAATAGGAACTAGGAGCAACAGATGAAACTCAAGATAGCAATAGGACAAGAAGACACCTCAGAACTAGTCATTCATAGGAAATGAATGGTTACCTTCCTTCTATTAACATTCATTACTTTCTGTACTTATTCATGAATATGCTTTTCATGGTTTGTATTGAATAAGAAAAATTCAATCTCACGGCTTATGTGAGACAATGAATATTCTTACATTCAATAAAGATTACCTTTTAGAAAGATTTGTGTAAATATTTTCTCTGTTGCATGCACTTGTATAAATGCAATGATTTGTTACAATAATCCTGTAATCTTTTTTGATTTTTTTTTTTATACAATTGAATGTAATGTAGGACCTCATCTCCTTAGTTTAAAACCAAAAAATTCCACCTAATTGAGCTTAAGGGAAAATCTAGTAACATTTTTGGCAACCTCTGTGGTGTGTTTTCCTACTAAACACCATTGACCAATTGCCTAGACCTATCCTTGGGCACAAAGTCACTCAAAAACTAGGCATATGACTTAGAAAACACACTCAAAACTTCTATAGCTCAATTTGATAGTATGAATGACACCCTGGCATTATTAAAAATCAAAATGCAAAAAGGAAACTACTTAACTATGTTGAACAACACTTAGGGAAATGAAAACAACAACTAAACTGAAACCTATTCTAACCTAACCTAACCAACAAAGAAGTTGGTAAAATGAAACCACTGACTGGCTTTGCAAAATAACACCCCTTCCTAATCAATAATTGATTCTTTACATGATTATGTATTTGTGAAAGAAAATGAAACACATGCAGATATTCAACAAATTTCTGCAATGTTTCACAAAAGATGCAAATAAACTCACTTACACCTTGATTTCGATCATTCCTATTGTTGTCTTGAATTGGACAAGTGAGTTGAACTTGATCGCTTTCAGTTGTAACTCCAAAATCAGCTTTTTCTTTGATTACATCATCATGCTTGGGTGCAAGCATGACCTTTGGTACATCAGTGGCCTCCAAGCTGACTAAATATCTGATTGGACAACCTCTTGAAAGGATGAAACCTAAAATTTTATTACTGGCTTCTTGATTGATATCTATTTTTTTGATTTCATCTTTCTGATTAGTATCCAAAGTTTGTCTGGTTCAACTTGTACAATACTTGCATGTAATTAAACCTCTTGGATACCTAAATCATAACCTTCTTTCTCAAAGGAGTAAGGAAAATGTCCAAATAATGAAATAGCCTCTTACAACACATTTTCAATCAATGCAACAACCTCAAGCTCCTTTGTACACCAGAAAGGAAGCTGCAAATCAATTCCATGAGAAGTTTCTTGATTTGAGAGAATGAACCCCTCTCTGTTAGAACCATATTGCTCCTGTTGCTTCAACATTTGTTCAAGCTTGTGAACCTGTTGTTCTAGTTCAACATAACTGTCAACTATTTCAACCTGGTCTGATTCCTTTTCAACCAACTTTGAACAAAAATGTTCAATAACATCTGTACACACCTCTTCATAAAACTCAACATTAGCTTTTTCATTCAAAACTTGCTCGAAAATATCAAAGCTCATACCTTGGAAGGTGATGTCAGGTTCTATTATATGCTCTTCTTCATGGTCTAAGGCTCCATTTTCTTGTTGATGATCATCAATCAACAACTCACCATACTGCTTGATCTCTTCTAGTTGTTCTAATACTATAGTTGGGGTGATAAAAGACAACCTTCATCATGTTGAATGAATGAAGGTAACTCATCAGTCCAAACCATAGAAAACTCATGTTGATTAGTCTCTCTAACCTATTCATCTCTTTGTCCTGGTGGAACCATTGAAGAAATTCCATCATCTTTAGCCATACAAGGAAGCTGATTGGTTAGAACATTCAAAGATTCATCTGGAGAAACATTTTCTTGTTCAATCTTTTTCTATTCTAACCTATACTATTCCATATCTAAATGAACTAAATTTATGTTTGCAGCCTCCCCCCTCTTGTGTAGCAGATGCTAGAACCTCACAGGGTAGAGAAGATGACCCTTTCCAACTTGGAAACTTAGGGATAAAAGGTTTCCTTAAAGACTCAAAAGATAAGTCTTGTTCAAAACTAAGAAATTTGTACTTGGGGGCCTCCTTCTTCATAGGATGATTCAACATTACAGGAGGAATTGAACTAAAACTAGGAATGGAAGGGGCTTCCTGAGTTTCATACCTTTGTGCTTGATAATCTGAGTAAGCTCGACTATTTTGCACCTGAGTAGACAAAAAAAAAAATTCTCCTCCCTAGCAGCTATCTCCCCTTCAAGACCTTCCTCAAACTATATCCTCTGTGTCCTCAACTCTTCATCATAAGAATAGGCTTGTTCAGCCATTTCTTGTTGCTACATAATGATATTTTTTTGCTTCTTAATGTCAACCAACATCCATTACATGTGTGACAACACCTTACTAACATCACTAATCTTCATGTGTTCAAGCTTTTGGCTCAAAGCCCACAACATACTATCAAGCGTTTGGATTAAATCCAACACATTTTGGTAAGGGTGAGGTTGATTATATAAATAATCATGCTAGTTTGTATCAAAAACCTCTTCTTAGGGTTGATTTTGATCATATATTGGCTGATATTGGGATTGAGCAAGGATGGGAGGGTGAAAAACATGATAGGACTGCTAGTAATTTGTTGTTACAGGATCATTGGAATTAAAACCAACAAGTTGTTCAGTATGATATAGCTAGTAAGAGGGCATACATGCAGGATTTTTATGGAATGGAGGATGAAAATCCATGTTTCCATGAAATGAAGGCATGCTCCTTCATTCAAGAGGCTTCAAAACCAGAAAAGAAGACTTCCATTGAACAATATTGAAACATACCAGCACCTATCTACTTTAAACCAATAAATTCTCTTTTGGAGTTGCTAGGTGTGTTGAAAATTGCCTCCAAAGGTAGAAACAACCACTGTACACACCAAACATCAGCAATGCGTAGAACAAGAGAGACTCAAAATGAGTCCCTTGTCACACAGGGCATGCCAAAAACTATTATAAAAAATGTTACCAGATTTTCCCTTAAGCTCAATCAAGTGGAGTTTTTTGGTTTTAAACTAAGGAGATGAGGTACATTTTATTAAAGTGTCCTACATTACATTCAATTGTATAAACAAAAAAAATAGAAAAGATTATTATTGTGACAGATCATTGCATTTATACAAGTGCATGCAATAGAGAAAAGATTTACACAAATATTTCTAAAAGGTAATCTTTATTGAATGTAAGAATATTCATTGTCTCACACAAGCCGTGAGATTGAATTTTTCTTATTCAATACAAACCATGAAAAGCATATACATGAATAAGTACATAAAGAAATGAATGTGCATAGAAGGAAGGTAACCAGTCATTGCCTATGAATGACTGGTTCTGAGGTGTCTTCTTGTCCTGTTGCTATCCCGAGCTTCATTTTTTGCTCCTAATTCTTGTTCCTAAAATGAAGTAACAATGAGGTTAGAGCATGCTCTAAGAAATGACTGATTACAAACATTATATACACATTCACCCTATGCATATGTATAAATTGATCATTATGTGCATTAAATAAGCTATGTGTACATTTTAGGTGTCCCAAAAAACCATTGGAGTCATCAAACACACCTAAAACATGCATTGGCTTCCTAAAATGTTTGTTTCATGTGCAATATAGGTGCATTTATTTTCTGATCTAATCTGTTAATTTAAGAATGTGGAGTGAAACAGGCTCCCATGAGGGTTGAGCTCGACATGCTCATTACTGTGCTTTAATGAGGCATATTCATTTTTTATGATCTCTTCAAGAAATCATACATCACTCATAATAGTGATTCTTTAGTCACAGTTATGGGTGACATATGTTTTCTCAAGAAAATCATGTAAAATGCATCTAATATCTTTATATTAAAGCAGTTTTCCAAAACAGTGTAACACATGTGTTTATCTGCTAGTTATCATGTTTGGAAATAGCAAGATTCATCAACTACTATCAAGGATTTGTATGAGTTGCCCAGAGGGAGCAAATATAAATGATAAAAGAGATGAGTGCATGGAAAAATTTACCTTGCCATTATGTTGTTTCCAAACAACAAATATGTGAGTTGAAGCAAAAAATTAAGGTAACAATTATCACAACATAAGGCAGAGTGAAAGCACAGACAATGAATAAATTTATGCCAAAGGCAACATGGTAAATAATGAATTGCAGTTGCCAAATATGTGCTTAGAAGGTAAAGGACATCATAAGCAATCACAGGTGACAATTACCAAGAAGGTCAATTTCAGTCATCTCATGAAATGCTCAAGGCCAAGTTAAGAGTAAATCTTAAGGATATTACTAAGGAATTAATCATAGATATGCACAGTAAAATGTGATAGTCATACTTATGAATGTGATAGAAAGTATAGAAAAACCTAATGGATATCAATCTTTGCACACTAAGGGTTGGGGATAGTCTTCCATTAGAAATGAAAATTCAAATTAAGGAAATGCATCAGTAAACTATGTTTGGATTTTGTAGCATAATGGTGATATAGGAGGTAGAACCCATTATAAAGTGGTGGAAAGAGAAACAACATGACTTGGTTAGGGTAATTCATATACAAAAGAAGGTAGCAATATCTTGCATTGTTGCAGGTGATATTGAAGTAAAAGGGAAAGTTACTTACATGACAGTCACATGCTACCATGGCACAGTCATGATGCAATTAAAACCCTTGTGTCTATAGGGACAACTCAATAGAAATTCACAGTATAGTAGAGAATTTAATGATATTCATGACAAAAATGATAATCAAAAGCTCAAGAGTACAATATCTGGGGAAGTGCATCAGATTTCTTCTTTTCATTTTGGAATGAAGGAAAATGATGTTACTTATAGAGAAAATTATTAGCATGTTTTTTATTCTAAAAATCAGATACAGTAAAGTGCATGGAGGAGGGTCAGGGTTTTTAAAACCCTATTGTTTTCTCCTTCCACAATAAAAACTCAGAGTATCTGAAGGAAACAGGAGCACCTAGATGCACCAACTCAGAGAAACCCATGGCTATAGAGTAGATTGAAGCCCTTGTTATATGTTTGAGCCTAAAAATCGGGATCGAGTCAATTAAAAGTGAGACCCTATTTTCCTAAAAAGTTACATGGTCACAACCATTAAAAGAAAGCACTTTATATTTTAAAAGAAACAAAAGAGGGTAAAAATTCTGGCCATTTTATTGTAACTGGGCTCGATTTCGAGTAGATTTACCTTTTGAGAAAGAGAGAAAGGATCAAGCATCGAAATGCAAAGTATGTGAAAGCATCTACAACATGTATGACCGCAACCACTTCAAAAAAAATCACTCTAAATCTGCAAGAAAAATTGATATATAGAGGAGAACAAAATATATTGAAAAAGTGGAGCTCGAACATGCAGTTTTCTCTTTAAGATTGAAAGAATGGAAAACGAAAGACAAATAACTTCTTTGTTTTCCTTGCAAATGATCTTCGGTTTTGCATCAAATACAGGAAAATCAAGAATGTCAAATGCTTATAGAGTGATGTTAAGTGAAATTTATGCCTCTATCAGTAAACCATGAAATTATAGGAGGAATTTGGTGAGTTTTGGCTATGGCCATTAGAGCAGAATTGAGAGACAAGGAAATTTTTAGAAAGAATGAAATGATTTTTTCTATTCTACAAAACAATAAGTGAGCATTTATAAAGCTTACCCAAGATTTAATATGTTCCATCTATACTGGAAATGCATCTAAGACTTGATAATCCACCTCAAAGACTTCTAGAGTTACTCCATAGTTTTCCCTGTTGAAACCCTTCTCGGTCGGTAGCTTCCTCGAGAAGCTTCTAAGGATGTAAAAATGAAAATGCCTTCACATCTTTTGCCTTGATTTTTTTTAGGGTTTTATATTTCCCTAAATTGGATATGTGATTTTTATCACATTCCTTTAAAAATTTCATTGTCATGATTAATACCTTCATGGTATTCCCTTTTACCTTCTAGATGCTCGAAAACGTAAGTATTATTTATGCTTTGCAAGGTGTTTAAGGCTAAGTCTTAGTGACTTATGTATTTTCATTAAAACATGTATGGTCAAGTTTGACCATTTCCTTTTTATTATTGCATTGAAACAAAAGTGTAAATACATGATTTTTCATGATGATCTTATAAATCATTAAAATCATGTATCTATTTTCTTGCAAAAAAGTGGTACACACTCTTTATGGCCTTGATGAGGACTTGTTGCAAGCATATCGGGAGGTTGTGAGTTAGTTTCCAACATGAGGAGAAGATGTAGGGTATTGTCATCACCTTGTTGAGAGAATATACACTTTATTAACTCCTTTTTGAGCATTTTTAGAAGTGTTTATGGTTTGATTAAGTCATGCTTCACGTTTTCACCTATTTTGAGCACATGAGGAGAAGATATAGGTCCTAGAGTTTAGGCTTTTGAGGGGCATCCGAACCAAGTTGTTTTTTTGTTCCTTCTTTGGTGGAACCACTTGGATGTTTCCTACTTAGTCACTTTGGTTACTCATTTTGGAGTTAGTTCTTACTTGTTTCTTTTTAGCTTAGTGACTTTTTGGAGTCCATAGTCATATTTTGGCAAGCTTTGTAACTCAGTTTTGGATATGGAATACAATGAAAACCTTGGAGTATTTTGGTGATAAAACTATTGTCTCCTTGTTCTTGTAGCTTTGTGCATGTTAATGATTGATCAAGTTACTTGTGAGATTTTCATAATTTCCTTCTAGTTTTTTCTCATAATTTATGCCTTTTCTTCTGCAATTAGAGAATCGATGCAGGTTGCTGATTGTGTCAAAGATTGCTTAAATAGTTTTTAGATTGTGAAGTTTTTCTTCCATTTGTTAATTACTATGATTGACCTTTTGTTGAAATATTTATGCATAGATTCACTGTAATAGGTTGTGAAAATATAGTTTTCATCAGTTGAAGCCAAGTGTTAATATTTGTTTTGCATTATCCATCTTAAGTTTGGTGTGTCACCATAGTAAGTAGTGTTTACTAGTTTTTTTTTTTTTTTATCATTTTCAGTTAATCCTTCTCCCTTTTCCCCTCAAGAATCAGTAGTGTAGGTGATATAACCAACTTGGAAGTCGGCCTATCCGGAGGTTCATTCTCATTTTGGCTGACCCACCACCCGAGAATGCTCCCATGTTCCTCTAAAGTATCAAGTTAGAGAGCTGAAACTTGATAAGGGTGCAACTTTATGAGATAACAGGAACCTCAAATGTAATGACAAGCCACTAGCTCTATTGCAAGGATGCCCGACCAAGGCCTGGAGCAGCAAAGGTATAAAATGTTTTGTTGACATCCTGAAGGATGGGCAACTTAAAGAATGGGATGTACTAGAATCGGAATTCCATATCCCTTCCACTCAATGGAGAACATACACTACATTAAGGGAAGCTTCTAATACCTTGGATTGGCCAATTAACAAGAACAGTCATGAATAGTTCAAATAATTTTAATGGTCAAATGAGTCCAACATTATAAAACTTAATGCCAAAACTATCTACACTTCTCTTTCTAGGCAGCAAGAAATCTATGAGTATATTAATAACAAATGGAACACTACCCTCAGCAGTAGTGATTGGTCTAAAATCCTTACCAATAACTGCTCCAAAACTATTGAGCCAAAGAATGCCTATTTCAGATAGCTCTTAATTCTTCATAGATTGCCTTACAAAGCTAATGCTACTGACATTGAAATATGCTGAATATACAGGGTACCCGAATTAGTCTTTCATATCTTCTTTGATTGTGTATATGCTAAAGAAATTTGGAAATTTCTTTGCAATAAGTTGGATATTTGGAATAACAATGGCACCCTCAAATTGGAAAGAATTCTTCTATTTAGAAATAACAAATTTGGCAAGGAGCAAACACTATTCTGGTCTTGTTTTTCCATAGAAATTCCATGCTTTATTTGGAAATCAAGGAATGGTGAAAATTTTAGAGGGGACCTAAGGGCACTTACTGAGTCTTCAAGAAGACTCACCCTTTACGAAATTGCTTTGCAGGTAACTAGGATGGTGAAGGTCTCAAAATTTAAGTTCCCTTAACTATTGGAGGATAGGCAACCTAGCGTTGAGATCTTTCTCCAAGCACTAGAGATATTTCAAAAGGACTTCAATGATAAGGTGGCAAAGGAGGCACAATTGGAAAATCCCCCACCCATGCTCAAAATGGAGGACTTTACTCAGGAATCAACTTCTTGAGAGTGCTTTTGATAGGCTACAAATGGAAATGCTATAGATGGTTAGGATTAGCAATGACTTTGGCATGTTATAGAGGAATATGATATAGATGGACATGTGCAACAATGGTTTTGATATTTTATCGAAAAATAGAGTTGATGCATCTTATTTTTTGGACAGAAACCTCCATATTTCTAAGAAAGAAGCATGATACAATAGTGGTTGGACAGTGGTCTAATGGTCATAAGTGACATAGGTCAGAAATAGCCTCTTGGGGATTGTATGATGATGTAAAAAATAATCATGTATTTGTTATTGTATTGTGCTGATAAGAAGTAGTATTGCTCCTCCCATATGTAATATGGTACTCTCTCTATATTAAATATAAAAAAAATGGTCTGCAATCTTGAAGTTATGACTTTTGATGTGAAATGGGACTCATACACCAAACTTGACGATTTAGTCCCAATCTGGGTTTCTAGTTGAATCAAAAATCTTCAATTTGTATACCAATATCTATAGAAAAATGTTGAAAAGTGGTATATTGGGACTCATACACCCAAGTTGGTGATTTAGTCCCAGTATTAGGGTTTTTTCGAAATTCTAGTATCCTCTATTGATCTTCTATAGCATATCTCTTGTTCGATCTTCGAGTCTGAAAGTTTGAATTCTAGCCTATAGGTGACTTTCCATGAAGATAGCATCTTCTTGACAAATTTGACAACTTTCTTCAATCTTGCAAATTTATCTTCAAAGGATCTTCAAGTCTCAAAACACCTAGATCTACATCACACATCTAGAGAGAAAAATGTTGATTTGTTAGTGGATAGGGGTTTTCCTTGGTCAAACCTCGTTTCCTTGAAATGAAATGAAATAGAATGAAAGAATGATGAATGAACAATATGCAATGTTGCAACTCACCAAACCCTTGATATGAAGACTGCAATCTTATGTGAAATAGCTAGCATGAATGTGGATCTTGACCCTTGGTTGTTGATATGAAACTTGACTTGAATGTTCGGTTGAATCATGAAAACCTACATCACAAATGTTAGCTTAAAAACACATATGATGCATGGTTACTTTGAGATGATGCTTGAATCTTGAATGTAGTTCCAAAATGCTTAATAATCAGCTCTTGAATTTCTAGAATGCTTAAATGCTTAGATCACAATAATGGGTTACACTGTTTCGACAAACTTGACATTAAAATCAACTTTTTTCACCATATCTTCACTTTCTTACACCTATAGCAACTAAACCATTAAGAATTTGAAGATAAATCAAACTGGTGATTTGTGAGATTTTTTTTCTACATTCTAATTATATTATTTTAAAAAAATGAAAAAATAAATTGTCAATCCTTTTATGTAATTTTTAATAACTTATGTTTTCTACAAACAACATTTTTCAAAAGTGATGTTTACTTCAGACTGCATAACTTTTTTTATAGAAAGGATTAAATTATAGCTTTTAAAATTCAGATTTGTCACACCAATATCTAGTGCATGGATATTTTTTCCATAATTTTTTTTTACATATATTGTTTTTATTTAATTTTCCAAGTCAAAGTAATTATAATTTGGACAGAGGTGTACTTGGGACTGCATAACTTTTTTGTTTGCATTTGGATTAACTTATTATTATTTTTGTTGGAATAAAGACATCAATACCTAGTGCACATATATTTTTTAGAATTTTTTTTCTCTATTTTCCTATTTTTTCATATGTGTGAAACAAAGAACTTGATGTTCATTGAAAAACCTACATTCACAGGAAATAAAAAATAAATATAATAATCAAACTAAATATATTTAAAATTATACTTTTTGGGAAGCTTATGATAAGGCCTACATAATTTCAAAAAATAAATTTTAAATGAATTCATTTAATCATCCAAAAGGTAAATCAAAAGTGGTTTTTCATCAACATTTTGATAGGTGTAGAGGAGACTCCATTATAGGTATGGTTTAAAACAAACGAGGTTCTATCTAAGGGGCTTTGATCAAACCCTCTTTAATTAAAATTATTTAAATGGAACCTTTAAAAGCTTAAATCATTATATTTTCCAAATATATGTGATTTCAGAAAAAAATCAAGATGTCCCAAAAAGTGTAACCCATTATTGTGGCAACATGTGAAAATTTTCTAGATGAATTATAAACTTGGTAGGAGAAAATATGTGAATTGACCAAGTGTATTTATACTTGTTTATGCCAAATTTCTTGAAATTACAACACTACAAGCCAACATCAGATCTAGGGGAATAAAATCCTACCAAGAATTAAATTCAAAATAGGTCCAAGCTAAAGCGGGAATCATGCACCAATCAAGGCGTATGAGTCCCAGTAGCCTAAGCTTGGGACACAAATTTTAAGAAATGTTGAGTTCTATGCAACATTCAAGATCAGGCACCAAAACCTAGGTGGGACCCATACGCCCAAGGTGACATACGAGTCCCAGATCACTAGATCTGGAACACACAACCCAAAATCATGAATTATGATTGGTCATTAGTTAAGTGTAGGGATTATCCTCAAATAAATGCATTAAATAAGGCTTGTGGATGCAAAATAGCACCAAATAAGGCATAAAGAAGCCCAACTTTAGCAGTGTGAAAATGCGAAGGGATACATTTTCCTACACTATAATTAATTATGTTTGTTTTTGAAAGAGGAAAAAAATGGTTTTACAGGGACCCGAAACCACAAAGTTTACAAGCCAAGAAAAGATTGACCAAAAGACAATCCCAGACAAAAAAGGCTGCAAATAAAAGCTAACAGAAAAGACCAGCAACCAACATCAAAAAACCATTAAAAGGAAAGCAAAAGACCAAAGAAGATAGAACCAGAACTAACCTAGAGACTTCAGGGTCTCAACCACCTCCATTTCCAGGATGTCCATATCCTGGACCACTTTGAAAATAAAAATTTCACAATTTACTAAATTAATTTTCAATTGACATAGACAAACACAAAAATTAGATATTCTTTGTAAATAAAGATATTCAACATTGTAATTTTCAATCAAGAAAATACATATATGACCATGCATCATAAGCATTGTTGCTAAAAGTGAATTGAAGTTATAGAAAATTTTCTTAGATTTTTCTATAAGCATATAAATTATAATGGTTTCCTTTCATATAACATATTGTTGAGCTTAAATGCAATTAATGAAGTCAAAACTATCAAGCCATGAACAATGATATTTTTCTCTCAATCAGTATTACAACAAAGCATTTTCGACACATGAATTAAGAAAAAAATTATATAATAAACTATAACAGAAGGAATCACTTATTTGTTGTCAAGTTGAAATGTTGCCTAAAGTAAAATTATGTTGTTTTTAAATAAATGTGATGATATAAAAAACTACATTGGAGTTTTAGAAATATTTCTTTGATGCTACAAATGGTCATATTTTCCTTTCAAAAGGCACATTGTAGAGTTTGAATCCAATGAAAAACTCAACATTATCAACCTATGGCCATTGTTATTTGTGATCATTATAACTAAGCACTTTTAATACAAAAATTGAGAAAAAAAGACGCTACAAATTGAACGAAATGGTATCTATATTATTTAATAGAATTTTGAGACACTAACTTATAGAAAAATCTACTTGATTTTAACACTACATTGTTCTTTCAAAAAATGCATGGCATTCTTAGCTTGATATCAAGATGCAAGAAGAATTATCATCATGATGAAACATTACAAACATATTTTATTTTGAAATACAACTTGTTCTCATTGAAGAAAGTACTGATACATATTTTCATAACTGAATTTGAATTTTAGTCATTGGGCCTTGCTAGTTGCATTGCTAAGAGCTATTAAAATTTTCTTATTATGTTATGAAGTTATCCAACTTAAATGAAAATATGATTTCATTTTTCAAGACACCCATTCTTTTATCAAGTTCTTTTGTGAATCACTTAATAAAGAATGTGCATTGAAAGCTTATATTTTTTCTATCTATTTCTATCCAAGAAGGGCTTAATAGATTTTTGAATTAAATCAAATGATAAATTTAAAAGAACCTCATAAACCTTTAAATTGACTCAAATGATAAATTTAACTTGAAATTATAATTCATTCAATTATTTAATTAAAACATAATTAGAAAAACACATTTAATTTCAAATCAAAACATATATTCAACTCAAAATTTAAATTTTATTCTAATACCTTATTAAAACATAATTATAAATACAAAACTTTATTCTTTCTTATCATCGTCCCTCACTCTCTCTTAAACACTTGACAGGTATACAAGCAACACCTTGCAGCCCTAGCCATCCAAAAACCCTACTGAAATTCATCTTCGAACTCCCTCTGCAAAATCCCGCTCCGAAGTTGCAGCTCTTGCAAAGACTGATGCTGCTCCGCAGCCTTTTTTATTAAAGCTTTCGTTATTTTATTTTTATACCTCTCTCGACATAAGTATTTTAGAACAACGTGGGCAGACCCTTATTTTGCAAGAACATAGTGAATGGAGAACCGTATGGAAACATCATTGGTATACTTCAAAAGGGATTAAATAAGTAAATGAAGATGGTATGGCATCAGAAGTCTTAATGGCAGAAAGTAAATAGCCCATATTTTATGGGCAATGTTCTCTAATTATGTTGAGACAAGGTTTGGTGGTTTAAGTTCTGCGAATATTAAGTTCAATATAGAAATTGGAATAAAAATATTTTAAAATTAAAACAATAATTTATCATACTAATGATAATAAAGATTATTTGAAGTAAGAGACATAAGATACCATCTAAGATGTATTGAACTCCTTCAAGTGCCTATAATGATTAGTGTATGAGACAATCTAAATTTATTTCAAATAGTTTGAAAAAACTTTCTTCTTGATGATGGATCATTTAATAATTAAAAATGCACACAATTAATTTCAAAATAGATCTTTTGAATAACTTAAAATAAATCTACATTGTGATATTCTATTATAGAGTTTAACATATAAACAAACATAAATATATAAAAAATTTAATTAACTGTGCAAGATTTTGTGACATGATTAACCGAAATATAGTTTTATTTATTGGGTATCCAACATATGGGACTATTCACTTTCTAAGTGTTAGAGTGAATATTTTATGTATTCACTGTACTTAAGTGTACGTAGGTTGATGAGGTTAGACAAAATCTTGTCTAACTGAATGTGCAACCTTTAAGCCTCTAGAGGTTACCGAGTTCTTTGGCAAACCTCATGTGCTACCTTTTCGAGGTTGGAAGAAATTTCATCTCATCTCAAAGATCACTCAATGCTTGGCACAAAGATTGATGACTTGGTCAAATAGGTTGTTGGTTTGCATATTCCTAGTGATCTTAAGGTTGACACCTATAAGACACTTGTTTACTCATTTGTGCCACATCATGGGGCACTTGTCAATCCACATCATAGGTGG
This sequence comes from Sequoiadendron giganteum, assembly GCA_007115665.2. Lineage (NCBI taxonomy): Eukaryota > Viridiplantae > Streptophyta > Pinopsida > Cupressales > Cupressaceae > Sequoiadendron > Sequoiadendron giganteum. The sequence goes on along the minus strand of CM021108.1, from coordinate 512,586,956 downwards.
ATTGTCTCTTCCTTAGCTATATATGCACAACTTCCTCATTTTGGATCTTTGGGTCGACTAAATACAATAATTCATATTGTTCACTTGTGCTTGTTTCTTCTCTCCATAATTTCTTGTTTCTTACATGATATTAGAACAATGTAGCAAGTCCCTTGCCAAAATCTTACATCAAGCCTAATTAGAATTCCATGCAATTTAATCTGCATGTAAAATTGTTCACACATGCAATCTGTAATTTACTGTAATTTACTGATTTATTTTGTAAAAAGATGAAAAATAAATTAAAGAAGGCCAATCTGCCATTTTGGTAGAAAATTTGTAATCTCCAGATCTCTTTGTAGGATATTATTGTGATTTTGTTGGCATAATTCATTGTTATTGCAGGAATCTGAAGTTTCGTGGCATTTTTTGGAGGTCAAAGTTGTCTTTGTTTTTGTAGAGATCCACATACCTTTGAAGAGCGCCACATATTAGTCATACCTCTGTCCACATCTACAACCAGGCGGCTCACCATTGCAGTGCCTCACTCTTCCCTCGAAAGCACCCTCCACCAGCTTCATGCACAGCAACGAAATCTCAAGTGAAGAGAGGACACATTGACCAGGCAGCATGGGCACTTTGGGCGCGGCATGAAGAAGTGCAGCAATACCCGCACAACATAAGGCCACCATTGTTTTGTCTTTTACAGGTCAAGTTTTAGTATTCTACTAGTGGGAAAGACAGAAGCAAGTATTTGAGGTCTGCATATTTGGAATTAAGCCTTTGCGGCCTCCTTGCTCACTCACAAAACCCGCGGCTTCTTCAACACTGATGCCACATGCATATGCATTGTCCTATACGACTCTTCATCAATCTGCAGATAATTCCTCCATTTGGCGTGATGACCACCATTTGGCACTCAGCGTAGGAGTCTTCAACTGTTGATTTGACTTGCACCTGCCATTCTGGACTTATCTCTCCAGTGCTTGCACACTATCTCTAGCCCTCCAAGTGCTTATCACACTGCCACGAATGGTATCACCTTCCAGTTTGACTCGTCTTAAGCCTCTAGCATCCCCTCAAGTCATTTCTCCTTACACTTGGTCAAAAGGCAGTTGTTTTCCATTCAACGGTTATCATTTAAATAGTTGATCTTTAGCATTCCAATTATATGTTGATCATAATATGTTCTCTTAGAAGACATCTAAAAATGTTCTAACCCAATCACATCTCATTTTTAGTATCATATCTCATTAATTAATTAAATAATATTTATTTGATTAATTAATTTATTCATCATCTTTATCTCATTTTATCTTAGTCGATTAGTTAAATAAATATTTATTATTTATTTAATTAATTAATCTTTTTTCTTATCTTAAAATTTAATTAAATAATATTTATTATTTATTTAATTAATTTATCAATTTTCTTATTTCCCATGTTTATTTAATTAAGTCTAGTTTTATCCTTAAATCCTCCAACTGGGCTAATTAATGTTCATTCTCTTTTCTTTCATTATTTAATTCCACTTTATCTCCTATCCTAATCCATTGAATCCCATCCATTGATTCCTTTGACATGGATCACAATCTAAACTTGTCACCAAATGACAAGTGTCTCCTTCACATGTCTAGCATTTATACCAAAACTCAAACTAACTTTTCATCTTAGCCCTTCATTCAATATTCTACCTCTCAATCCTAGCCATCCATATAAGGATGTTGCTCTAAACCCAGCATTTATCCCTCATGTGGGACTTGTCACATAACTTCAACTTCAATCCAAACCCTATCTTCTCATTAAATCATAGCCATTCATCATGAATGCATCCAAACCCTCCATTTCTTTCATCTCATTTCTATAAATGAGGGGCCTCTCATCCCATTTGGATCAACATCTTCTATGCTATTGATATGTTGATGGATTCATGAGCAACCACATCCAAATCTTCAACAATTCAACATAATGAATTCAATCTTTTGAGGTTTGCATGTATTTGGTTTGGTTTCAGCTATTTTTATGCATATTTATCTCGTACCCATTTTACATGCATATAGTTTGATTTAACCGTTTAAATTCTTTTCTAAGTGTTTAAAAGGGGAGGTGATTTTTTTTTACCATAGTTAAAAATTTATAAAAGAGGAGTCAATTTTTTCTTTTGCAACAAATTTGGAAAAGGTATTTTTTTGGTTTGCAATAACTTGCAATTGAAAGGCAAGGGTTATTTTAATGGAAGTTTTAATTTTTAGTTTTTTGTCATTTTTTGAGGTTTGTAAGGCATTTGTCTTCTCAATCCACCTCATGACATAAACTTTGAAGAAATCATAATAGCAATTAAGTTTATAAATTCACTCATATAAAGTGCCACTCAAACTCAATGAATATTCCATATGGAGGGACTTTTTAAGAATGGCCATTGTATATTCAAATTAACTCTTTTATCAATCTCTTTGATAATGTGAATTGGGTTGATCATTGTGTGCAAGTATTTTTGTGGAAGCATAAGGTTTTTTTTGTTATTATTTTGGATGAAAATCCTAACACTAAGTGTGAAAATGACTATCCAACATTATTAATTACAAATTGAAAAACATTATATTCTTATTTTTAATTAACGAATAGATACAGTCAAATGCACATTATGATATCTGAATAGATAACCCATTCAAATGTGATGTAAGATTTTTTCAATTTATTTTGTACATATAATAGATTGCTTGGATAACATAACCATTTTGTTTGTATTGTTCTTATTTTTATTATTTATTAGGTTTTTTGGAGAATATGAAGGCATTCAACTAAGATTCAGGGACAACCATTCCATGCATAAATTGCACTAAGGAAATGCAATATTGAAAAAAATATGTTTTAAAGGAACATTTCTTGTGTTTTATGTTTATAGGAATACACACATAAACATCATACATATTCTAAAATAAAAATGCACTATTTCTAGCTTCTAGGGGAGAGGGGTCAGTAGTCGTGCGGACTAACTTTTTCAGCATGTAATGATTGATAGGATATTGTAGGACCTTCATTTTTTTTAAATGTGGACTGGCCTCTTATCTATCTGTAACAAAGGTTTGAAGGTGTGAATCATCATGCAACTTGCCACATTAGCACATTTATTGAGAAGTGTCTAAATTTTAAATTTTTAAAGATTTGACTGAAACTTAATCGTGGTAAACCTAAATGGACCAAATATCTATTGGTAACCATAAACCCTTGTTAACTCTAGCTTTTATATTCAACACAAATGGACCAATAGTTGAACACAAAAAGTATTTGTATTATAAAAAGCACATAATTATTTAAAATACACTTTATATCAATAAAAAATGGACCAATAGTTGAACATTAGAACTTCTTTAAAATCTTTCACATTTAATGAGAAAACACATGGTATTTATTGTGCTCATCTATTATATTTGTCATCAGACAAACTATTAATATGAAATACTCCAATGCTTGTACATTGCTACTCCAACAGTTGTAGACATAAGAACAATGTCTTTTGATTACAATTATAATGTTTGTTTAAACGAGTGTCTTATTTTATTGAATGAGCATTTTATTTTATAAATGACACACTTATAGTGGATAGTTATAATATTTTATTTGAGACAAAAAAATATTTATTTCACTTCTTTATAAATGTATTTATGTTTTTTTATATAGCATTCATAGGTTCTCATGTGTTCAAGTATGGGTCCATTTAGATCAACATTTGGTTATTTTTCTATTTACATGTGAACTATTTATTTATAATATAAATATGTGATAAGATTGAGGATTATAAGCACAAGTGCTATAACAACAAGACCCTCTCTCCTACAATATAACTTATGCATATCAAATTTCATTGTTGCAAAGAGTATTCAATAAATTAATAACGTCAAGCATGCGAAACATTTATTAATTTCATAAATTCTGAATTTCATTGTTTGTGTGAGAAATTAAAACAATCGGTACATAAGTTAGAGTTTGAACATTACCCATAGGAAAGAATTGTTAGTGAGAAATAACTATGTAAAGTCATCACCGACACATAAAACATTTGATCTGTTTATTGCATTTACGACTATCACAACACACTATAGTGCTCTTGTCCCTATGGACTACTTTTAGTAGTACTTTGAGTGGAAGCAATGAGCACAATATAAAAAACAAGAGACACAGTTGCGTCATGTTCCTACTTATTGTGTTTTTTATTTGGTTGTTTGAGATATTTAGTTGATAGAAGCGGTTAGGGATGTGCATTGTGATTGTTTAATGCTTTTTTATAAATAAGACGTGGACATGGTGTTTTCATTTTCTCCATTTTATTGTTAATATTAGATGTGAGCACAAGCATTACTTATTGTAAGAGTAAACCTAGTTTAATTTATTATTTACAAATATTTATGAATAAAAATATGTATTCATATTATTGTTTACAAATATAAAATGAAACTTTATACAAGTAATTGAGCATGTAGCAATTGACATGTATTATCATAAATAATTATGCAATTGAAGTTTGTAGTTGGTGTCATGACAAATCTTTGAAAATGACTAATAGATTTATAACAAACATGTTGAAGCAAAAAAGATAGTGACTGTTGAGATGGTAGATGTGCAATATTGTCCCCTTTTGTTTATCATTTGATTCTTGCAAATTTTGTATTGAAATATGTGTTAGAAAAGCATTATTGTATTATTTAAGAGTATTGAATGAGTCGATAGTTGCATATAGTAAAAATGTTTGGAAAAAATTATACTAACCTTTTCAAAGGATGTGTTGATTATTGCTAAAGAAGATTGGCATGGATTATGACATTGTTATGGTTCAATGTGAAGTGGCCTTTTGTTGTGAAATCATGCAACATGAAGATGACAATAGATTTATCTTTAATGTATTCTTCATATGTGGTGTTGTTCAAGTCAGGCAGTAACATTTGAACAATGGATTTATTAGCGGAGCAATGTATTGTCTGCTTGTTGTCAGCTATAAGGATGATTTTTAAATAAGGGGAATAGATATAAGTGACATCTTCATTGCATCTTGGACAAAAAGTAACTTGTTCTTCCAGTGTTCCAATTTGTAATTGCATTTTGCACAAAATGCATGGAAGGGATTTGATAATGGGTTGGCTACTTTCAATATTGCATCTATCTATAACAAATATTTAAACCGTACTGTTATGTAGAGAAACATTTAATTTTAAATTTTGAGATTTAACAATTTCAAATGATTACCTCAAATGTTGTTTGGAGGAATCTCTTTAGCCTTTCCACTGCCCTTTTTTTATTTAGCTGCAAATATATGTGGATTGGACAGTGCAGAGCTTGTTGTCTACTTCTTTTTGTTTCACAATATTTTTGAATAACAATACCGAAAATTGGTTTTCTCACAATTCATTTTCTATTTGCAAGAATTGTTGTGTCAAATTCTCATGTATTTGAATCTGTTTGTCAATGGCAAGTAAATTAGTTTTTTTTTTGGATTTTAAAGGTAGGAAGAAGAAGAAAATAGATGTAAAGTAGTTAAGGAGAAGATTTTGAGACATATTTGTACCTGTGCTCTGTCCATGTATGAATCTCCATCTTTTATTTCAATCAAATTTTGGGAAGTTGTTCTTTTGGTGGAGATCACCACTGCGCCCACTGTTCTGATGGGATAGCTACTTGTATTTGTAAGAAATTGCTTGATTTTCATTTCTTGTATGAATTTGTATTGTTCACATAGCCAAGGAATGACTTCAATTGTTGTTGATTCTTGGAAAATTATTATGCAATCATAGTCTCCACAGTCGTAATCTGTTTTGTGAGATATTTGAAAATTTGTTACACGTATTGTTGATCCTAGAATTATTTTGTTTTCATGTTGTTTTACAAGATGCCCATTAACATTTAAGGTGATTGTCATTTCTGCTTTAGCATCTGTTAGGTCAGCATAGCACACTTCACGAGATTGGTTTACTTTATCTAAGTTGGATTTGTAAACAACAATTATGTCACCTTCAAAAATATTACTAGCTTTTCTGGCATTCAGATCTTCAATAGATATAGAATGAAGACTTTTAATTTTTTATCTATATAGAATATGATAGAATTTCTTTAATATCAAAACTATGAATACATATAATATAAATATAATTATTCTATGATGATTACCATTTTGTAGTTTGTTCCTATTTTGGTTGTACTTGTTTGCTTGTTCTCTTGCAGCTTTCCATTGACTGTCTGTAGCAAAATTTTATAGTTTTCATTTGTATTCAAAAGTTTGACTATGCTATGCAAATAACAAGGTTGAATTCAATACATTGAATCATTGCAAGACATGTCTTCTTTCTATGCAATATTGACCATAGAATAAGTAAGATTGAAAATATTAATATGCATATTAATGAAATAATTTAAGGTTTAAGATATAGTTTGTGGGTAAGCAAACATAGGACATACATATGTTAATTTGATTTAAATTTTTCATTTGTTTCAAACTTTATATAAATAGGATCATGATCACTCTAATATGCATGTGATTTGTAAATACAATATGTTTGTGTGTTCATATTACACCAAATATGGTCAATTAGTGGTTTGGAAACATTGTTTAAATTATCTAGTAGAAAATGCATATTATAATTTTTTATATGGTTTAATAGATTTTTTTTCTGATCATTATCCGTAGACATGTCAATGTTGAAGTCGCCTACAATACATAAGGTTTGTGGTAGTTTTATAGAGGACAATACTTCATTTGTTATTATTATAATCTTTGTTAGTGGTGTATTAGGTCTTTCATACATATTACATATGTTGATCTCATCAGTTGTGAAAGTTATTGTTATTGTTAAAGCTTCTACATTTGTTGTTTCATGTTGCAGTGTTTTTGAAATTAATAAATTATTTTTAGTTGAAGTTTTTAGACCGTGTATGTGATTTGTTGAGAAATTATTGAAATTTTGGAATTGATTATTATGTTTAGATAGTTGCATATGTGTTTCTTGTAGATAAACAATATTAGCTGACATCATTTCATGGTCATTGATTATGTGTTCAATATGTAGAAGCAAGTTACGAGTATTCAATGTGTTATTAGTAAATGTTTCCCACTAATGCTTTGTAGTTGTTCATTTTAAAATTCCCAATTTGTTGATGATTATAGGCGTGACATTTTAGTGATCACTTTTTTTTTTTCATTTTGAAATGTTTTTGAGTAAGAGGTTTTAACAAAAAAAATGTGTCAATTGTTCGCATACATGAAAGTGTTGTATATGCCAATCCATTTTTTTTATTCCTAATGGATCAAATTCTAATGCTTGCATTGTAAGGCCTTGTGATCTATGAATTGTACAAGCACATGCTAGTTGTATTGGAAATTTTTTTCTAATAGTCAATTTCCTTTGGTTGTATAGGCTTTTAGCAGGTTTGGCAATGCGAAGTATGGGTGTCCAACTTTTGTCAATACAATTGCTATAACATTGTGTGAATCTTTTGGCCTGTCTATGTCCAATTTGTGAATCATTGAATTTGTTCCAAACAATGTCGAAGTTAGTGTATTTTGTGTATGCTTAGAATGTTCCATCTAATCCATTGACTAGGCCATCTTCTGTGTCATAATTTCTAGAATACATTTCAACTAGCATATTTGGTTTTAAGAGTATCTGAGATGGCAGATTAATTGAATGGTCATACAATGGAATTGCACTGAGATTATCATCATGTTCGTCAATTACATTCAATGTAATTATCTCTCTAGGTGTAATTGACAACATGTTTTGATTGTGTTTGTTGACATCTTCCATTTTGTAGAAGAGGTAAGGGAATTTTGGGTCTTTTGGTGGTGAGCAGAAACAATTTTTATTTAAATACTCTAAGTTGTCAGTTGTTTGCAATCCGATTCTTATTCTATTGAGTATTGCAACAAAATTTTCATCTCTTTGTCACATGGTTGATTGCAATGCATATAATTTAATATTTTGTTTCCAAAAGTTATGTGGCAATAGTTCATTTAATGTTGGGGAATTATCAAATACTAGAGAATCATGTATTGGTTGTACTTGGTAAAGATCACCACAAAAAATCATGTGAACATTTCCAAAATAGCTAGTAGGGGTTTGCTTTATGTCTCATAATCGTTTATCAATATAGCGTAGAAATCTTGCTCCAACTAGAGAGATTTCGTCTATCAATACAACACAGAGTTGTTGATAATGCTTTGACATTACATCCAATATGTCAAAACTCAATGGAATGAACTATGACTTATTAAATGGCATGTGTAATGCTGAGTGTATTGTGATCCCACCTATGTTGTATGTTGCTTTTCCTATATAAGCAAGTATCAGGCCTTTTGGTTTGTCTGGATCATTATCGATAGATGTGTTGTATATGTGAAGTAGGGTTTGATATATTGATTTTACAGTAAATGTCTTGCCTATTCCAGCACCTCCTGTTAAGAAAAAGTGTAGTGGTGTGTTGTTGTTCTTTAGTTTTCTCAATGCGACATCTTTTACAATTGCTTTTTGTTCTTTGTTTAACATTCATCTCAATGTATAGTATTTATTATTATTTGTAATTTGAGGATGTTTTGAAATTTCAAAAAAGTTGTGAAAATTTCTATTTGGTTTGTTGAATTTCACTGCTTCAATATCTAGTTCTATGTTATATTGTTCTTTGTTGGATTTATGATTTGTATAAAGGATATGATTTTCGATATCGTCATTATCTACATTGATTTCATCAATAGCTTTGTCAATGTCACCCCACATGGGGTTTATCTTGTAGTTGTATTTGATGTGCTTTGATCTAATAATATTTTCATGATATAAATAAGCACTATGCCATGTTTGAAAACCATTTATAAGTGTTTTTCCACTTTCTATAAATGGCATGTATAGGAGTAATTGTTCTCTACATTGGTTTTTGAAGTCAATATGTTTGTTAAAGTTTACGAAATGTATAATATTTAGTTGAACTTTTCTTTGTAATCATTGACCATTGTTCCTATATTTTGAAACAAAATCTGCAAGAGAAATGTGCGAAATTGTTGGAGGTCTTGCAAGATAGTGATCTATCAATGATTTTGATGTTACATTTTCTGATTCATCTGGTTCTTTGCTTAGTTGTTTTGTTGATTTCAAGATAAATGTCTTGTCATCTTTGCTTCTTGTATCAATGAATACACATTTTCTTGAGCTATTGTTTAAAGGAAGTGATAAAGCAATGTGTGCTACTTGTTGTGAAGACATTTTTTGTAAATTCAGTAATGCATTTCCAAGTTTTCTTATCATATGTATAGCATCAATACTGTTTTGCTCATGATCTTTACGAATCCTTTTGAATTCAATTATCATTGACTTGTCTTCTTTTGTTATATAGGAGCTACAATACATTGCTGCAACATATGCATTCAATACAAATTGGGAATCTATATTTGCTTTCCATATTTCTGGTAATTTTCTAGAAAAGCTATTGTTCCATATGTCTGATGGTTTCCTCTTAAAAAATATTGTAGGCCTACGGATTGTAGATTGTATGGATTTTATGTATTCATCTTTATTAATATTCATTTCATCTAGGAATGTTTCAAACAAGACTGTATTGTCATGGTTTGCTTGTTGTAAAGTTGATTGTATTTTTTTTGCAATTGAAATTGTGTTTTCATCATTATTTTGAGAGGGTTCTAGAATACTTGTTTTACTCATTAGCGAGAGTGGAAAATTATATCTACAAGTTTTTTTTTTGGACTTTCTACATTGTTTTGTGTGGTGGTGTTTGTGTATCATAGCTATATCTAGCTGTAGATGTTCAGTGTTACATGTAATGTACTTGTCTACAAATTGTTCGATAGTTGTGTTACTATATTTTCCATAAATTGGTGCTTCTCTAATCCACAAGAGGAAATGATCATGTTCATTTCCACGGTTTTGAAATTCAGTTACAAAGAAATAATCTGAAATCATTCCAAAAAATGAATTATCTGTTAATATTAATTTTTTCATTGCATTAATTCTATGCCTATAATAGTGTGCACATGTGATAGGATCTCTTCTTATCAAATGGATTTTTTCGTTTTCATTTGTAGTTTTGTATTGTTCTTCATTTGTTGTTTTTTGATATGCATGATGTAAGTCTTCAAGCGTTTTGGTTAATGGTTCCCAATATTGTTCAGCACTTGTAAATGTAATAAAAAAAGTCGGTGGTCCAAGTTGTCGTACCATTGCGAATACATTTTTTTTTAATTGGTGCAAATAATCTAGAGATATTCTTATTCTTTTGAAATCAGCATAGCCAATGTCATATTGCAGAATATTTTCTAAATTAGGTTTATGTTTCACATCTTTTGCTAGTAGCTTTTGCCCTTTTAATTTTCCTTTACGTAGTCTCACCCATATTGTTGATAGGACTTGTTCTATTAGGATTTTAATGGTCTTGAAGAATAGATTTGTTGTATGGTAAGAAAATTGCCTATTTGAATGTTGCAATTCCCATTTTACTTTTTTTTGGTATGAATATATTTTGGTGATCTCATCATCACATGGATTACCAAAGAAAAATCTAGGAAAATTCATTTCTTCATCGTATTTATCTTTAAATATTCCAATTGGATTATTTCCTTCTGCTGGTGCAATTTCTATAATCTTGTCTTGCATTTCATGTATGCATCTAGATTCAGTGAAACCATGTATCAATGTTTCACTGGGTATTTCATTTTCTATATCACTTTCAACATCACTATCACTTGTACTACCATCATTGGCTGTGTCATTAGGATTATTGAGTTGAAGAATTTGTCTCCAATCTCTATTAATTTGAAAATTTTCCATTTTGTATAATTTTTTCTTGCATTATTGTTTCAAAGATTTCATTATCAAAGTTGCACGTACCATTCCTATTTGATATGAATTTTTATATTGTAGTCATCTTTTAAGAGCAATAGAAATTGTCATTGTTTCATTGGTTGAACATGGTAATGCTCTTTGTATGATATCTGTGTTGACTGGTACATTTATAATTGAGCTAGTCAACCCTATTTGAGATTTTTTATATCCTAATTGCCATATTTGTGCAAATGTAATTCTAAGAGAAACTAGTCGTTCTTCTAGTTGTGTTAGCATTGCTACATATTGTAATGGATTATTGGTTCGGATATAATCTGGAGTTGCATATTTTGGTAATTTAGATTGTTTCAATGATTCTTTGCATTGGGAACAAATATAGTTTGTTGTTGTAATTTGTTTTTTTGTGGACAAGTAATAATACATACACATTTCTTTCTCTTTCAAAGTTGTAATGTCTTTTCTAAAATGCAACATTTCACAAATTGAGCATACATATCTAGGTGTATCTTCAATTTATTTTTTGAATTGTAATTCTATGGGCGATTTCAAATCATATGTGTTGCAATTTGTATTTTTTGTACGTATTTATTTTTTGATTTCTCATAGTGAGTTGAACGCACACTGTTCAATATTTTCAATTTGATTGAATGGGGTTTTCTTTTGTTCATTTGTATTTCTAATCAACTGTTTAATTTGACGAAGTGTGGCATTTGAATTGGTATTCGTTGAATGAATTTCATATGGTACAAGTGGCTCGAAGTGTCCATGAAGAGGATTTATATCATGGAAAAGGATAGAATATGATTTTACATTATATGATTCATTGAAATGCAAATATTTATGTGCCATTGTTAGTGACCAAACCTTTATTTGTATGCCTATCCATTTTGATAGCCACTTAATACAAAATGTGTCTCCCCATAACCCAATTTCTTCATTATTTGTAGTTGGCATAGCTGATTTTCGCATTCTCCGAAAATAGGTTTCAATGTTTTCTATTTTATGCAATGCATCTAATATATTTGGATCTAATTCATTATTGTATGACCAAATCGCTTCTACATTGCCTTTTGAATAACGTTTAAAAAAATAATCTATTGATCCATTACACAATTGATTTGATGTGTAACGATGATTAAGTAGAAATTCTAATGAATCAAAAAGGCAATCTCCTACATTGTACTTAAATTTGTTAGTTCTAGATAGTCCTTCAATTCTAAGTCCATTGTCAATATTATATACTTGAGAGCGATTCGATAATCTATAATTTTCTAGATCTATTATTTCTTGTCCTTTTGTTTCTTTATATTCTATTTTTCTCTTCATTTTTATGGGAAAAGATAAGAATTCTCCACAAGTAAAGAGTACAGGTTTCATGTACCTGTTATGCTTACGAAGGAAACAATTTGTGAATTTGTACTTGAATTTACTATTTTGATTAATATTTGCACTTGTTCTTCTTGTGCTCTTGCTCTAGGTTCTGCAATACACAAATTTCATTGTTATTTTTCTTTTAGTTAAATTGCAACGTATTAAATTGAATGGAATTGTATTTTTTTTCTTTATTATGCAAAAAATAATCTAGTAATCTTCTATTGTCTATTTTAATTTTAACATAGTATCTTAACTTTCTTATTGGGACACATTGAAAACTACTTTTCTATGTAGTAGATAGCAGTTGTTAGATGACTTATTTACTACTACAAAATGAGATATTCACTAAATCAAATATTTGTGATTTAAGTAGGGTATGTAAATAACGATATTGAAATCAATAGACTGAATTATTGACACATGTATTTTTTAAGAATAATTCTAATTTCAATTTATATATTTTGTAAACTTTGTATGAAGTTGGCAATCCATATTTTACATATACGATTCTAAGAAATGATTTGATATTGATTGTCTTTGTTATAATGGACAATGCATATATAAATATTTTCAAGCATGCATTGTTATTTAGATATCAAGTAGGCTTTATGTTGTGCTTTTGTGTTCCTAATTTGCATAAATGACATACTAAATTGGATTTTTTTAACTACATATATTTATGTAAATTGGATTTATATTACAATGGAAATTTATACAAACTCATGTATGAATGTTTTATAAGGATGGTACATGAGATATAGGAAAATGCATGCATAGGAAAAAACATATCAAATTGAAAATTATTATTGTCACAATGTCAAGTACTGAAGATGATAATATGTGTACATTTAAAACATTAAAGAAACACAAGAAAAGGACACATAAAATTAATTAGAAAGATAAAATGCTTTGAATTGTATGCTTGAATACCATAAACAAAAAATTTAGCAGAATGTGCAAATTGCATTGACCTTCCCTATGGAAAAGAGAAATTTGTAACTTCCTCTGAAGAAACTGTATCTAAAGTGGATGTGGATACTGGAGATGTGGTAGGAGCTCGAGGAGGAGCATGCTTATATAGGTATATGAATGCTCTAACGACCTCTAAGATCCTTGTTGACAGATTTTGTCCCAAGTGGGTTGAATGTGCATGCAAGGAATGCATGAATATGAGCTCACAATTATTGTTCAAGCCCATTTGTATAGAATTGTAAACATAGGAAGCTGCTTCACATTATTTTAACACGTCATAAGGGAATAATCCCCCCAGAAAATCATCACCAACTATTTCATCATAATTAGCTACAACTTCATTGTATACATTTGGTGGTAGTAGATAATATTTAATATATGCATATGCTAACTTATTTAAAAACTTTGTATTGTGGACCATGTCCATGCAATTTGATAAAAAGAATGAAACTATGTCTGAGTAGTACACCACTCTAATTCCATCGTTAATCAAGTCCTCACCTAATATGGCTTTGATAGCCTGCTCAACATGAGGAAAATCCACATAAAAAATGTGTGCCAATACAATTGAATCAATTGGGCCTAGAATTGGCACCTCCCATTTTTGTCGAGGTATGTAGATACGCTTATTCATTTTTATCTTGCTTATTTTGATAGGATACAAACATGGAAGCATGACACATGAAAATCGAATAAATAAGAGACAATAGATATGAACTTCAAAATAATTTAGACAATTCAAAAAATCATAAATGGTAAATTTAAAAATATGTCATAAATCAATAAAATATTTTCTTCTCAAATGCAATACGTTTTTTGAAAACATATATTTGTACAAAAAAATTTTGTAATAGTTACACAAATATATGATGTACATATTGGGCTAAGCTATATGCATTGAAATTAGACTTTGTAATAGCAAAATTCAATCTTCTAAAATGATATTTTACTTCAATGTAATTTATATTGCTTCATTAGTGAAGCATACAATATTCTTCCAAGGAATTCTAATTTCCCATGTAACAATATCATATGTTTGTAGTAGATGTAGAACTAGTAACAACCACAAATGGATTACTAATATCATAATTATTATTGTTTTCCTTGTTTATCTCAAGACTGTCAAGCGCAAATAGACAATCTTCCAAAAATGGCCATGTACAGTGGCTTTCAATTTTATTGGGAAAATTTAAATTTTCAATATCCATCATTGAAATTATATCATTGTTTGTACTACTAACTACAATATGGTTATCAATAGAGCTAAGAATGGGTTCGAACAATGGCAATGGAGACGGTGTAACAAAATTGCTACCAGTAGCATTTTGATAAAAGGTTTCACAATCAAACAAATCAAATGTACTTGAACAATGCATACCAAATTTTGCAAAGGAATTATCAAAGGTATAATCTTCCAAAGGGATTGTAGTATCAATATTGCTACCACAATTGGCACTAATATCTTTTGGATCAAAGATAGGAATTTCTATTTTGTTAGAATCAAGTTCAGCAAGATACAGATTCTTATTGTCCATATTTGTAGAGCATTCTATACCATCAAAGATGTTCATCTTAGAAAGATTGTTAGGACTCAGGCTATCTGATCCTATTTTTTCCATTCATAAACTGGTTGAATTATTATTAGGCAATGTTTGTTTCAAGAATTTGGTGGATTGTGAGAAGTTTGCTTTGTTTGAATTGGTATAGTTAAAATTTGTGAGCACCTTATTGCCTTTTATGGATATTGTAGCCATATCATAAGCATAGGCAACTTCTTCAGTTGTATCAAAACTTCCTTGCCACTGCCATTTCTTCAATTTCTTATTCCAAATTTCTGCAATATAATGACCCCATGGATGTTGTCTTAACACCTCTATATGAATCTGCTTTTGCAGATTGTTCAAATTCATCAGAACTTAAGCATAGGTCTTCACTTCCTTTTATTTTTTCTTTCTAGCTATTATCAGGAAAATTTTGTTGCAAGAACTTGGTGGTATGGTCAAAAAATTCCATTGCCTTGTTTCCTTTTATAGATATTGCAGCCATATCATAAGCATAGGCAGCTTGCTTCACTATATGAAAACTTCCTAGACATTCTCATTTTTTCAATTTATTATTTCAGATTTTTGCACTATATCAACCACTTCGACATTGTCTAACACCTCTATATGACCCATCTTTTGCACATTGTTCAAATTCATCAAAACTCAAGCATAGGTATTTTCATCTTTCTATTATCTCTTTGCATTGGTGAGATGCAAATTGTTTAGCCAATTTGTTTTATGATTTCTTATGTTTTTGTAATCTAGATTGTACATGACTTATTTGAACAACAAGTTCCTTGGGAAGCAAGCTAGATGGTTTAGAATGGGTGTACACAAAATTTGTGATTGCATTTTCCCCTCTAATTTCTATTGTAGCTTTGTCAAAAGAATGCACTGCTTCTTCCGTTGTGTCAAATGTTCCAAGCCATTTTTGCCTCTTTGAATTAGGGTTATAGATTTTCGAACCATAATGACTTGATCATTTTTTGACACCTCTCTATCTGTTCTCCATTGCTTCTCTTACTTTTCTAATGCATAATTGACACTTTGTCAAAACATTGTTCGCTTTCACATTATTGGATATGTTATTTTCTATCAAGTACAACTATAAATTTCAAAATCATATTCAATAAAAATAATAACCAATATAAATCAACAAAGATAGCTTTAAAGAAAGCTACCAAAATATAAACACAAAGTAACACAAAATGTAAAATATTCACAACTTATTTATATAGGAATATTTATCATCTTCATATTACTAGTTGATTTACTACTACTCATGTTGTAAGTAGCATGTTGATATTGCTACATTAATTATTGTCATTGTTTGCAAGGAAACCTTTCATACCAAATAGTAAAATGTTAAACAAATAGAATATGAGAAGTACACTTCCTATAGCCAATATTAAAAAATGAGAAGTTTTTTTAACTAGGATGAGCAATGCAAAAAGGATCAAAATTTATGTTAGCAGTATACAAAATCTCATGGACATCATCTTATCATAGTCAGTGTCAACAATTGTATTCCTTATGCATAATTTTCTCATCTTGTTCTCTTGATGTCCCTGAGTTGCAAAAGATAACCAATTTAAACATGCATGAGAAATTGGATTTCGTAATAACTAATTACAATGATAAAGGGTAGACGAGTCTAGTTAGTAATAGATTGGGCTTACCGTATTCGAATTTCATACCATACTATTAGTGTGAGCTTGTATGTCCATACAACAACTCCCTGACCACGCATATAATGCTTAAGGGAGTTACATGAAGAAGCTTTCTTTTTACTCACACAAAATGTCACTCCTATAATTTATAGGAAACTTAATGGTAGAAATGTTGCAGCTTCACTTTCAGGAATAACAACAACACCACACTTTATTGCAGTGAATTTTGGATGCATATATTTATCAATGTGGGAGTTATCAAGAGTTATTAGCCTTGAGCAAGGCATTCCAAGAGTTTACAAATGCACATAAAGAAACAATTATTTCTAACAAATTCGTAGTTATGGTGCCACAATTCAGAAGGTCAAGTCCCATAAAGGACAATTGTAAACAAGTAGAGCACATAAAGTGGTTCAGTTGATTAAAAGTAACAAAAGGGCACTTTATTGTAGTGAATGTTGGATGCATAGATTTATCAATGTGGGAGTTATCAAGAGTTGGACATACTGTTCTGATATGAAATATGCACTATTTCAAATAGAACAAGTGTTTCTTCTATTAATTGTATTATAACCATCTACGTCATAGAGTTATTTCTACTCATGTCCATGAAGCAGAAAATAGGTGGGGTGCAACTCCAAGTTTTCATGTGTTGTTGACATAAAAGCATATGTACATGCCATTCATTGTTTTATCAACATCTACTCCATAGAGTTATGTGTTGAAATTTTTGCATTTTCACATTGACTTTTAACAACAAGGGCAAACTTTATTGCAATAAATGTTGTACAGGGACATAACTCCAATTTTTCATGTGTGGCTGACATTAAAACATGATGGGAAAATGCCTTAACAACTTTTCATTCACACGAACGAATACTATCTTTTTTTCATCAAGTCTTTTGATGTTCTTCAACACCAAATACTTTTGATTCCTATTTTGAAAAGAATATGTATGGTATCCATTGTATTATAATATTGTACTTCATAGAGTTATATGTATTTTGTACTACTAATTGGGCTTTCGCCTGACTTAAATTTTTAGTTAGTCTGCCAAGTGCTTTAATGATATAGACAATCAAGGAGAATAGACAAAATTTTGGCTTCTTCCATAATTTGATTAGTTCAACTCTGTAATTTTCTTGCGACACATTGCATCAAAATTGTGTTGTTCATCTTTTTGTTTTTACAAACTTCCCTAACTTAACTCCAATGTCGTTGCCAAAATATTTTGACATACCTTCACTTGTTCTGATTTAAACTCTAACCTTCTGATACAACCTGTGAATACCTGCTCTATACACATTTCAAATGCCTATTTCTTCCATTCTATTCCATAGTTTGTCCCTAGGCACCATGTTGAAAATTTTCTTAAAGTCTACAAAATAGACCTGGTTAAATGTTCACTAGCTCAAGTTTAGTGATTTAATGATACAGACAATCAAGCACAAGACAACTTTCCTGCATGGTGTAGTTGGAAAAATATTAATAATTCTACATACAAATACTATCAATGTTTCATACTGCAAATAACAATTGTTTTAGTTTTGTTTTGTCATAACGACATATGACTCAAATAATATTTTTTGAATATTTAATGGATTATGTTTTGGATTCTTCAAAGATGCATTATCATAATTATGATATGGATACTTAAATTGGAGAGCTTTTATTTCTACAAAAGCATTTTTAGTGTTAAACCATGTTGCATATACTATCAATTTAAAAAGTATAATGAAACAAAATTTAACACAAAAATGCTTTCGCCAAAAACAAAGCTCTCCAATCCTACACACTCAAAATAAAACTAAATTTCTATGTCCTAGATACTATGTGAAACAAGGTTCGTAGGCTTCTTACTTAGTTGTCAAATGATTTCTATTTTCAATTGGATTATTCCAATTTACAATTCTTGAACATTGATATAAAATTGCTTATGTGCTAATTCAATGCAATTTTGTCCTGAACTCAAACATGCATATTACTGAAAGCTTAAATGTCACAACGATGAATTTGCCATTTAGATTGTGTATTCTAATTGCTTTCCTAGATTTGTTTCTAAGAATTTACAGTTAGTAATATGTTCCATCTGTTCCATGAATTACATTGTTTGTTCAAACCTACTCAGCTGTTTAGTATGCTATCTGTTAAATTTAAATTATTTTTATATTTTAAAATAATTTATTTTTATTTTTTAAAATAATTTATTTTTATTTTTTAATTGACATATAAATAACTAAATAGATAAATTGGAAAAGACAAATATTATTTATTAATTTTATTTATTTTTAAAATATATTCATATAGTAAATTATAGAAATTATGTACTAATTTTCACAAATTATTTGAAAATAAATTATGACAGAGATTTTTTAGAGGTTGGAACATAATTTCTATAAACATATTACAACTACTTACAAGTTATCAAAAACTTCCATGCACAAATAACCATCAACTACCCATGCCCAACTTAGTTCATTATTGTGGATAATATCCACTTTAATTATAATTAGCGCTTGTAATAAATCACAAATATCCATTACTAGATAAATTTTTAATAAAAAGTCTGAAAATTTAGTCATTTATGTAAAAAGATGTACCTTCAATGGCCCCTACACAGTTTGAGAATTGAGTTTCACTCAAAATACAAAAAAAGATTCATCCAATGATGATGATACTTCAGATGGAGAAGCTACAAATTGGTCGCTACAAGTTTAAAAACAAATTGAACATGAAGAGAAACAATATGATATTTGAGGAATGAGTCAAATGAGAGAATTCTTACTTGGTTAGGCATAATATTTGTAATGAACAAAAAGGTTGCACCTATGGAATAATGATGAATTTGAAAATATGTATGTATTGCAATATTGTCCAAAGACTATAGTCCCAAAAGGTAAAACAAGTGAAACTTTATATGGCTCCATAAGATAGAAATAATAATACTGGAATTGCATATGAGTCATATTATGAAGAGAAATTCCAAATAGGCATTCTAATCATGCAAGACAAGGTAACACAAGATCATGTTAGAGATGGGATCCTCATAAGGGGGATTTAAGCTACATTGTACAACTATACATGATTAAATTAATTATCTTATCTTCTTCTCCAAGTTGGACACGTTTGTCTTGTTGACGCTCTTTTAAGTGCGGAACACATGCTCTTGGAAACTAAATGCACTAGAGGCATGCATAATGGAACTGACGGGGTTGATTAATACATTTTTTTGGAAGCTTGTTCAACTATTAATGCTTTTTGTTTTTTTATCTTTATATTAATTTGAAAAGTTTTATGCAGGCGCTGCCCTTGAATGGCAAGAGAGGAGATCGGCAAGCCGAGTCGGCCTCGGCTTTAGTTCTGGGTAGAACTAAGGATTCGAAATATCCAACGTTCTGGGAATGCCAAATGGGAAGGCATTTTTAAGATTCGTAACAATTGAATGTTATCGCAACGTACAAAATTCCCAAAATAGTGATGATTGTCTCCAGCCAAGAATCAAATAATCACTTAAGATCAAGAGTTCGACTTAAATTTAATTGATTTGTTCTTTCCAGTCAAGAATAAAATAATCACTTTCTCTCTTCTACCAGTTTGCATCTCAAATGAATGTATCCAAAAATTGTATTTCCTCACTTGCTGTAGGTTGAGCTTCAAAATTTGCTAGTGTTGTGCAATATCCGTTGTGCCCCTTTCTTTTATTAATTTCCTCCTCAGATTGTCCATTGTTAAAGATTTACTCTTTCACCCATTCTCAAATTTCCTTTAGAATTCATACACATTTTTTAGTGCTCTCATACTGCTGTAGGTCGAGCTTCAAAATTTGCTAGTTGTTTCGCTTGAAAGGTTTTAAAGCGATATCATTCAATTATTCTATGAGAATCACCCGAAATTTGTATTTTGCCTTAAACTTTCTATGTGATAGTTTACCAAACTTAAATAATTGCATATTAGTATGGTTTCCTCTAATGAAGAGCAAGTCCCTGACATAGATTTGCAAGGCCTCAATTGTTTTTGATAAAAGGGTAAAACGGGTTTTACAGGGATCTGAAACCACAAAGTTTACAAAATAGAGAAGAGAACACCAAAGGTCCACCAAAAAAATAGCTGCCCAAGAAAAAACCAGCAGCAATCAGGCAAAAAGGACCAGGAGGGTCAGAAAAGAAAGGACAATAGAAAAAGAACACAAAACACCCATTACTTCAGAGACCTAAGGACAGTCTCTGTTTCCGCCTCCATATGTTGCATATCTTTCACCCCCTTTTTGAAGGTTTGAACCATTTTCGAGGTTAAGGGGGCCTTGCGCTTCAAATTGGTGTGGGTTCTTCTAGAAATGCCTCCATCCGTGTCCTGACTTTTATCTTCAGTTTCTTCTAGATCAACCACCAGAGATCCCTGTTGGGCTTTGTCAAGCTTTTCAGTCATTGCATTAATAATTATAGCATTGTGTCTTGCCATACGGTTGTTCTGTTCCGCAATAATTCTGATGTTATTCCTTAAGCACTCAACATCGGTATCAGTGTTCCTATTACGATGCATCGAATCTTTATTACCCAATTCTGCAATCTTAACCTCCATTTCCTCGATCTTACTTTGCAGGGTCCAGTTTTTAATTTTAAGCTCATTGATCTCAGAGAAGGTCCAATCCAAGAGTTTAGAATGGGACTCAGAATTGGTTTTAGCCAGGTTGAGAAAATCCAGGGAGGGCTCTTTACCAGTGTTAATAGGGGAATTGTCAAAGGAGTATAGAGAGAGAAAAAGTGTTCAAGCAGCCGACTTATGCTTGTGACGAGTGGGGCTTCTTTCAGCTTGTAATCCTTTTAATTTCAGGTAACAATTTTGAAAATGGTATAAACATTGTTTCAAACATTAAGATACTTGGTTTTCTGGGGTTGTTTAGAAAATATGTGTTTTTATTTTTACTGTGTTTTTAAAATATTGATTTTCTTTTCTTAGACCAAGCCAATGCCATTCTCAAGGCGGACTGGGCAGAGGTCACTGCTTCCCTGAATCAGATGAAGAAGGAGATGTTTGTAGAGTTCAAGGGGAAGTTAAAAGATCCCACAGAATAGGTTGAAAAGGAATTGGAGTTGGCATCCTGCATATCCAAGACTAGTTAGCTCTTCATGGGATGGTGTAGTTGCTAGATAGTATGTACTAATCATCGACTGTGAATGTCTATTTGTATGAGTCTGGAATATGTGTATATCTCAACACACAAAAACATTTGACAGGCACACATATTCAGATATACGCATTTGACTCCAATCGCTCAATCATCCTCTTCTCTCAACTGCTTTCATTTCCTGCTTTATGCATTGCCGATTGCCCCCTTACTTTTGCGTTGGAGCCGGTTTTGGCCAAATAATGCTAATATCCATGGATATTATGCTCTCTCGACAGGAAGACAAATTCAAGGAAAGCAACGTTTGTGGAGTGGGTGTGAGAGTTTCTTCCACCGACCATATCGGATATGCCCATGTCTTACCAAATAAAAGTTTATGTTTTTTTTCTTTGTTTGTAGTTTGCATAGTAGATATTTGGTGATGGCAATTATTCAATAGTTAGATATTATGAAGGACTAGTTAGACACTATTGAGGAATAGTGTTTGTATATGATTGAGAAAAAAAATCAAATATTATTCAAAATGCTTATATCATTGTAATATTACTGTACAAAATTATTAACCAATAGAATTGAAAAAAAATGGTTTTGTAATTTTAACAAAAATATGAAATAAATATAAACATTAGAAAAATATAGTCAACAAAATCTAATTCTTGCATCCAATTGAATGATTCTTGCCAAATTATTGAAAAGGCTTCGATGTTAATATTCAAACTTGTTGCACTTGCAATCTGTACTAGACTACTAGCTACTAACTGTTTTGAATATAAATGAAATGAAGTAGAAATTTACATTTTCAGTGATAAAGGAAATGTTAAGACAGTTAAAAATTTCAAATGATCACATGCTTAGTACATTTCCACGAGTGAAAGGCTGTTGGCTGCTTGAATAGGATTAGTAGAGAAATCTTAAGAGAGCAAATTTTCACCAGTTTGCCAAATTTTTCCCACGTATTCAGACATTAAATTTACCAATTTTTTAGTCTGCTCAAAAGCTTTAACAGTTTCTTAGAAAACCTACTTAATTTGAAGCTAATAATGAAAATTTACACAACACATGCAGACCACAAAACAATTAAATATTTCTTATCATAAGAAGAGGATTTGTTTGATTGTTTGCTTGTTAAGTTGTATATTTTGCTTTCAGAGGCTCGGTGTGTAGAAACATTACTCCACGAAATGAAGCGTCGTGGTAAAGATTGCAGGTTTGGAGTTGTGTCCATGTGTATAGGTGAGAGCAGTGGCCATGTGTATTGTGTTTCTCATAGTAGGTTTGGAGTTTTTTTCTCACAGTAGATTTGTATTGTGTTATCTTGCCTTACTATTTTTTAACTTATTTCTTATACGCGTTTGATATTCTGATATTCAGTATGATAATATTGATTGTGTGTGCATGGCAGCAAGAACCGCAACGACTTCAGGATGGAGATTGTTGAGAAAAACTACAATATGAGGTGGGCTTTTCTTGTATTTTTATTATAGTTGTAAATATCAGCTCTAATGTTTAGATTTGATATTAATTCTCATGGTATGAATTTTGTGTGGTGTGCAGCTTTGGAGGTGGCTGAGAACGACTGCAAATGTGGGCCATCCTGCACTTGCACAAAATGCACCTGCCACAGAGCTTGATGATCACCCATATTGTGCACATACCCACAGCAAGATCAATTTACATAAAGTATAGATCTAATATTGTGGGCATACCCGCAGCAAGATCAATTATCAAGTTGATATTGCTTTAGGGTGTAAATCATCCAACTTTTGTTTCTTTTCCAAGCAGCTACCCATTGCTTTTCTTCTTCGACCTAGTCAATACAAATTTCTATACAATTCTCGCCTCTGTGTTATTCATGCCATGCATGGATCTTATCTATATAAATAATAATTGTTACTTAAATATTTAATTTATTTTTCTGTGAGCTGAAGAATACAATCTGCCCGAGTTTGATTTTCTCAAACGAGATGAAAACACTTGTTTTTCAGTCCAATAATGATGTTTGCATATCAAAGGGAATTCAATGTTAAAACACGACTGTAAAGCTTGAAATGTAAAGAAGCATGGCAAAGGATGAAGGCATCAATTGTTCTTCGCTTATGAGCAATGACCGACAATGCCATTCTCGGCGCCATTTTTTGGCTCTTTGAATATGGCTAACAGCATATCCTCCTTGATATATCTATATTTCCTAAAGATTGGTATTTATATTGCTTTTCAGTGTTTCATGTTCTAAATCTGAAATTGCCCGTCATTTCGGTTGAAATACATATCTGGCAATTTGAATTTTGGATCCTATTTTATTTTGATATATTTTTCAATCTTACTAGTATCAGTCTCTTGAAACCTGTGACTACTGCAGGATTGACAGATTCAAGTCTAAGTCAGCGGCAGAGAGTCTGTAACCACATATTCAGCAAGACATTGCAAATTTTGGCAAAGAAGCTCAAAAGGAATTCAAGTTTTAAAAACTATTAAAAACATTTTCTTTTGTACAATATAGATTTTTACATTGTTAAGTTCTGGTTGAGCTATTTTAGAGAATCCAAGTCTGAATCAAACACTCAAAATACAGCTCTGCTGAGATTTTGCCGAGTGCAAGTCTCAACACAATGGTATATATAAACATAATCCTCTGTAAGTCTTATTGCTTGATGCATTTCGTTCTATGTGCTAAAGATCTAAATTTATTACAGTGCAACCTTGCTTTTTGAGTCACCTTTGGTATTGCATTTCCTTCTTAATGACAAATCCTTGAACCACAAACCTATACAATATAATAATCTAATAAAGATGATTAGATTTTATAATATTCCCATTTACATATAGACAGACGTATACACCCTACATACAGACAGACGTATACAGACAAAATATCTATACATGTATGACTGCGTCTGTTTGTATGTATACACTAATATGTATACCTGAATGTGTGTGCCTGTCAAATGTTTTTGTGTGTTGAGATATACACATATTCCAGACTCATACATTTGACAGACAGACACACATATTCAGATATAAGCATTTGGGTGTATACAAATAGATACTTCACACAGTTCGATTTGATAGATAGACAACATGGTGAAAACTAGACTACAAAATGATAAGGTCATTTTCCCCATTTTTCCAAAAATAGACTTGTATAATGGAGAGATGTAATGAAAAGGACACATGCCCCCATGAACATGGTAGTTAGAGATTAAAATACATGTAAACACCTAAAACTGCCAGAATTAGAAAATAAACCACTTTCAATCTTCAAAATACTTTATATATGATTCATCTATTTTTTAACTTTAAAAGGAAGTCTTCACTTGCGCTTTGGATCCGTTGTTTTATGCTTCTAGTTGTGACTAATTGTAAATATAGTGATCACGAAATATTTATTTTTCATAGATGTATAGTGTCCATCGTTAGAATGTAGAATTAGAACCACGAGAATTGACGTTAGAAGTAGGATGTATAAACGGAGCTTAAAAGAAAATCATTTCTCTGTAAATCTTGAACTTCAATTCTGGCTAAGAAAAACAAAATCCTAGCATGAAGATTATTTTGTCATTTGGTGCTTGTATTTACCTAATGTGTTTCAAACATGATGTAAATGGCCACT
The DNA here is from genome assembly GCA_007115665.2 of Sequoiadendron giganteum. Classification (NCBI taxonomy): domain Eukaryota; kingdom Viridiplantae; phylum Streptophyta; class Pinopsida; order Cupressales; family Cupressaceae; genus Sequoiadendron; species Sequoiadendron giganteum. The sequence goes on along the minus strand of CM021108.1, from coordinate 512,561,850 downwards.
ATTGTTTAGGCTATGTAAGAGAAAAAACTGTTCCACGCCGCACAATATCCGTGTTTAAGTCATAACTCTGTTCCAAGCAGTCCTGGAATTTGAACTCATATTCCAAATTTGTTGACCACTACTTTTTTGTAATAGGTATATATTCCCAGAAAAGGTAGTGAGGTCAATTGCGAAGAACTAAGAAGTGAACAATTTCGATAACAATGCATTTATTATTGCCAGTAAGAACTTTTAGAAAGTATCATATATCATATTTGTCAGTCAGTTGGTGTCAAGGTATACAACATGTTTGTCTACACTTTAGGACGTAATATACAGTGAAAATCATGGTCCACACATTGTTGATTTCCAGCCTAGATTATGACTCTTCGCTGCAAGTGATGAATGGGCAGTCATTTATAGAACAGGAAATATGAAATTATTGGCGTACGGTGACTTCCAGCACAACATTTTTAATCCCCCCTGCCTCTTTTGTCTATCTACTCTTCCAACCGCATTTAATTACTCTTCCCTCCATCTACTCTCTTCTTCTATCTTCTTCGATGCATCTAGACATTTCTTCTAAAATGTATCTAGAAACTTCTTGGTTGCTGAAAAAAAGGTAGCTCTGTTTTTGTAAAAATATACGCAAGTGGTACTCTATTTTTGGCAAAAAAAAATGATGGCATGAATGTATTAACACAGGAGCACAGACAGCTCTATTTTGATTAAAAGCATTAATAAAAATTAAGTATATTGAATCCCCCAGATTTCTTTTTATCTCTGTTTTGTGTGTATTTTTTCATTTCACTGTGAATTTGTTGTTTTTGTTTGTCTCTGTTTCACCAGCAGAATGGTATCAGAGCCTAGGTATTGCAGATGTCTGAAACTGTGAAATAGAAAAGTGGGTTTGTCAGCAAATCAAATATAAGCCACTCCATATTTGAGGAAACAAGTTGCGTATAAACAAAAAGAAGAAAAACTTCAAACAAAAGAAAATATTAAATTGAAGGACAAGAAGAGGTTCGTTAGTCTGAACAGAAGACAAGGGCAAATGCAGATTTGGAAGATGCATAGGTCAATGGGGTCATTGAAGGCATGAAAGGTTGAATAAAGGAGTAGAATTTTGTTGTTTCCAATCATACAAAAGGGTTTTATAGAGATTGAAAAGAAAACAGAGAAAAATAAGATTGCAGAAAATAGGAAAAGGGTTTTATTGGAAAGGCAATTTTTATTTTGAAAATCATGGTAGGAACAAGTGGGAGTATTGCACAACCCCATATTCCAATTTTTAATGGTAAAAATTATGAATATTGAAGCATAAAAATGAAAACCTTGTTTTGCTCCCAAGATGTTTGGGACTTGGTTGAAAATGGGTTTCCTAAATGAGTAGACCAGCAAGCTTATCAGGCTCTGTCACAAGCCGAGAAGGATTTGTTGAAAGAAAACAAGAAGAAGGATGCTAAAGCATTGTTTATCATTCAACAGGCAATGGAGGAGTCAATTTTTCCAAAAGTTTCAACTGCCACAAGATCAAAATAGTCATGGGAAAGTTTGCAAACAACTTACCAAGGCATAGACAAGGTGAAAATAGAAAAATTACAAATTCTTAGAAGGGATTTCAAAAATATGCCAATGAAAGATTCAGACTCAATAAACTCATTCTTCACTCATGCAATGACAATAGTAAATCAGATCAAATCTTATGGAGACACCATTGAAGATCAAAAGGTTGTAGAGAAATTACTGAGAAGCTTATCAACAAAGTTCGATCGAGTTGTAGTAGCTATTTTGGAGGCCAGAGACCTTACTCGGCTATCAGTAGAAGAATTAATGGGATCACTCTTAGTACATGAGCAAAGATTAAATCGATCAAGGTCATTATCATTAGAGAATGCATTTAAGACTCAGCTCTCATTTGGCAGAACAAGAGGAAGATCAAATTACAATAGAGGCAGAGGATGTTTTACACCAAGAGGAGGAAGAGAAAATACACAGTTTGAGAGCAGAAGACCAACATCAAACCCATATGCACATTCTTCACCAACAAGAGGAAGGGGGAGCATTCATACTCATAGCCATCATCAAGGAGAAATGTATGATAAATCCAACATCCAATGTCATTATTGCAATAAATTTGGGCATTATGCATCTGAATGTAGAAAAAGGCAATATGACATGAATAAACAAAAGGCACATTTTACAAATGAAAACAAGCCCAACACTAGTGAAGAAAACACTATATTGATAACATGTAATGTAGCACAAGAGAGCTCCAAAGAAGTGTGGTTCTTAGACAATGACCTTGTAGTAATCATATGAGTGGGAGCAAGGAGATGTTTACAACAATGGATGACTCAATAAAATCAGAAGTAAAATTGGGGAATGATCAACGAGTTTCAATCATGGGCAAAGGGTCAATTAAAATAAAAACTAAGGAAGGTGAGGCGAAACATATTTCTAATGTATATTATGTTCCTGGATTGCAACACAATCTCATAAGCATTGGGCAACTAATTCAAAAAGGATATAGAATATATTTTGAAAATGGTGAATGTGTTATTCTAGACAAGAGACCAAGCAATAGGCTGATTGCAAAAGTTGAGATGACAAAAAATAGGATGTTTCCACTTAGAATTCAAAGTGAATTATATTTGCAGCCACAAGGATTTGAAAAAGTTACTCAGTTAACTTTCAAAGCTTCATACAAAAATGAATCTTGGCTATGGAATTTAAGACTTGGGCATTTAGACTTCAAAGGGTTACAACTGTTATATAAGAAAAGAATGGTACATGGATTAACACCAATAGAGCCACTTAAGACAACATGTGAGACCTGCATATTGGCAAAGCAACATAGGAAAAAATTTCGAGCTGGGGAGTCTTATAGGGAAAAACATCCACTTGAAATAGTGCATTCAGACCTTTGTGGACCTATGCAAACACCTTCTATAAGTGAAAAACTTTAGGGTGATCCCACAATAGTGGTTTACAATTTTTGGCTAAACTGGACACTGCAATTATTATTTTTAACTAAATCTTCATTTTTGGGCACCTATAGCGGCTAAACTGTGAGTAATTTGAAGATGATGAAAACTAGAGTCTCATCACATTTTGTCTGTAGATTCTAAAAATATTTTTTTCAAAATTTTTGGAATCAGATTGCATTTTTTTTTCCATCTCCCATGAAAACTGATTTTTTTTAGAAAACAACATTTTTAAAAAGTGACGCTCACTGTATACAACATAAATTTTTTTGTATAAAGGATAAAATTCTAATTTTTTCAAATTTAGATTTACAACTACGATATATAGCACTTGCATTTGGTCTCATAGTTTTTTATTGAATATTTTTTCCTTAATCAAGTTTCAAAGTCAAACCAATTACAATTCAGACATAGGCGGACTGTATACAACATAACTTTTTCTGTATGTATCGAAATTCAATTTTTTTTTTTTTAATGGATCAAGGACATCAATACCCAGCCTCAACGTATTTAAAAAAAAAATATTTTGATAATCTACTATTTTTCCACATGTGCAAAACAAAGAGCTTGACCTTCGATGAAAAACCTATGTTTAATAAAACTAAAAAAACACATATATAATAAAACCAAAACATATTAAAATTTAATTTGTTGGATAGCTCGTTCTGAGGACTATCATCTTCCAGTTGGGTTTGTGAATTCTCCTCCACTTTCATCCTCAACCCAAGCTTCGAAGGGCATAATTCTACTAAAATTTGGTGGAAGAGGGGGAGAAGGGCAAAAAAGGGAGGTTCGAGTGAACCCCCCCTTTTTTTTGAATTCCCCATAAGGGAACGTGGCATCACAGGGTTCGAGTGAACCCACCATGCAAAAGGGGGTTCGACCGAACCCCTCTTTTGGGTTCGTGCGAACCCCCTAGTTCGAACTAACCCTTTAAAACATGAAATTTTCAATGCGTGGGAATTTTCTCAAATTTCTTTCCTCATAAAAATTATACACCACTATTATGGGTTTACCCTTTACTTCTTGACATTTATTGATGATTTCAGCAAAAAATAATGGGTTTATTTCTTGAAATACAAATCAGATGCATTTTCTATTTTTAAGGAGTTCAAGGCAAAAGTTGAGAAAGAAAGTGGATGTTACATCAAAACATTGAGAGCTGACCAAAGTGGAGAGTACATATGAAATAATTTTCATTATTTTTGCAAAGAAAATGACATAAGAAAATAATTTACAACAAGGTATACTCCTCAACAAAATGGAGTAGCTGAGAGAAAGAATAGAACAATCAAAACATTGAGAGCTAACCAAGGTGGATAGTAAAAAGAAAATGGATATTACATCAAAACATTGAGAGCCGACCAAGGTGGAGAGTACATATGAAATGATTTTCATTATTTTTGCAAAGAAAATGGCATAAGAAAACAATTTACAACAAGGTATACTCCTCAACAAAATGGAGTAGCTGAGAAAAAGAATAGAACAATCATGGAAATGGCATGAAGTATGATAAATAAATAAAAAATCTACCAAATGAGTATTGGGTTGAAGCAGTTGCATGTTCAGTATACATATTGAAAAGATGTCCAACAAAGGCAGTGATAAACAAAACACTGGAAGAAGCTTGGAGCAAAAGGAAGCTTAATATAGCACATTTGAGAGTTTTTGGATGTATGGCATACTCATTGATACCTCAAGAGTTGAGAAGGAAATTAGATGATAAAGGAGAAAAGTGCATATTTGTGGGATATAGTGAACAATCCAAGGCATATAAGCTATACAATCCTATCACAAAGAAGTTGATAATAAGGAGTGATGCTGAGTTTGTTGAAGAAAAAGCATGGGATGGTGGCATAGACCAAACAACTATAGTTGCAACTAGTGTTCCACAAGAGAATGAAGAGAATGAAACTCTAGTTGTGAATCCTACTACACAAGCAAATGTTCCAACAACACCTTCAAGGGAACCTACCACTCCAAATCCAGCTACCCCAGCAAGTAATAACATCGGTGAATCATCTAATCCAACACTTGCATCACTAAGGTCAAGGTCCATAAACACTTCAAACAAGACACGTAGTTTAAGAGACATTTATGATGAAATACAAGAGGCTGAAAATGATGATCTATGCACTAATTTTGCATTCTTAGCACAAGCTGATCCAATTTATTTTGAAGAGGCAATTAAGGATGACAAATGGATTGTAGCCATGGATGAAGAAATTCAATCAATAGAAAAGAATCAAACTTGGGATCTAGTAGAGCTTCCTAAATGCAAGGATGTGATTGGAGTTAAATGGGTTTACAAAACAAAATACAATGCTGATGGAAAAGTAGAGAAACACAAGGAAATACTAGTAGCTAAAGGTTTCACACAACAGCTAGGCATAAACTACAATGAAACATTCGCACCCATGGCAAGATTAGATACCATTAGAAAGGTTTTATCTATTGCAGCTCAAAAAAATTGGAGGGTTTATCAAATGGACGTTAAATCAACATTTTTGAATGGCATCCTAGAAGAAGAAGTTTACATAAAACAACCACCTGGTTATGAAGTTTTTGGAGAAGAACATAAGGTATACAAATTGAAAAAGACACTATATGGTTTGAAACAAGCTCCTAGAGCTTGGTACAACAAGATAGATTCTTATTTTGTGAACAATGGGTTCAACAAGTGTGGCAATGACCCAACTTTGTATGTTAAAGTGAATGGAGGAGAAATATTGATTGTGTGCTTGTATGTAGATGATTTGATATTCACAGGTAACATGTCAATTGATTCATTCAAGGCAGCCATGGAAAGAGAATTTGATATGAATGATTTGGGGCTCATGAGATATTTTCTTGGTATAGAGGTGAGTCAAAATGAGAAAGACATATTTATATCTCAAAGTAAGTATGATAATGATGTGTTGAAAAGTTTTAAGATGACAAATGTGAATCCAACACCTACACCCGTTGCATTGGGTTTAAAACTGAGCAAGGATGACAATAGTCCTAGTGTTGATGCAACTTTCCTCAAAAGATTAGTTGGCAGCCTTATGTATCTAACTGCCACAAGACCGGATATCATGTATGGAGTTAGTCTCATTTCTAGATTCACGGACAAACCAAAGCAATCACATTTGAAAGCTGGAAAAAGAATTTTAAGGTATATAGCTGGAACAAAGAGCTTTAGGATTTTGTATACATTTTCAGATGATTACAAACTGATTGGATATATAGATAGTGGTTGGGGAGGTAGCATGGGTGATAGAAAAAACATTTCAAGGTATATCTTCCACCTAGGATCAGGCGCTATCTCTTGGGCATCGAAAAAACAACCAATTGTGACACTCTCATCAGCTGAAGCAGAATATGTTGCAGTCACATTAGTAGCTTGCTAGGTAGTATGGATGAGAAGAGTAATTTCAGATTTGAGGCATCCACAAGAAGAACCTATATAAAATAAATTTGATAATAATTCAGCAATTGCTTTATCTAAAAATCATGTTTTTCATAAACAAAGCAAGCATATTGATACACGATATCATTTTATCCGAGAATTGGTGAACAGTGGTGACATATATCTTGAGTTTTGTAGGTCCGAAGAACAACTTGTAGAAATATTCACGAAGCCTCTTACAAGAAATGTTTTTTAGCATCTCCGAGAAGGAATTGGAGTTGCAGACTATTTTGGCAGTGAAGATTAAGAGGGAGCGTTGTCGTACGGTAACTTCCAGCTCAACATTTTTAATCTCCCCTGCCTCTTCCATCTATATACTCCTCCAATCGCATTTAATTCCTCTTCCCTCCTTCTACTCTCTTCTTCTATCTTCTTTGATGCATCTAGAAACTTCTTGGTTGCTGAAAAAAATGTAGCTCTATTTTTGTAAAAATATACGCAAGTGGTACTCTGTTTTGGAGAAAAAAAATGATGGCATGAATGTATCAACGTAGGAGCACAGGAAGCTCTATTTTAATTAAAGGAATTAATAAAAACTAAGTATATTGAATCCCCTAGATTTCTTTTTATCTCTGTTTTGTGCATATTTCTGCATTTCACTGTGAATTTGTTGCTTTTGTTTGTCTCTGTTTCACCAGTAGAAATCACAACAAGCGCTAAAAGAGGGAATAAGCTGAATGCTGAAAGGGAAGTGTAAAATTAGGTGGTGGAATTTCTATTCATGGTCCTACAAGATGAACATTTATGGATAAAATCCATGAAACCATTGGGAATGAATAGAAAGATGGAAGAAGAAAGACATAAAGAGTGTAGACACGTAAAATATACATGCCCCTGATTCTAATCCTACTAACATTGTTTTGTCTTGAATCATACTCTCAGCTTATCAACACCTTTCATCCCTTAATTAAATAAATCATTATTTATTTAATTAGGTCTTTCTCCTCTGGTGATTAAATTAATCAATTTAATTTAATTAATCATCTTTCTCTGTTCATTTAAATAATTCATTTTATTTAAATTAAATTCCCTAAAGTCATCTTATTAAATTAAATAAATTAAACCTTATTTGATTTAATCTAATATTTCCCTCCTTAGTTAAATAAATCAAAATCATTTATTTAATTAATAATTTCCTCTCAATTTGATTTAAATCAATTCATAAATCTAAGTCTAAATTGTCACATCACCTAATTCTTCATTAAATTAATCAAATCCATGATTAACTTAATCCCTCTCACTAAAATCCTCTAGAAAATGCAACTTGCACAATAAATCAATTACTTTGATCTATTAATTCATCTATTTTCCTTCACAAAGCATCAAAACGGAATATTCCCTCATTTGAATTCAAAAAGGCCAAGTGGACTTGGTCCTTCCAACAAGGCATTCAATGCCTCTTACATGTCCTTGACCTTGAGCCAAGTGACATTAACTTCATTCCCTTTCCCTCTTGAACATGTCATTTCTCAAATTTGAAATGCCACCTAATTGCATTTATTGGCAGTTTGGCCAACATGTGCTCATTCCTCCTCCAATCACATGTGGAGAAGTGGCACAATGCCATTAGATTATCTTTTATCCCACATTGCTTATTTCCACTATCTCTTCCAAGATTGGAATCTATAAATTGGAAACTCTTCTTCTCAATCTTCATCCACAATTCATATGCAAAGTTACTCTCTACAATTGAGAACTAATTTTGCTCATTTCATCCATACATTCCTCATATTTTCATATTTGCACCAAGGTTATGCTCAAATCTCTGAGATTTGACCATTTCAAAATTCGCATATCATTGCTACTTAGGAATTGGGAAAGGGCCAATTGCAACACATCATTGGCACCAATTCCCTGAGAAGATCATTCTATTGACTAGATTAGGATTTATTTTCATACTATTTAGGTTTTGTTCTTCATTTCCTAATACTAGTTTAAATCGGTGGATTTCATGGGGAATCCTTCATATTTGCATGCATTTTGATCTAACACTAACAATGTTTGTCATCTTTGTGCTTTTGCAGGTTTAGGGGTTCACATTTTGGCGCTAGAGGGAGGGCATTGAATCAAAAAATTCATTGACGTTTTTAAATTCCATGATTTCTAACATTTTCTTGCAGATACAGGCAAACTAGCCTGCGCAGCGCTATATCGTGCTGCCCTCAGGTCCGCGGCACAATACTTCACTACTTCCAACACCACGGCGACATAATAACCTGCGATTGAATCCTCCAAACTCTACCACAGATTCCCACCTGTCAGTTTTTTTAAAATTCCTAAGTCCGCTGCGCAGGTCCTAACTCCACCGCGTTCACCATCGCGGTTCTATATTGTGCCGCCCCTTCTCCAAACTCCACCGCGTCACCTTTCCCGCCTAAAAATTTCAAATTTTTAAAGTAGGCCGCTTCCAAACTGCACCGCGGGCCTCTGTCGCGCCACTTTTGCGCTCTCTGCCTCTACAGAGCGCCACCCAAAGTCACCCACGCAATGTTATATAGCGCCGCCTATCTTTCAAACTTCGTTGCGTTTTCAAACTTCTCCATATTTTCAAACTTTGCCGCATTTTCAAACTCCATTGTGGGAAGACAGTAAAGTTTTAAATTGACATGTATTTTTTAAATTTGGGATGTTTTAACCTTTAATTTGATTTCCTGTTTTTATTGCTCTTTGTTTTTCTGTCATTTTTTGCAAGTTGGAGCAAGGGAAGAAGTCATCATGATATCATGTGTACCAAACCAAAGTGTTTTTAAACACTAAAAGTGTTCTTTAACATTTTTTTAAGGAATTTGTTAGGAATCTTTGACCTTAGGATCACTAACTTTACTTTGGGTTTTAAAAAGAACAATCAAATTTTTAATGACACCATGCTTATTTTGTACAAAGTGTTTTTAAACACTAAAGTGTTCTTCAACACTCTTTAAGAAATTTATTAAAAATCTTTGATCTTAGGACACTAAATCTCCATTGGGCTCTAAAAAGAACAATCAAATTTCTTTTCAAAAGTTGCCAAGGGGCTAAAAAGAACTTTAGGCAAAGACACTAGATTTTGTTGAAAAGGTAACAATTGAACAAGGCAAACTCGCATTTCCATTTGGTGCTTAAAAAGAAGTCATCATTGCTTTGAGGTTTAAAATGAATAAAATGTTTTCCATGTTTTGCAATCTTTTTTACAAGTTACTATTATCCAAAATGTGTATGCGTTTCTCTCGCGCTTCATTGCGATCTTGAAAATCAAAAACATTTTGGTAATATTAGGTTGTTAAAAAGATTGCCACCACATTTCAACTTGGGCACTTAAAATTGAACAAAACATGCGACTGTGAGCATGACATATTGCAGAGGTTTTCCCCTTTGTTTTTCAACAAAGGTTGTGTAAACAACGAGATATGTTAGCTCGCTTTTGTTTATCTTAGAGGACCTGCCTTATGGGAAAAAGTAATCACCCAAGGGAATGACCCAACCGGGAACATGCTAAAGCCAAGCGACTTCCAACCAGTATATAGGTGTGGATTCTTGAGGAAAGTTCAAGAATCACGAGGATTATTCCGACAAGATGGACAGCAATGAACTCTTGCTGATGTTGGATAATCCCCCACGAATGAAATGCCCGAATTAGAACCCCTTGTTTAGAAAAAGGCCAAAACCTTGTCTATCTTGTTGGTGCAAAAGGTCATATCCTTTGAAGCCGCCCCACGTTATACATGCAGTCTTGTTGTGGAAATAGAAAGTATGCCATTGGAGATTCATGGGTACTAATGCTTGGCTGACCCGAATAAGTGAGTGACGTGGAGGGGAGCCAGTGTGGTCAAGAATTTAGCCATTCACACAAAATATACGTAGCTGGATTCATCCAAGTGGGAACCCAACAAAATATTGTCTCATCATCCTAGGGTCGTAAAGTGCTTGGAAGTGGAAAACACATTGCTTGGTTCCTAAAAACATTTGAAAACAAACATTCATAGGACCTTCAAATTTCAAACCCTTTTTTAGGAAACAAATACCTTTGAATAATTTAAGCACTCTTGCTTTCCCTAGGGATCATATCCTTAGAGGTTTCTAAGTGCTTCGATTCTATCACCATTTGTTCTCAATAAGGTTAAACTTAAGAGACTTTTGCCCTACTTTCCTTGATTTCCACATAATGGACTTTGTGGGATGAAAACGAAAGTGGGACATTAGACATGAAGTTTGAAAAGATAAACAAGCAAGTGCTTTTGGTAAAAAGAATACACTAAAGAAAGATAAAAGACAAATTGGATTACACATGTGTTTTCTAAAATGATTGGTTTACAACTTTTACAAAAAATCTTCAAGAAACCATCCTGAGTTGTATGCATTTTACTATCAATAGAATCCCAAACTTTTTGAAAGGTTTGCTTTCCTCCCATAGGAATTATAGCGTGTTCTTCAACATCGAGGTCTTGTAAGAAGAAGTGTTATCTAGGTCAAGTCTAGGATCAAATTCAATCACTTTCATCCATCTCTCAACCATCAAAATCAGTCAAAAATCACCTCACCAACAACTCTTGGAAACTTTGTAAACATCTTGTATGCTAAAATTTTAGGCAAAATTGAAACCACTTTGTTTGACTTAACACACCTAGTCAACCCATTATCTTATACACAATTTTTCTCTAGGATAACACAACTTCCTAGGGTTTACGAGTTCATCTTGTTTGGCTTAATACACTTAGCCAAATTATCAAATCATCACCTTGTTTGACTTAACACACTTAGTCAAACCATCCTCTTATGTACAAGTCCACTCTAGGATAACACAACTTCCTAGGGTTTTACAAGTGCATTTATCACATTTTGTTTGACTTAACACATCTAGTCAAACTATCAATCCAATCACGATCAATCAAAGTCCTAACAAGTTTAGCATTTTCTTCAAAGTTTCTTTAAGAGTTCTATTCATCCACATCACTCATCTTTCGTTTATCTCATCCTCGTCATCACTTTGATCCTTCAATTATCCTAGTTCTTCGCTTCTTTGAACCTAAGGTTTAAACCGATCTAAAAGATTAGAGGTTCATCTCTTAGATTCTTGAAAATTGATCTTCATTTTATGGTTCAAAATAAATCTCAACACAAGAGGGACATGGAATATAAACTTGATTCATCCATCATGAGCAATTTGGGTCAATCAAACTATCCAAGTCTCACAATGTCAATTGATTATCGAAACTCACATTTATGCAATTCAAACATGGCATCATTATCTCCTCCAAAATTCAATGATACGAATGTGAGTATGCCCAATCTAAAGTTTGGAACACCTTTCCCAATGATAGATTTAAATCCAAGTCCAAATCTGCAAATCTATCAACCAAACACTCAATGCATGAGTTTTTCAAACAACATTATCCCACCAAATCCATACATGCCAAATACAAGTTTGTTGAACATGACCATTTTAAATCCACACTTGGTAAACTTTGGTGTAGACATGTTTGCAAATCCCATTAATGTTGTTCAAAATCCAAGCAATATGTTGACAAATCCACATGTTGATTCAAGTAAAGGTAACACCATGCAAAATCAAAGTTACCTAAATCAAGGCAATAGGATTCTCAACCACAACAATGTTCAAAGTCAACCTACAATGCCAAATCAAAAAATCATACCAAATCATCCCATTTTGCCATCAATATCACAACAATAGGTGGCAACCATCCAAGAAATCCCAACAATCAACACCATCCCCAACCCACCACCACCACCCCCAAAACACAACACGACCAATTCATTCTCCATCATGTTGCAAGCTGCTCAAGAAGCTTCCCGCAAAAAGGATCTCCAAAACCAACAAGTTGCACAACTAGTTGCTCAGTAAGCACAAGCGGCTCAAGTAGCCTAACAAGCTCAAGCCCAACACCAAGCTCAACAAGCGCAAGCACAAGCACAATTTCGGGCACTATTGTAAGAAGTCCATCAATAAGTAGCACAACAAAGAGCCCAACAAAAAGATTTGTTGGCACAACACCAGCTAGACCAACAAAAAGCTTTGTTGGCACAATAGCAATAAGACCAACAACAAGCTTTGTTGGCACAATAGCAGCACAACTAGCAACAATCATTGTTGGCTCAGCAGAAAACATAGGCCTTATTCCCACAACAGAGCTTGCAACAGATTCACACCACAATTGTTGAAAACAATGATCAAGATCTATCCATCGATGAACACCTTGAAATTTTTTCCACCTCATCCGATGATCAAATCAACGTACATCAAGAGCCATTTTTTAGTTATGATCAAGACCCCTCCTACAAAGATCTATTTCAAGGAGTGTTGATGTTATTTGATCCTATTAACATAAACCAAGATCCATCCACCAATGATCATATCGAAAAGGTCTCCACGTCGCCTTATGAGTTAGAGGACATATCTCAGGAACTTATTCCAAAGCATGATCAACAACTTTCACCAAAGTCTAGCAATGGACCTTTCCAAGGCATATTGACTTCCATCGACCTCCCAGTTGTAAAAAATGAAAGAATTCTCAACTCACCATTTGATCCAAGTCCACTCAAAGATCAAGAGGATATTGAGCCACTTCCAATGCCTTATGACGATGTCCAAGAACCCTTTGAAAGCAATCCATCATCTGAAATTGACCCATGTCAAGAACTTGATCCAAAGCATGTTGAAAGCAATTTCGACATTAATCAAGATCAAGAATTTTTATATGCAAGATACTACAATGAGGTGATGGCCACTCTCCTACAAGATGTCACAAATAATGATCATATCCATATAGCACATACCCCTCCATCTACCCATAAGATGCTTTCTTTGGATGGACACATAGATGATCAATATTCAAAACAAGAGTCTCATACTCTTACTAAGGAACAAGAGTCTCATACTCTTACTGAGGAACAAGAGTCTCCTACTCTTAACATTTGTACACATGATCAAGATATAGAGAAATCCAAAGACATATCAGAAACAAATCATGAAGAAGGCTTCTACAAAAGTTGTGAATCAGAAATGTCATGTGAAAGAATATCAAGAATGGACAATGAAGCATCAACACTTCTTGAAGAAGCATTACAATTTGATATCTCACAAGATCAAGCCAAATATATCAATCAAGAAGTCATCTCCTATGCGGAGGATCCTGTCACTTATAAATTTGGATCACTCACCTTTGTAAGGGAAAATCATCTTATCAATAAAAGAGCTATGACCTTTGAGGTTCCACCACAGAGCAGAGAAGGAGTAGCACCTTGTTTCCAAAGAAAATCATATCCTATTGCAGATAAAAATTTTCAGCAGATGAATTATCAAGGTAGAGGATTAGGCCTACATGAATAGGGTATCTTGAACCAATACAAATTTTTGGCAATCCTAACCATCAAGGCCTTGGTTATTCAACAATCAAGGGATATCAACATATCAGTAATACTTCCACAAAACTGGGGGCAACTTCGTCTCAAGAAAATATCAACATAGGGGGCACGAAGGATCCTTATGATGAAACCAATACCAATGCTACAACCCGCTATGTCATGAATATTCACCCACCCGTCACCCCATCCACAAATTGGGACCAACGTCAAAAGAAAGACTTGGATCGAAGCATGAAGAACATTATCAAAGAAAAAGAAGCTAAGAAGCATATTGGACAAATCAAGTACATATGGATACCAAAGAATACAAAGAAAGATTATCCCTATCAAACTCCATTAGTCAAAGAAACTATGGGGCAAAATAAAAAAGGGAAAAGTATCCATCAAAGATTTCCACAAAGGAAAAAGCAAGCTTCTGAAGCGACATACAAAGTGTATCAATCAATTGGTCCTAATTCCACACACACTTTCGTATCCAACTATCATTGCTCATCTTCCCAAGTTTGGAGAGTCAAAGGCTCCAAACTATCAACCAATCCATCTTTTATCCCTAAATACACTCCATCCACACCTCCACACATGATATCCAATTCTCACATTAACCATGTGTTGGAAACGACCCTTTATCATAAGGATTCAAAAGACATTATATTGCGATGTGCGCACAAAGACAAAACTAACTTCGGTATCAGCAAAACAGATCAAGAATCTCAAAAGTTGCTTTCAAGTGCATGTATCTTGGCAAAGCAACTTCTTCAAGCAGGTTACCGATGGCATGTTATGACAGAAGCATCAACATCAGCAGTACTAGGTGGTTCAGCATCACCTTAAAATCTCTCAGAAAATACAAAAAAATCAAAAAATATAAAAATCCAAAAAAATTAGAAAAATGATTGAAAATAGTGAAGAAAAAAGTCATCCTCTAGCGAAAACCATTTCGGTGGAACTTTGGGCAGGTACCATGATGAAAACCTGGCAAACAGGCATCATGTGTAGAATCGAGCATCTACGTGCACCAGTTCAATTGGAAGCATCTCATTCCATCCATAATAAAGCCAACATTTCGGCCATATCATCCGTTCATCCATGAACCGTTATCCAACACATTGCCATTTCTCTACCTTATCTAGATCTTGATAAAGGTTTGGTAAATGCTTTGCACATGTTTATGGTAAACATCTTGACATGGGTCATTTTCATTGATCCCATCCTACCCAATGTTATCTGAGCCTTGAAAAATTATCCGAATGAGAATCCTCTATTCTGAGCACCCTTATCTTATCGCAAGATAATTCATATCCATTCATCCAAGAATCCACCCATGACATTCCTAACATTGCTAGACACTGGGGGGCAGATATTTACATCTTGCTTTGGGAATAAAGCTTGATCTATGTCCTCTAAACTTATGTGGTGATCCAAACATTAGAAAACGTGAAATCAAATTTATCAAAGAACTTGTGATCCAAAATCCAAATCACTAGCCCATGGCATATTTTGGCAAGAAGATGTTCCTTATCAAGTTTTATCTTTCATCGAACATCAATCCAAACAATCAATATCAGTTGCATCTAATGTGTACTTCAACGTCGCATCATCAAAGCAATTTTGTTCCAAATCAAGCTTCATCAATCTTGATCAATTGAATCCAATCAATTATCACCTTGTTTGACTTAACACACTTAGTCAAACTATCATCTTGTGCACGAGTTTACTCTAGGATAACACAACTTCCTTGGGTTTACAATTTCATTATCATCACTCTGTTTGGCTTAACACACTTAGCCAAATTATCAAATCCATAATCACCTCATTTGGCTTAACATACCTAGCCAAATTATCCTTTTTGTACGAGTTTATTCTAGGATAACACAACTTCCTAGAATTTACAAGTGCATTATCACTTTTGTTTGACTTAACACACCTAGTCAAACTATCAATTCATCAATCTGATTGATCAACATTAAGCTTGGTTTTCAACAAAATCCCAAAACAAAGCACTGATATCATCACATATCATATCCAAATCGTCAAAATCATGCAAAAAATTTCAAAAACATTCAAAAAAATTTCATCAAAAATCCAAAAACATGTTAAAATCTCAGAAAATATTCAAAAGTTCTTCATTGAGTCTTGTTAGTCCGTCACCTTGTCGAACTATGTCGTCTTTGAGCTTGAATGTAGGCAAGGTTGATCTTTGATCATCCCCCGAGATAGTTACGGTCAGTCTTTAGGCGTCTTTCGCATTGGCAATCCATTTGCCCATCTAGTCTGCATCTTAAGTCAGTCCTTTAAGCAATAAAATGGCAATCCGTTTGTCCATCTTATCATGGAGTCAAGTTTTTCGTCAGTTGAGCTACGTGGTCTCTGCATGTATAACATAGGCAAGGCTAATTTATGGATAAGCTCCCGAGACCCCTAGGATAGGTCTTTAAGTTAGTCTATTCGTTGTAAATCTCAAAATACCAAAAACATTGAAAAATGTGAAAATTCCAAAAACAACCTCAAAATATCTAAAAAACCCAAAATGGTGCATCCATTTCATCTCTCTTTCACCCGTGATAGTCATCATTCCTAATAAAGTCAATCGTTGCCTTCACCATTTGGTGAGTCAGTCAGAAGCAAGTTTAGCAAGTTCCAAAGTGAACGCTTAATCGTCAAAGTCTTGAAAGTCTAAGTCAGTAAGCAAGCAAGTTGGTCAACTCGGAGTATCAATAGCTTATCACCCAATCAGTCTCACCAAAACCCTGATCACAACATGTCCTAGGATGAAGCTTTCCCACGATGGACATAAGCATCAGGTACCCCACAATAGTTAGTCTTGACTAGAGGTACGAAGAACATTAGCTTGTCTATTTACTTTATCTTGGTCTTTTTTGACTTATCTTATGTTGCACTCATTTCAAGGACCTCTCGATGATGCCTAAACAAAATAGGTTTAGAGAGAAAGGAATGGGGCAATGATCATTATCTTTTTTATTTGTTGTGCTTGTCGGATATTCTTGTAAAATAACTTGGCGAATACTTGCTTTGTTAGCTCCGTCCTAGCAAGGTTTTTGTATGTCAAGTGTGAACAAGAGTACTCCTATCTGATTGATGAGTCAAAGTCCATCACACTAGGTACAATACCATCCTGGTCCTTTATACCTTGATGCAACGTACCTATGTGTGTTATCAAACATAAAGCAACTAGCCCTTTGAAAATCCCAACTCCTACCAATGCAAATCATCATCATCAGTAATAATGTGAAATTGTGTGGATCCTCCTTTCATCCATCTTCTTCTTCTTCTTCTTCTATCTTTACTAACATTTCTATCCAAAATCGGTGTGTTGTATCAAAATATACACGAGGCTACCCATGGCTGATGACTATCCATCCATCATTAGAATTATCTACATCAAAGAATTATTTGTCGTCCTCTGATCAATAGAACCACTCATCTCGCATTTTATCGCGATCTCGATTGGAAAATCATACATTTCTGCTCGATCTCTCGAGGGGGCAGTATACCAGCATAATCCTTCTCACTAGGGCAATAGTGGGGCATTTGAAAATTTGAGAAATTTTGAACTTTGATCATAGTAGACTATTCTTTGAATCAATGCAACAAGTACATTGCTTCAAAGAGAGGCAAAATGTAGACACGTAAAATATACATGCACTTCATTCTGATCCTACTAACATCATTTCATCTTGAATCATACTCTCAGCTTATCAACACCTTTCATCCCTTAATTAAATAAATCATTATTTATTTAATTAGGTCTTTCTCCTCTGGTGATTAAATTAATCAATTTAATTTAATTAATCATCTTTCTCTGTTCATTTAAATAATTCATTTTATTTAAATTAAATTCCCTAAAGTCATCTTATTAAATTAAATAAATTAAACCTTATTTGATTTAATCTAATATTTCCCTCCTTAGTTAAATAAATCAAAATCATTTATTTAATTAATAATTTCCTCTCAATTTGATTTAAATCAATTCATAAATCTAAGTCTAAATTGTCACATCACCTAGTTCTTCATTAAATTAGTTAAATCCATGATTAACTTAATCCCTCTCACTAAAATCCTCTAGAAAATGCAACTTGCACAATAAATCAATTACTTTGATTTATTAATTCATCTATTTTCCCTCACAAAACATCAAAAGGGAATATTCCTTCATTTGAATTCAAAAAGGCCAAGTGGACTTGGTCCTTCCAACAAGGCATTCAATGCCTCTTACATGTCCTTGACCTTGAGCCAAGTGACATTAACTTCATTCCCTTTCCCTCTTCAACATGTTATTTCTCAAATTTGAAATGCCACCTAATTGCATTTATTAGCACTTTGGCCAAAATGTGCTCATTCCTCCTCCAATCACATGTGGACAAGTGGCACAATGCCATTAGATTATTTTTTATCCCACATTGCTTATTTCCACTGTCTCTTCCAAGATTGGAATCTATAAATTGGAGACTCTTCTCCTCAATCTTCATCCACAATTCATATGCAAAGTTACTCTCTACAATTGATAACTAATTTTTCTCATTTCATCTATACATTCCTCATATTTTCACATTTGCACCAAGGTTATGCTCAAATCTCTTTGGAGATTTGACCATTTCAAAATTCACATATCATTGCTACTTAGGAATTGGGAAAGGGCCAATTGCAACACATCATTGGCACCAATTCCCCCATAAGATCATCGTTCTATTAACTAGATTAGGATTTATTTTCATACTATTTAAGTTTTGTTATTCATTTCCTAATACTAGTTTAAATAGGTGGATTTCATGGGGAATCCTTCATATTTGCATGCATTTTGATCTAACACTAACAATGTTTGTCGTCTTTTTCCTTTTGCAGGTTTAGGGCTTTACAGAGAGTGATAACATATAATGGGAAATGCATGAGAGTGTATAACATAAATAAAAGTAGTTTTTTCTCCAATGTCAAGGCCAATGTGATGATGGGTGTGATACCCTTATACACCGCAACATCTCCAAAAAATTCTGAAAAAAGTACCATAGGAAAACAGGGTTGGGATTAAACAACATACTAGTGTGTTGTGTTTCATGTGGGAGTAAGTCCCTTTTACTCTTTATTTCGCATGTACTAGTGATAACAATCCTTTCGCTTGCACCTAATAGTTATTATATTTAAATTATTATTTAGTGTGAATATACTTATTTTATAATTATATTAAATATATTTAAATTATTATTCTATTAATAATATTTAAATTATATTTAATAATTATCAATAATATATTATTATTATATGAAACAAATATAAGTTATATAATATTAATTATTAATATAATTATTATACAATTTTATTTATTAATATATTTATATCATGATACATATACATATATATATAATTAAATCTATTATTTAAGATTTATTAAATACTATTAATAATTATATATCAAATTATTGAATATCATTAAGTATTATTGCAATTGTTTGTTCCCTTGAATAGTCAATGGTAAACCTTTTAAATAAAATTTAATCATATTATTTAAATTAAAAGGAAATGTATTATATCTTAAATAATTATTATTTAAATTAATATTTAATAATTATTAAATAGTAAGGGTGGGGGCCTAGCTTGATTGGCTAAAGCATTATTATTTATGTGAAGGAGTAGGCAAAGATAAAAGTTACATAGAAAATAAAAATAAAAAATTAACTTATATTTTTCAAACACAGAACAGCTTCCAATTTGCTACTTCAGAGCAATCTTCTTATACTTCTATCTCATAAAAATTACAAACACATCCCTCTCTCAAAGTTTTTGGCCACCATCAAATAAATACAATATTAAAGAATATTAAAAATAGCCATCAAAATCACATCCATATCGAATTAAAAATAGTCCTAAAAACACATTAAAAATAGTCCTATGGATTTAAATATCCGTTCTTAAAACCTAGTTGTCTACCAATGCATCATCCACTAACTGCCACCATAAAAAATGAGCATACCGCATCACCGTAGAGGAGAGAGAAATTCCTCGCGGTAACACGGTGAACACAACCAACCAATAGAAGAACCGTTATACTACGATGAGTGAACAACCTACTCGCAGTACCGTGGTGGGACACTGCTCAACCACATAGGGTCTGGTCAAAGAGCGTTTACGGTCACCGCGCCACCGCATGGGGTCAGGAGGATAACCGCGGGACGATGGTGACAACTTCCTTGTGGTTAACCGCATTGTTGTAGGCATCATGCGGTTAGTGTGCGGTAACGAGGTAGATAGAGATAATGGCCACTGTGAGACTACGGAAAGTGAAAAGCTCGACCATGGTAACATGGGAGACCGTGGGAGAGACAGCCGCGAGACCGCAGATAGTAAAGAGAAGGGGCACAGTAGCCCGATAGACGCCGCTAAATTGTGAATAGGTAAGTTTGATGGCGCGGGGCTGCGGTAGGAGTAGGAGACAAGCACGGGAGTGGAGTGAAACTCCAAGACTCCCCCTTGAATGTAGCTCCCTCAGAGTTTAACGCCCAACCGATCTCTCTGTCGTATGAATTCATCTCTGGCTAGTGACTTTGTGAGAAGGTCGGCGGCTTGATCTTCAGATCTGCAAAAAACCAAGGAAATCTCCCACCATTAATTAGTTCCCTGATAAAATGAAATCAAGTATCAATATGCTTGCTATGTTTGTGGAACATTGGATTCTTTGACAGCGCTATGGCTGAGTTGTTATCATGAAAAAAATTTGTGGCTTCTGTCTGCTCATTCTGAATCTCCTTCAATATTCATCTCATCCATACTGCCTGGCAAGATGCGCTAGTGGCTGCAACATACTCATCTTTAGCTAAAGACAATGTGACAATTGGTTTTTTTTAGAAGCCCATGCAACAACTCCATTTCCAAATTTAAAAACATAGCCTGATGTGTTTTTCCTATCATCAACACTTCCAACACAATCACTATCAGTGTAGCCAACTAATTTAAAGTCTTCTGATCTAGAGTACTGAATGCCAAAATGTTTTGTTCCATTGATATATCTCAATATTCTCTTTCCAACCTTCCAATGTGATTCTTTTGGTGCTTCCATGAATCTGGAGATTAAACTGACTGTAAATATGATATCTAGCCTTGTGACTGTTAGATACATTAAGCTCCCAACTAGCTGCTTATACAAAGTTGAATCAACATTTGAACTCTTATCATCCTTGCTCAGCTTCAGACTAGTTACCATTGGAGTGGGTGCTCACTTACAATTCACCATATTAAATCTCTACAAAACATCATTAGCATATTTTTCCTGTGAAATAAAAATTCCATTTTCATTTTGTGTTACCTCAATGCCCAGAAAATACTTCATCAGACCTAAGTTTGTCATTTCAAACTCTTTCATCATTGCTGCTTTGAACAATTCATTTGACAGATTTCCAGTTAAGATTAAATCATCAACATACAGACAAATAATTAAAATTTCACCATCTTCATTCACTTTCGTGTATAATGTTGGTTCACTGTTGCATCTAGTAAATCCATTCTTTGTGAAATAACTATCTATTCTACTACACCAAGCTCTTGGGGCTTGTTTCAGACCATACAAAGTTTTCTTCAATTTGTAAACTTTATCTTCTTGTCCCAATATTTCATATCCAAGTGGTTGTTCAATATATACATCTTCTTCAAGATAGCCATTTAAAAATGCTGATTTCACATCCATCTGATGAACCAACCATCTATTTTGTGTTGCTAAAGAAAGTATCATTCTGACTATTTCAAGGCGTGCAACAGGTGCAAAAGTTTCATTATAGTCAATTTCAGGTTGTTGTGCATAACCCTTTACAACCAATCTTGCTTTGTGTTTCTTCACTTCTCCATTTGCATTCAATTTAGTTTTATAAATCAATTTAACACCAATTACATATTTGTCTTTTGGAAGACTCTGCAACTCCCATGTCTGATTGTTTTCAATTGAATCTATCTCATCATCCATTGTTGTTATACACTTTTCTTCTTTGATTGCATCCTCATAATGGATTGGATCTTCAACTTGAGAATAGAATGAAAAAAGTGTAAACTGTTGAGGATTATTCTCACCTTCATTCTGATTATATCACTCATACTTCTGATTTTTTGTCTTCTCATGCTTGCTAAAGTTGGGTTTGAAAGATCACTCGAATCTGCAAAATGTGGACTTGAATGTCCTACGCCAGAAGTTCTTGCTGTGTTTGGCGTCTGCAGTCCTCTTTTTGCTACTCTTACATTGCTTGCTGTTGTCAATTGTTGACCTCTTGTTTGTGGTTGAACTGAGACAGTAGGAACATTAGCTAGAACTGAAATTTCATTCTCCTCTTGAGGGATATTGATTGTAACATTAACTTTGCTCTCTCTACTTCCATCCCATGCTTCATCTTCAACAAATTGAACATCCCTGCTGATTATAACCTTCTTAGTTGTTGGATTGAAAAGTTTATATGCTTTGGATTGATCACTATATCCAACAAAAATGCATTTCTCTCTTTTATTGTCAAGTTTTCTTCTTAATTCATTAGGTACATGTGTATATGAAACACATCCAAAATATCTCATGTGAGATACACTATGCTTTTTACCAGTCCATGCTTCCTCAGGGATAATATTCATCACACTTTTCGTTGGACATCTATTCATGATATATGATGCACAAGATATAGCTTCAACCCAAAACTCATTTGTTAAATGCTTAGCTTTCAACATACTTCTAGCCATCTCCATTATGGTTTTGTTTTTTCTCTCAGCTACCCCATTCTGTTGAGGCGTGTATCTTTTTGTGAATTATTTGTGTATTCCATGCTCTTTGCAGAAATTTAAAAATTCTCTAGAAAAATATTCTCCTCCTCTATCTGTTCTTAGCACTTTGATAAAATAACCACTTTGTTTTTCAACAAGAGACTTAAACTGACAAAAGAAATTAAATACTTCACTTTTTTGTTTTAATAAATAGACCCATGTCTTCCTTGAATAATCATCTATGAAAGTCAGAAAATAATAACTACCACCTACTGAAGGTGTCTGCATTGGACCACACAGATCTGAATGAACAATTTCTAATCGAGCTTTTGCTCTTGTGGATTTCCCTGCTGGGAAAGACTCTCTATGCTGCTTTCCTAGAATGCAACCTTCACAAATTCTCTCGGGTTTTTCAATTAATGGAATTCCTTTAACCATACCTTTCCTATGAAGAAAATTCAGACCACCAAAATTTAAATGACCGAACCTTAAGTGCCATAGCCAATTTTCATCCTACACTTCTGCCTGAAAGACAGTTTGTGTCTCGATTGACACCTCTTGTGCTTGTGCATAGTTAGTGCTTAAGGCTGGCTGAATTCTCAAAGGAAAAATTCTATTATTTGTCATATTGATTTTAGCTATCAACTGGCTACTTGGGTATTTGTCTAGAATTGTGCACAGTCCATTTTTGAAAGTCACTCTATAACCTTTTTGAACTAACTGTCCTACACTCATCAAATTGTGTTTCAGACCTGGCACAAAATAAACATTTGAGATATATTTTTGCTACCCCTGCTTAGTCAGAATATTAACATTTTCCTTTCCTTTAACTGACACTTTGTTGTCATTACCCATGGTGACATCCAACTTAATATTCTCATCTAGACTTGTAAACAACTCTAAATTCCCTGTCATATGATTACTACAACCTGAGTCTAAAAACCAAACGTCTTTCTCACTAGCTTGTGCTACATTACAGGCTAAAAACATTGTGCTTTAATCTGGTCTATGGTCTTGACTCTCTTTAGTAAAATTTGCATTTTGTCTACCCATATCATACTGCTTCTTCCTACACTCATTCATGTAATGTCCAATTTTTTTACAATAATGGCATTGGACTTGAGATTTTTCATACCTTTGACCTTAAGGAAAGTTCTAAGATGGGTTTTGGCTACTGCTTCTTCCACTTGAACTTGACTAGTCATTTCTTCCACCTCTGTTGAAGCCTCTTCCTCTTGCTCTGAAATATGTTCTACCTCTACTTCTTCCTTGGTTAATTGAAGCTTGTGACTTGAATGCATGCTCCAATGACATATTTGTTGTTCTGTTGAGTTTGTGCTCATGAGAAATTAGTGCAGCATAAAGTTCATCAACTAAGTATTGTGTGAGGTCCTTTGTCTCCTCTATAGTGACTGAAATTGATTCAAATCTTGTGGGTAAGCTTCTTAAAATCTTTTCTACAACTTTGACATCTTCAAGTGTCTGACCATGTGTTCTCATTTGGTTTACCAGTCCCATTATCTGAGTAAAATATGAATCTAAAGACTCATTATTTTTCATAAATAGAGTCTCAAATTCTCTTCTTAGTATTTGCAACTTTGTAGTTTTAACTTTGTCCATTCCTTGATAAGCTATTTGTAAAATGTCCCATGCTTGCTTGGACTTGGTTGTGGCTGAAATTATGGGAAAAATACTCTCATGTACTCCTTGTAGAATGAAAAAATGTGCCTTTGAATCCTTCTTCTTGTTATCTTTCAGTAAATCTTTCTCTGCTTGAGTTAGAGCATTATATGTTGCTGCATCTACAGGTTCTGGAAACCCATTTTCTACAAACTCCCATAAATCTTGTGAAAAAAATAATGCTATCATTGTTATAGACCAGTAGTCATAATTCTTCCCATTTAACTGTGGAATTTGGCGATTAGACAAGCTTGTGGTTGCTGCCATGATTTACAGACTCTCTATGAAATGACCTTAGGATCTGATACCACGTGAAGGAGTAGGCAAAGATAAAAGTTACACAGAAAAAAAAAAAATTAACTTATATTTTTCAAACACAGAACAACTTCCAATTTGCTACTTCAGAGCAATCTTCTTATACTTCTATCTCATAAAAATTACAAACACATCCCTCTCTCAAAGTTTTCGGCCACCATCAAATAAATACAATATTAAAGACTATTAAAATTAACCATCAAAATCACGTCCATATCGAATTAAACATAGTCCTAAAAACACATTAAAAACAGTCCTATGGATTTAAATATCCGTCCTTAAAACCTAGTTGTCTACCAGTGCATCATCCACTAACTGCCGCCATAAAAAATGAACATACTGCATCACCGCAGAGGACAGAGAAAGTCGTCGCAGTAACATGGTGAACACAACCGACCAATAGAAGAATCGATATACCGCGGTGAGTGAACAACCTGCTAGCGGTATTGCGATGGGACACCGCCCAACCATAGAGGGTCTAGGAGAGACCGCGGTGGTTGCGATAACAAAAATGAAACAGTCAGGAGACAATCCAGTCAAAGAGCACTGACAGTCACCGTTCCACTACACATGGTCAGGAGGGTAACAACGGGACGATGATGATAGCTTCCTAGTGGTTAACCGCATTGCCGCAGGCATCATGTGGTTAGTGTGTGATAATGAGGTAGACAGAGATAACGGCCATCGTGAGACTGCGGACAGTGAAGAGCTTGACCACGGTAATGCGGGAGACTGTGGGAGAGACAATCGTGAGACCGCGGATAGTAGAGAGAAGGGGCACGGTAGCCCGATAGACGCCGCTAAACCATGAACAGGTAAGTTTGATGGCACGGGGGCACGGTAGGAGCAGGCGATAGGCGTGGGAGTGGAGTGAAACTCCAACATTATGTTACAAGATCTAGTTTCCCCCATCCTTGCGGTACCCAAGGGCATGTAAGGATTTTGGTGGACATCTAGGAGAATTGGAATTGGCTACAATTTCCATAGCCTCTACTATCATTTCAGGTTTCAACTTTGGACTCTTTGTACATATCAAATTGCATTCTTTTTGCTATTTTAACAGAGGAGCTTATATAACACCTACTTTCTTTTAGAATTCTTATCACCATTTCATTTTTATTTATGTTCTGATCTTCTTTGAATCAATTATGTATAGTATTCTAGTTATACACAATTGTTTCTATAAATTTATAAAAATGGATTGCTATACTTGTTATTCTAAAAAAAAATTAACAATAAAATCATGGACTCTCATCAGCACAAACAAACCATTAGCTAATTGACATTGACATTTCAACTAATATTTATGATACCTCTATAAATAATCGACACCAAGGAATCCATATTAGCCCTCCATTTTAGAGTATGTGATCCAATTGTATAAGTATTGGGTTTCTGACAAACCCAATTCCTTGCACTGGCACTCAACCTCATCCGCCTCAATGACAAAAGGTGAGTAGCCTCCCATCGAAAAATACTTCAGAGTTATAAAATCTATGGTCAAATATTTGCAAATATTTTTTATCTAATCAAATCCACTCGCTCTACTCAGAAATCCTAATTTTAACCTTGAGAGTGAGTCAAAGACATTAGATATGTTACATGATTGCATAAAGCAACGACTTTTTTTATCCAATTAGAAGTTTTAGTCAAAGCGTCTAGCCTAAATGGGCATGAATAACACACATAAGCATGTTCTGTTTTAAATCGCCAAGTTAGCCCTAAAACCCAGTATTTAAGTCTAGATACATACAACCAGTTTTATAAAAAATTACAGAGCATCTTCTTTCAAAATGCTAAGATTCTCTTAAGGTAACTCAATTCTAGTCAAACTCTAAGCTCATAAATGCAACAAGGATAAATTCCATACCTTCTTCACACAAGATCGACTGAAAAGATCTTAACCCTCTCCTCCCTTGAGATGACAATAAGAACACACAAAATTCAATACTACTAATTTTTATTTTATTAAAAATCTATTCAAAACTCCTTTCAGCTCACTCTGCATCGGATATGCTAGATCAAGGAATAAATAAAAGAAATAAAAAATCAAATCTTTCCGCTTAAGCACCAGTATAAATTTGAATCTAAGATTTCTGCAAGGAGGCATTTTCCAGTTCTCCTGGACATTATTACTTTTAATCTATCATTTCAAGTAAGATACAGCGCTCCTCAATTGCGAAACTGCTTAATGTTTTTAATCAAACATTTAAAGTGAGTAATCCTTTTCCTCATATAGGAAACTATTTTGGCAAATGAAGATCACTTGATTTCAAGAGAGTCAGCCTCACAAAAAGAAATTTCCCTGCTGATGAGTGAGGCAACTCAAACAACAGAAGAATGGAAACTTCAACGTCTTTAAGAACATATTACGTCTTTTCCAGAAGCATTTTAGAGTCCATATTATTGAAAATAAAAATATATTAAAGACATGAAATCTCCACAATCCATAATGAGAGCTCGCAGATTCCTCCATAAAGAAGTCCTTGATATTGAAAATAAAAATTGCTCACACATTTTATCCAGAAATATGGAAGGTACAAAAATATATATTCCATGCTAGGGGTACAGTCTTTTGGCCTCTTTACAGAGAGAGACTTCTTTGTAACCTAACTCCTTAAATTGACATTATTAATTGTAGGAAGTAAATACAAAATGGATCTTAATTGAGTTTCTAAAAAATTGAAAGACAATAATTTTTTTTACAAACCTACCAGATCAGGCAATAAACCAAACCTTTATCTTCGCTCTTAAATCCACTAGATAGAGTGTAAAACTCAAATGTATGGACCAAACAAGCTATCTGTACCAGAATTTAACACAAACAAAAAACAAAATCCAGTCTTCGGACACCAAAACACCAATTTTCCACAAATGCACCCAATAAAATTCGACAACAAGGTTTTCTTCGGCCCAAAAAAAATAGCTTTAAGCTCTTATGCTACACTGAGGTGCTGAGACACGAAATAAGTTGGATGCTGAGAGGGATGCACACATACATATACACAGGGAACTACCACTTTCAACCTCTTAGACCCTGTACCCAGAATGGGTGGCTTCCATGTTGGCCCTCAGAAATGGAAGTAACAAAGATTAGTTGGGTATGTGTAGCTTTTGTTATATATTAGTCATAATTTGTGCATAGATCTAAAAAACATAGATCTAATATATTTATTCTTTTCAACGAATGCTTTATTCACTTACTGATTATTGTTTATTTATGTCTTTATACAGAAAGAATGGACACAAGGTTGCATAGTCAGCTCTATTAAAAAACAGACAACAACAAAGCACAAAAGCAACTCTTTTAAAAAGCAAACAATAGCAAAGCAAAGAAGCAGCAAATGAAAACATAAGATCTTTGGGCATAGGAGATATTCCCAAGAGACATACTTTTAAGCAACATTTTAAACAATCACAATAAAATAAAAAAGAAGAGAAATAGGATAGGATGTACCTCTTCTAACAATGATTCCACTTGTTCAAGTTCTGCAACACACAACACAATGATTCCACTTGCTCAAACACTGCACTCAATCACAATTCATCTTTTTTGTAATTTGCACCTCTTTACAAGGCACATAAGGCCTTCTACATGTCTCGAAAAATCTACAAATTACATCGAGCTACAGTTCCTCATCATAATAATTGTAGAACCCACATTCAATTATGCCAGCTATTACTGCCTGTAGTCAACTGCAACAGTGAAAAAGAATCCATATCAAATCTCAAAGAAGAATATATGTTAACTTTATGTCGTTTCAGATTTATATCGAAATCAATAAAGTTAAATTATGCATTCCAATTAATGGTTGAGGTCTCTCACCCACCATACGTTACCAAAACTTTATTTCCAAAAATATTATTAACAAATAGTATTAAAATATGAATGGACAAAAAATACATATAATATAATAATTGCTGACATCATAGAAATATGATTGTTCACAACAATTAACCAATAGATTTGAAGAAAATTGATTTTTGAAAAGTTAGAAAAATAAAAAAAAATATGAACTTTAGAAAATATAGATAAGAGAATTTAATTTTGGTATGCAATTGAATGATGCTTACAAAACAAATGAAAATAGATGAATGCATTAATATACCTGCCTACGACAGGAACTAATAACACGACTATCACAGCACAGTATAGTTGCTCTTGTCCCTATGGACTACTTTTAGTAATACTTTGAGTGGAAGCAACGAGCACAATATAAAAAATAACATACTTAAGATGAGAATTCATCTACAAAGAAAATATACCTCTTTGTTAAACTTGAGAATCCAAGGCCCATTCACAACCTCAATATCAACGGACTAACACAATCCATATGATGAAATCACATGGTTTTAATTAAAGCGAGTATTATTCATACTAGCAGTAATGGTGCTGAAGAAAGGATGCAGTGAGAAAGGAGGCGGCTGCGGCGGTGGCGGCTGCTGAAGGAGGGATTGGAAGGAAAAACTGGGCAAAGAGAGGGCGGAACCCATAGATGGAAAATTGAAACTAGTGGAGGGGCAAAAATTGGTAGTATTGTAATTGTCATAACTAGAAGTATGAGGCAAAATCTGATCAGGAGGGCGTTTGGCATGGGTTTCAAGGGCGCAGGAGCGGTGGGATTCGCTGCCATTTCATTACCATTCTCATTAGACAAAGATTGCATTCCTGTGAATTTCTGTACCTTTGCTCTGAAGGTAGAAATGTCTGTGGTCACCAGTATAGTCGTGGTGACCCTGGATGCCCTGCATCGCTTCTTCCCGCCTTTCGAAACCTCTGCCTGTCGTTTGCCATGAGCTGGAGACCTGAAAATCTGTTCGTCTCCATCCTTAGATTCTGTGGAATTTATTGTTAGAGATTATTATAAAATGATGGTGTGTAATCTCTGTTTCTCCACCGCAGACTTCGCTTTTGTAAGGTTGCTGAGGTATTACCCTCGCTATATATCGGCTGCCACACTTGGTGGTCTGTTCTTCATAGCCGCCAAGACATAAGGGGAAAGTAGGATATCAACACACAAGACATGGAGAATACAATGTATATAATGATGCAATAATACCAATATCCATAAGGCACAAATACTCAATATCTCTTTGGGTGCTAAAATCTACTCTAAGGTCAAATGGTAGAGAGCAAGAGAGGGAGCGCCATTGCGGACACTCACGTGAGGCTTAGTGTGGAACCAAGTACCCTCTTGTATAGACAAGAATACTTGATTTTAGAAGTCTTATGTTTTTTGAGCGGTTTGTTTTCCTCGATTATTCTTAGTCTAAATGAGCACTAAAGACATGAGAGGGATACCATTATCTAATTAGTTTTATTACCCCAATTTCATTAAGTTTTCACTTTATATTACGTAACACCCCACATCATGATTTTCTACGTGCCATTTTGGGTTGGGTTCATGTTGGGAGCCACTCCTATCACTTTTTTGAGCAAGTGCTAAAATATACTCTAAGGTCAAATGGTAGAGAGCAAGAGAGGGAGTGCCATTGCGGACACTCACGTGGGGATTAGTGTGGAACCAAGTACCCTCTTGTATAGACAAGAATACTTGATTTTACAAGTCTTATGTTTTTTGAGCGGTTTTTCTTCCTCGATTATTCTTAGTCTAAATGAGCACTGAAGACATGAGAGGGATACCATTATCTAATTAGTTTTATTACCCCAATTTCATTAAGTTTTCACTTTACATTATGTAACACCCCACATCATGATTTTCTACGTCCCATTTTTGGCCGGGTTCATATTGGGAGCCACTCCTATCACTTTTTTGAGCGAGTGCTAAAATCTACTCTAAGGTCAAATGGTGGAGAGCAAGAGAAGGAGTGCCATTGCAAACACTCACGTGGGGCTTAGCGTGGAACCATCTACCCTCTTGTATAGACAAGAATACTTGATTTTACAAGTCTTACATTTTTTGAGTGGTTTGTCTTCTTCCATTATTCTTAGTCTAAATGAGCACTGAAGACATGAGAGGGATACCATTATCTTATTAGTTTTATTACCCCAATTTCATTAAGTTTTCACTTTACATTACATAACACCCCACATCGTGATTTTCTACATGCCATTTTGGGTTGGGTTCATGTTGGGAGCCACTCCTATCACTTTTTTGTAACATTTAAACACTAAGGTCATCACACCCTCCAAGGAGTGTGGCACAAAAACCAATGCAAAAATTAAACTTTTTCAAATTCAACGATACTTTCCCACAATGCATTTTTTCACATTTCCCAATATTCCATAATTTCAAAACATTCATTTTCATTCAATTTCATATCAAACTTTCAAATTGTCTCATTTCTCAATAATGCAAAAATCAGAATTTTACCCAATTCCACCATGAAAATTTCATCAAATTTCAAAATTCAAAAATAAAAATATAAGAATACCATTTAGTTATAATCATGCCCAACACCCTTTCTAAGCTATAATTTTTTTTAAAAAAAATCATTCTAAGAAAAATTGGGCATGGTAATCTCGTATATGTGAAAATTCTCAAAATTTAATTAAATCAATTATCTCTAAAACTTGAAATGCTACATAAAAATATATGGGAGGTTTAAAAACCCCTCAATCCATTTCCTCACATTAAATTTCAAAGGAAATACCTAAATTAATAAAAAGACAACTAGAATACCTTAAATTTTCTCCAAATTTCAAATTTCAAATGCTTCAAAAATACCAAATGAGAGGTCACCAAAATCAACATGCACAATCTTATCCCAATTCTTATTCCATCAAATCTGAGCTCATCAAATTTCACTGAGAAATGCATTCCCAACATGGAAATCATTAAAATGCTCAAAACAATATTTTTTCTTCACTATTTTTTCTCACAAAATAACATATTAAAAATAAAATCCCTTTTCCCTTTTTACCCAATTTTTACACCCAATTAAAATATTAATAATAAAATATGTTTTCTTCATTTATTAATTCAATTCCCTCAGTATTCCCATAATGCAATTCATTCACCCAATTCATTTCCAAACCATCTTTACTACAGGATTTAACCTTTAAAACCATTTAAACACAAAAATTGAACTAATTTAGTGGGAAATTAAAATTTAATTATTTGAACATGCAAACTTCACTAGTCTTTCACAATAGGGCTATGAAACTTGAAATCATAACGAAATTGACCAACATGGCAAAATAATAGGAAAATCATACTCGAATCGAGTATGATGGTTAAGGCTAACAAATTGGCCAATGTGACATTTGTCATATAACCACAATTGGAAAATAACTCAAACCTGTGAAACTAGGTGGAAAAATTCCCTAATACCTATATCCACTCAACAAATGTCAAGTGTATTTGTGCATATACATATAATAGTCGAAGCACATAAAGATTCTTGAATGGGGTATAAAGCATAATCATCAATTACTAATCCCAATCTACATGCGCATAATCATAACTACTCATCTAATCATCCATATGCATAGCCAAAACATAAAACCACATAGTCCATCATAACATAATCATAATATAACTATATCAAAATGTGCATCTAACTGATGCCAATACAAAATAATCACAATGCTATGAAATGTCCCAAATTGAATATATAGGTATAAGAATATGATCCAAACCAAAATATATACTAAAGATCACAATTGTGAGAGATACTACATGACTTATAAAAAACTAAAAGTACAAAGAAAAAATTGGAATCCAAAAATGAATAGAGAAAACATTTATGTGTACATGTGATTGAAGTTTGAGAATGGTGTGGGTGGTTTAGGCAACAAGAATTCCCTAGATTGTGGACTTCAAACTTGAATTTTCTTTCATAGGCCTGAGGTCCCTAGTGTGTAGTCTCTATCTTTCGGTTTTATTGTCGGATCTTCATCTCTTATTGATATAATGTAGTATTTGTATCTTGTGAACTTGTAGGGTTTTGATGCATGAATGAGAAAATGATTCCCAATCTTCCCCCACTTCACTTTACATCTATAACCTGTATACACAAAAGGAGACAAAGGGTTGTGCCCTATAGGGGCTTGCCTCAATTAGAACCCGTGTTTGTATTTCTACCTCCACAATGACAAATTTTATGATAAAGAGAGTGCATCCTTTTGAGGGATAGAGCCTAAATAATGAACAAGTGGTGAATTAACATTTTGTTGCAACTCACCACTTAGATATGATCTCCTTTATGGATTGAAGTCATGGTCATCACCTTCAAGGATCAATTACAACTTGACTTGATTTAATTTGATAATCTACAAGTGTTAATACTCAAATAAAATGCATGAATAAACATGAAAAATCTCATATAAAACTTGACATGATGCTTCAATGATGAAATGTTGCAATAATTATGAAATTTTTTCTCTTGAATGCTCTTGAATTGATTTTAAGGAACTTCACTTTCTAAAATAATTTTTTTTGGATTCTTGTTAGGATTAAAATGGTGAAAATACTATGTATTTATATTAAATTTTTCTCATTTCCTAAAAATTATATCTCAAAGGCCAACAATTAGTTTGAATTTCAAATAATAAATTACCGACATCAAGATATTTAAATTTGGGGCCAATTTAAGAGTTCTAGGATGGAGGGCACCCTAGACCCGATCCCTCCTTTTTTAGGATCCAAAGTGTTAAGGATAAATATTAAATAAATAATTTAGTTTTTCATATTAGATTTTCTAGTAAATGTTAAAATGGACTAGGAATGCATGATTACAAAATTAGGTGCATAATTAGGTCCAAGCACATAGGAGGGAGCAATAACCTAGTGGAAAATTTTTAAGGGTGACAAATTATGACGCTACAAGTACAAGCTTTGGGATTCTATTGCTGAAAGGGTTTTGTATAGAAAAAATGTGTTTTTTAGGGAACTCATTACTAATATTATTGTTCTATAGTAAGAGAAAGAAAAGAGGATGTTGTTCATCTTCCTCCTATATTTGAGAAAAAGAGATCCATTTTTTTTTATGGACTTGATGATGATAAGAGCTCAAAAAGCTCTAAAATTTTAAATGATGAAAAACCTCAACCTCAACCTTTGAGGAGGTCTACAAGGATAAGACGACAACTTGATAGATTTGGATATTCATTGGATGATTTTAGTTGTATTTTTTCTTTGATTTCTAATATTAATGATCTTGGGATTGTAAGGGAGGCTATGGGTATGAGTGGTGCAAATTCTTAGATAAAGGCCATGGATGAAGAGATGGTTGCATTAAAAATAAATGAATCTTGAGATCTGGTGCCTTTAATGGATGCAAACATGTTGGTTGCAAATGGGTGTTCAACAAATTCTTTTGTTAGATGGTAGTGTTGAGAGATATAAGGCAAGGTTTGTTGTGAAGGGTTATTCCTTGGTTGTGGGAATTGATTATAGTGATTCTTTTTCTCCTATTGCAAAGCTAACATCCATGAAATTTTCATTATCAATTGTTGTTGCATTTGATTTAGATATTGAATAGATTGATGTGAAGACAACTTTACTTCATGGTGATTTGAAGAAAGAAATGTGTATGTCACAACCAAAGTATTACATTGTAAAAGGTATGGAAAATTTAGTCTGCAAATTGAAGAAGTCTTTGTATGGTTTGAAATAGTCACCTAGGATGTGGTACTAGAAGTTTGATTCCTTTGTATTGAGTTTGGGATTTTTGAGATTGAAATCAGATCATCATGTTTATTTCAAAACTATTGATGGTCACATTGTTATTATTTATTTGTACATTGATTATATGTCATTCATTATGAATGGTAAATCTTTAATTTTTGATTTAAAGTCTCAACTTTCAACACAATTTGAAATGAAGGATCTAGGTGCCACTCGGTACATCCTAGGTATGTAAATCAAAAGAAATAGGGAAAACATAAAACTTTGGTTAGGCCAATGTAAGTATGTGAATTTAGTGTTGGAGATATTTAGCATGACAACTTGTAGACCATTGTGTGTTCATGTTGTGATAGGGAAAAAGTTATCAGTTTTAGATTGTCTAAAATCTCCTAGTGAGATGGAGGATATGATGAGAGTACCTTATCCTAATGTTTTTGGTAGTTTGATGTATGCCATTGTCTATAAAAGACTAGACATTGCCCAAGTAGTGGAATTCCTTAGATGATTCATGGCTAATCCTAGATGAATACATCAAGATACAATAAGGAGAGTATTTAGGTATTTATGGGGCACTTCTAAGTATTCCTTATGTTACCATGGACATTCTACAAGAACTTTACATTCAATCTATATTCATTGATTCATGGATTCAGATTGGGTAGGTGAGATTGACAACAAAAGATCCACAGTGCTTATGTGTTTACTATGTTTGATGGAGCTATCAGTTGAATGAGTAAGCAACAAATTGTAGTCAGCTTGTCCACTATAGAAGTAGAGTACATAGAAATCAACCATTCTTGTAAGGAATCCATTTAGCTTCACTGATTGTGTTCAGGTGTTGGGCTTGATGGAGGGATTATATCTATTTGCAATGATAGTCATAGTGCTATTTTCTTAGCAAAAAATCTAACCTTCCATGCTAGAATGAAACATATTGATGTTCAATTTCATTTTGTCTATGACATGGTGGAAGATGGTAAGGTGCAAATTGAAGAAAAGTTAATACTTTGATGAATGTTGTAGATTCCCTAACAAAGCAAGTGAGCACAAATATGTTGAGAATGGTGTTAGGAGTCTATGGGCCTTTTGGCCCCTAGAAGTTGATTACCTAGTTAGATTGTCTTTTGAAAGGTGTTTGACAAGTGGGATAATATTTACAATTAACTTGTCTCAACCTTTGCACAATTTCCTAGGATTATAATATTAATTGAATTATGCTAATGTTGCAATTTATTGCTCATATTAATTTGTCATCTAATATGATTTGGCATGGTGAGTTGTTGACATGTTGGAAGGTGACATGGAAAGTGACAAGGATGTTGTGGTTCCTAAAAGGAAATGTAGATGTCCCACTTTTGGAAGAGATTCCTTGACATGTGTCGACATCTTTGAAGGATCCTTGTGACGATTCTATGAGAGATTCCTATGACAATATTATGACATATTCCTATTATTATCTTATGATGTGTAAGAGCAATATTGTATGACACGTTGGATAAGTTTTGAAAGGCATCATTTCATGGGGAATCTATGTGCCCGAGTTTGACTATGACAAGTTGTAAGAGAATCATTTATTACTAGTTGGTTATGCTAGATTCTCTTGTATATGTAAGTTGCCATATATGATAGATTTTTTGATGACTGTAAGGTGTTTAAGAGCATCTATCATACCTAGTTTGACTAAAAATGGGGTGACCAAGTTTGGAGGTATGAATGGGGAGTCAAAGAATCTTGTACAAGTGACATTTCCCTACTTAGGGGTGGTGGAAAAATGTGCCATGTGAATTTGGATGCCCATCTCTTGTAGCTTCAATCAGAAGTCACCTTCATAATTGCATTCTCTATATATTGGATGTCTTCGAGTGGTTTATGTAAGTTTTAATTTTTCAAGTATCATTATGTTGCTAGAATAACTCCAAAATTCAATATTTGTATACTCTTGGAAGAACATGGATTGCAAGTGTGTTGTAATCACCATTGATTAGATAATACATTGTCCATGGTTTAGAGTGTTGGGTTTTTCTCCAAAAAGGGTTTTCCCCACATATATTTTGTGTTGTGAGTTTCTTATACTTGCATATGATGTTATTTTAATAATCTCTCTATTATGCATCTCACATTGTAACTGAAAAAAGAATTAAAACTACACATTTCTCCTCTTAGATCAGTGTTAGGAAGTGCTTCCACGTACCTTGCTTCCTTTCAGCTTTGTATAATTTTAAATAAAGACTATTTTTCTTGAATAGTTATGTTTGTTACTTTGAAAATATGCATTCACATGAAAAGGTTAATATGTTAGAAAGTTAGTAAAATAATTTTTAATTGATATAGACAAACACAAAAAATAGATATTATTTTTAAATAAACATATTCAACATTTTAATTCCCAAACAAGAACACACATATATGATCATGCATAATATTGGCACTTTTGTTGAAAGTGAATTGAAGTTATAAACAATTTTCTTGGATTTTGCTATAAACCTATAAATAGTAATGATCTTCTTTCAAACAACACATTGTTTTTTTTTTTTGCTAGTTAAATCAAACAACATATTGTTGAGCTTAAATGTAATTAACGAACTAAACACTATCAAGCCATGAACAATGATATGTTTCTTTGAATCAGTATTGCAAAAAAACACTTTTTACACATAAATTGATAAAAAATATATAATTAATTGTATAAAAAAAAACATCAATTATCCATAAATGATATGTTTCAAAACTTCTATTATTTTATGTAGTTCTTCTATGAATTGCTCACGAAACAACACACATCCAGAACTAATAACATTTTTATCTATTTCTATCCAAAAATAACCTCATAGACATTTAGATTGAATCAAATGATAAATTTGACTTGAAATCATATTTCATTCAATTATCCATTAAAACATGATTAAAAAACACATTTAACTGTAAATCAAAACATATAGTTTCCGCCAAACTTTCATTCAAATGCCCTATTAAAACAATAATTAAAATACATGGCTTTATTCTTTCTTATGATCTTCCATCACTCTCGCTTGAAACAAAACTTTACAAGTGTACAAGCTGCAACAACTTGCAGCCGTAGCCATCCAAAAACCCTACTGAAATCCATCTTCGAATTCCCTCCTCAAAATCCCCCTCCGAAGTTGCAGCTCTTGGCAGAGACTGCTGCTGCTTCGCAGCCTTTTTTATTAAAGCGGTATTTTTATTTTTCTCCCTCTCGATATAAGTATTTTAGAAGAAGGTGGGCACACCCGTATTAGAACATAGTGATTGGAAAACAGTATGAAAAAATAACTGGTATACTTCAAAAGGGATTAAACAGGTAAACAAAGATGGTATGACAGCAGAAGTCTTAATGGCAGAAAGTAAACAGCCCATATTTTATAGGCAATGTTCTTTAATTATGTTGAGACAATGTCTGGTTGTTTAAGTTCTGCGAATATTAACTTCAATAGAAATATTGGAACAAAAATATTTTAAAATTAAAACAACAATTTTTCATATTCTACTACCTTCCAGGCATAAGATACCATCTAAGATGTTATGGACTCCTTCCATTGCATGTAATGATTAGTGTAGTGGATAATTTAAATTCATTCCGAACAGTCTGGAAAAACTGTTTTTCTTGATGATGGATCGTGTACCAATTAAGAATGTACACAATTAATTTCAAAATAGATTTTTTTAATGACTTAAAATAAATCTACATTGTGATATTGTATTACAGACTTAAATATATAAGCGAACATAAATATATAATTATAATTAACTGTGCAATCTTCTGTGACATGATTAACGGAAATGTAATTTATTTGGGTATCCAACATATGGGGCTATTCACTTTCTAAATGTGACAATGCCTATCCCACATTGTGAGAATTTTCAGGAATGCTAGCTGAGTTTTAAATTACACAATTGCACAATAAAATATTAGGAAAGCACAACAGAAAAATATGCTAGAATAAATTGTATTCAATATAGCAATTGAGAGTGCATGCATTAAAAATATACAATGAGCCATTGCTTTATATAGAGCAAGGCAAAGCATGAGGTAACCCAAGTTCTCACATAAAGCATGGAGTTCAACTAGAGTTAGCCTCTGTAATAAAACAAAAAGTTTATTTAAAAAGAAAAGCTTATCTAAGAAAGCTTATCCAATAAAACAGGAAACTTGTCTAAAAATGAAAAGAAAGGCATTTAAGAAAAAATCAGAAAGATTTCTTAATTAGTTTACAGTCAAATAAAACAGTAATAGTTATGGGCAGCCCGTAAGAAGTTGTTCAGTATCCATAGAAAGCAGCATTTGTCCATATGAAATTGCTAATTTGTGCTAACACACGTTAATTAATTGTAGACTTAAAAAGTATTATCTTCTGATTTTTTATTAATGAATAGATATAGTTAAATGTGCATTCTAATGAATAGATACAGTTAAATGTGCATTCTGATATCGGCTTAGATAGCCCATTCAAATGTAAGGTTTCGTCAATTGGTTTTATAACTATAATAAATTGCCTTATACCATAACCATTTTGTGTGTGCTGCGCTTGATTTGATTATTTATTAGGTTTTCTGGAGAAAATGAGAACATTCAACTACGATTCAGGGACAACCATTCCATGCATAAATGGCACTGAGGAACTGCGCTACTGAAAAAATCTGTTTTAAAGGAACATTTCTTGTGTTTTATGTTTAGAGGAATACATACATAAACAGCGTACATTTCTACTAAAGTAAAAGTACAAGAAATATAACTATTACATATCAAATTTCACTGTTGTAAACAGTATTTAATAAATTACTTACATCAAGCACAGGAAACATTCATTAATTTCATATGTTCCGACTTTCATTGTTTGTGTGAGATATCAAAATAATCGGTACATAAGTTAGGGTTTGAACAGTACCCATAGATCCAGAGGACAGAATTGGTAGTCAGACATAACTATGTAAAGTCTTTTCCGACACAGAAAACATGTGATCTATTTATTGCATTTACGACTATAACAGTACAGTATAGTTGCTCTTGTTCCTATGGACTACTTCCAGTAGGACTTTGAGTGGAAGGAACGAGCACAATATAAAAAAATAGCATACTTAAGATTATAATTCATCTACAAAGAAAATGGATCTCTTTGTTAAACTTGAGATCCAAGGCCCATCCAGAATTTCAATATCAACGGACAACATATTCCATACAACGAGATCACAGGGCCTTAATTAGTGCGACTGTTATGCATATTAGCGGTAATGGTGCTGAAGAAAGGATGCAGTGAGAAAGGAGGCGACTGGGGCGGCTGCTGCTGCTGAAGGAGGGGTTGGAAGGAAAAACTGGGCATAGACATGGCGGAACCCATATTTGGAAAATTGAAACTAGTGGAGGGGCAGAAATTGGTAGTATTGTAATTGTCATAACTAGAAGAACCAGGCAAGATCTGATCAAGAGGGCGTTTGGGCATGGGCTTCAAGGGCGCAGGAGCGGTGGGATTTGCTGCCATTTCATTACCATTCTCATTAGACAAAGATTGCATTCCTGTGAATTTCTGTACCTTTGCTCTGAAAGTAGAAACGTCTGTCGTGACCACTATAGTCGGCGTGACCCTGGATGCCCTGCACCGCTTCTTCCCGCCTTTGGAAGGCTCTGCCTGTCGTTTGCCATGAGCTTGAGACCTGAAAATCCGTTCCCCTCCATCTTTACACTCTGTGGAATTCATTGTTAGAGATGACGATAAAGACATGGTGTGTAATCTCTGTTTCTCCACTGCAGACTCCACTTTTGTAATGTTGCTGAGGTATTACCCTCGCTGTATATCGCCCACCACAGTTGGTGGTCTGGTCTTCGTAGCCGCCACCAAAAGTCACGGGAACCACGATTACCAATTGCACATGCATGAAGCTGACGTAACGTCTACAGAATAAACAATTAGTAACGTCACTGGAAAACGACGTCTACCCAACCCGCTAGGTCAGATATTATCGGGTCCAAGAAATTCCATGGTGGCTAGTCAAACTGGCTAGGCAGACCACATGCGAAATGCAAACGTCTCTTCATTTCGTATATTATTGAACGTCCGATTTTCCCGAAGTCCGATATAGGCGATCTAAGCTGTGGAAACGGTAAAATTCAACTAGTTCCCTAGTTTGGAAAACCAGGGCTACGTCTTCTTTCTGACATAACGTATGTAAATCAGCCACGTCTACCGTACGATTATGAACACATAGTTTCATTGCCTGCAACGTATTCCATGGGGTGAGAATCAACTACTTCACCATGAAATTAGATGGTACCAATGTCCTCAAGCATGATCATGTTCCTTTAGAGAAAGCAGAGAAAGATTCTCGTGTTGTCATTTTCAATGGCTCTTTCATAGTTGAACGTCTCCTTCTTCGTATATTTGAAAGGTTTGAAATTTCTTGAATTACTAAAGCATCTTATTAACTTCAATGTCACCATTAGTGCTATGGGATTCCAAAGTCATCAAATTTAAGACCAAATGAAGGTGAATTAAGAATATTAAGTGGTTTTCAAGTGATACTAAAAAGTGTGTTTATTGTTTTAGCAAGAGTGCTTTTTTAATAGCTTAAGTTTTATGTCTTTATCATTTTATATAAATATTTTAATTCAACGGTCAAAAATTCAATAATATTTTTATGTTTCATTCATATGAATATGTTAGAAATACTTGTTCTATTTTTATTGGTAAAAGTTGACCTTTGATTACGGAATTAGATGATGTTTAAAAATAACACAAAAATAGCTCATGCTGACTCAAT
Source organism: Sequoiadendron giganteum (assembly GCA_007115665.2). Classification (NCBI taxonomy): domain Eukaryota; kingdom Viridiplantae; phylum Streptophyta; class Pinopsida; order Cupressales; family Cupressaceae; genus Sequoiadendron; species Sequoiadendron giganteum. The sequence continues at coordinate 512,520,976 of CM021108.1, read as the reverse complement.
AAATGTTGTATTGGTTTGGTCAATGTCTCAAGTATTACTAAAGAAATGGTTTTGGAGTAATACTGGTAACTATGTTTATTGTCTTAGCAAAGAGATTTTTTGGTAGTTCAATTTTTTTATCTACTATTCTACTCAATTATTATAATGATATAGGAAAAAATTAACTTTTGATTGTGGAAATGGATGATACTTAAGAATAATCTATATCTACTCAGTAAATGTTGAATTGGTTTGGTCAATGCTCCGATTATCTAGTTAATAATTATTTGGGTAGACATTTGAGTGATCTAGATGAGAGTTCTAAGTAAAATTATAAAAGTTTATGTAAATTCTCTCTTTTAGAAAATGAATTTTATGTTTTTCATATTACATTTAAAAAAAAAATTGAGTGGAATTTATTTATGTGAGTTTGTTTCAATGATGTGAATTTAGGAGATCTTCCCTTAAGTGCAATAATTTACATTTTGAGATATAATCAAAGATTTATGATCTTGGAAAGTACTGGGACTGGGCAATACTAATTTAATAAATAATTTTAGTTTCATAATGTTATATTTATTTATTAGCTCTTTCTAAATTTCTAAAAAGACACATAACAACCACTTTAGTGGTAATTCTTTATTTCTCGAGATAGAATTTTTTTTTCTTATTTTTTAATATTTTCTAGTTTCTAGATTGCATAGTCATAAACTAGATGAAATTGAATGAAGAACTCAATGTTCAATGCATATTGTACATTAAAATTATTCTCCTAATCATAAATCCCTAATTATTTTCATATTATCATCATATTATCCATTTACCATCAAATTTACTAATCATTAATTAAACAACTATTAATCACACCAATAAATACTCATTAATTATTATTGTATTATCATCTTCTACCATATATCATCAATTATCATTTATTAACTAATTATTATTATTTATTATTTTACATATTTAATCCATTTAATTAAATATCATTTTATTATTTAATTAAATAAGAATTAATTATCCATTCTCATTAAAAATAAATAAAAATCACCTCACTGGGTAACTATTTTAAAATTAGAAACTTCTTATTCTCTCACAAATTAACTCCGTCTTCAAATTAGAAACTTCATCCTCTCATTTATTCATTTATTAAATTAAAAAAATCATGATTATCCTCTCATGAATTTGAAATGACAAATTTATATTTTTTTCTTGAGTTGAATCCACAACCAAACTCAAGTCTTCAATTTTATGTTCACCCATTCATTCAATTTTTCATGAATAAGTCTATAAATATCCTCATTCCTTTGTCACATTGACACATTCAAGTAAATATAAATCAAGTCTTTCAAAATCAGTTATTAATCGTGTTAGTGTGAATAATTAATCTATTCACTATATACTTAAGTGTACTTAGCTATATCAGGCTAGACAACTTCTTATCTAGCCGAATGTGCAACATTTAGACCTCTAGAGGTTACTAAATTATTTGGTTAACCTCATGCATACACCTTTTGAGGTTGGAAGACTTTCCATCTCACCTCAAAGGTCACTCAACGCTTGGCCCACAAGGATGATGACTTGGTCATGGAGGTTGTTGGTTTGCACACTGCAAGTGTTCCTAAGGTTGACACCTATAAGACACTTGTCTACTCATTTGTGCCACTTCGTGGGACACTTGTCAATTCACCTCATAAGTGGATTGCCACATCTTTACCTGTATAAGCAGGACTTTGTACTCAATATAATTTAGATCATCGAAGTACAATCTTATCCATTGTTCATTATGCTTGTCTTTTATCTCCTAGATCTCCTAATTTCTTCAAAACTATAGGTGAACCATTTTGTTGTATTTGGCTTTAATAACCTTGAGGAAACTAGTTACGCCCCGAATCTAAGCAGTATGATTGCAAAGGCTGTTTGCCCATCCGTGTTAAAATTTGCAGGCGAGCACTATTCTAGCGTGGTATCATCATGCTACACGGGAAGATCTGGCATGTCACAGCCCATTCTGGACAATTCTGGACAAAGGAAGCCGCGATTTACAACCTACAGCCTGTGATTTGGGTATTTGGTGGTGCTCACATAGGCCCGTGAGCGACTCAGCTTGAATTGGGCATACTCGCATTCGCCTGCGCTCCATATTTTGCTCACGGCTTAATTTCGCCCATATTGGAGCGCACTTACTCTGCCGCAAATCAGACCTCTACTCTCCATGAACCTCTATTCATCGTGCGTGAAGGCTGTGTTGACTGTATGAAGGCATAAAGAAGATCGGTCCAGTACAAAGAAGCTTTTTCCAGAGTGCAGAACCTCTTTCCATCGCGGGAGAACCTCGTTCTAGCGTGTTTTGAAAGGGGTGTGATTTACATTTGCAGGAACGATTTGCAAATTAATCTAGCCGCATCATTCTTGGATCAGACTGCTTCCAATCTCCGAAGGGGGCATTAGAAATTTATGCCATAGTTGGCGTTAAATCATGATCAGTTCTTTATAATTGGAAGACGCCTTATGCTAAGGCTCACGACTTGCATTTGCAGGCCGCCCATCACGGCTGCAGTTGCTCTAAACTTCTTCTCATCCCATCACTTGCTTGTGGGGAAGGAATCTCTGTCCAAGCCACCAAGGGAAGACCATTGCATGAAGACTGGCATGGTGAAGATTGGCATCATTTGGAGTGCGTGGTTGAATTGTGTGGTGACGCCTTACATTGCAGCGATCCCTCACACCTGTGCATACCTTCACGCACTCATGCCCATGCAGCCCACATCCACCACATGATTTGCTCAGGAACTGAGGCATTGTTTTTCGCTTGAAGAGGCATAAGGGCAAGCCAGCCCATAACCCTATTTTGAACATAACAGAAGGGTGTGAAAAGCATTCACACAGAGTTTGCTGCATTCGGCATTCACTTGGACACTTCCTCACGCCTTCTCCAAGCACACTCCAATATTGGCGGCCTCCATCAAATTTTCGTTCCCTCCATTCTCCCATCTACCAAGTTAACTCCTTCCATTTCAGTGTGATATTTGGGTGGCCATTAATTTTTGGTTTGTTCATAATCAACGCATCAATCATATCTGCCTTTTGACTCGGACCTTTGTTTTCTACAACTGGCAATCTTAAGGCGTTTAAACGTTGAAGAAATCAAATAGTATATAACTGCAACTTAGACTCAAATTCCAACGGGCTTTGACTTGATCACATTTCCTAATGCAACATTGTACAATTAGCCTTTTATGCTAATAAACATTTATTGTACTCTTAGAATTTTTTTTCTAACGACTATTGGTTAGTTTAAACATTCAAGTATTTAGAAAAGGGAGGGAGTTATTTATTTTGCCAAACTTGGCAAAGGGGGGGACTTTTTTTCGTTTTGCAACAATTGCAAAGGAGGGGTGAATTTTTACATTTTGCGATAGTTAAAAAATTGTCGAAAGAGGAGTTTTTCTTCTTTTTTACAATGAATTTGGTAAAGAAAATGCTTGTAAAAGGGGAGGTTGATATTTTTCGCCATTGATAAAAATTTGTAAAAGAAGACATAATGTTTGGCAAAGGTTTTTTTTTTTTTCATTTTGCAAACAAAAGGGGGAGGTGCAATTTTTGTCTTAGTTAAAAATTTGTTAAAGTTTGTCTTTTACAATGAATTTGGAAAAATGGGGGGTCATCATAAGGGGTTTTAATTTTTAGTTTTTGTCATTTTTTAAGGTTTGTAGGGCATAAGTCTTCTTAATCTGCCTCATGACATAAACTTTGAAGAACTTGTAACAACAAAATGATTGTCAGCACACTCATATAAAGTGCCACAAAACTAAATGTGTGTTCCTTGGGAAAGGAATTTGGAACATTATTATACATACACTGAATTATAAAGTGTAATGGGGGGCTATGCCATGGATTCTTGTGATTCTCACCTCATATGAGTGCGTCTTGGAGCACACCTTATACATCTCTACATTCCTTACACACTCTTGATCTCAGTTTGTCTACTTATTTCTCTTAGCATTAAGGGGGGACTATATTGTGTTATGCTTCTTTCAATGAAGCAGTGGAGGAATCTTCCTTTTAGAAGGCCTCATGAACCTTCTATCTTGATCTCTTGAATGGGGAATTAATTCAGTGGATCATAGATTGAGATTCTAGTACTCCTTGTCATAGTACTATCTGTATTATCGACTTCATAGAGTTCGATAAACTTTGTGTGCATTGGTTAAGTAGTGTTCATCAATTCACTCAAGTAGTGTTTTGTATCTCACATCTTGATCTACATTTCTCGAAGATTCATTAATTCCAACAGACACCAATCCATCAACAACAAAGTTTACAACTTTGACATGTTTCAAGAGTTCTTCATCATCATGTTCTTATCATCAAGGGACATATTTTCAGAAGGTCTTAAATCCTTCCAATTTCTCTTGTAGAGAGGATTTTTGTTCCCACTGGTTTTTCCCCTTTACTCCACTCTATGAGAAACTTTGTACATGGTTACCTAACATGGCCTCTAGCTGATAGCCATTTCTATCTAATTGCACTTTTGTGATCTCCCCATGTGTCACTTAAGGGAGGGTGTTAGTGCGAATAATTAATCTATTCACTATATACTTAAGTGTCTAACTGAATGTGAAAAATTTAGACCTCTAGAGGTTAACAAGTTATCTGGTTAACCTCATGCACACATCTTTTGAGGTTGAAAGATTTCTCATCTCACCTCAAGGGTCACTTAACACTTGGCACACAAGGTTGATGACTTGGTCATGGAGGTTGTTGGTTTGCACACTCCAAGTGTTCCTAAGGTTAATACTTATAGGACACTTATCTACTCATTTGTGCCACTTCATGGGGCACTTATAAATACACCTCATAGTTGGAGTGCCTCATCCTTGCCTATATAAGCAAGGCTTTGTACTCAATATAACTTGGGTTATCTAAATACAATCTTATGCATCATTCATTGTGCTTGTACTTTATCTCCTATATCTCCTAATTTCTTATAAATCAAATATAGTGTTATATTTCTAAGTTGCATCCACTTGCCTTCATAAAAATATTGACAAACAAGCTTAATCTAAGGTTTGCATTGAGATTGGTAAATAAGACTAGATTCACTTACTTTATTTTATTTTAATTTTTAATTTCTTATTGTTATGTTTAATTTCATGCTTATATTTTGGCAAACTTGATGTGAACACGCTAACCTTTAATCTTATTTTGACATTTTTGAGTGTTTGTTATTTTTCTCTTATAGGTTGTAGGCCTTTTTATAGGTCATTTTAGAAGTCAAAATTTGTAATCCTCCTATTATAAAATGGATGTCATAGTCGTGTCTAGAAGGGTTTTAAAAATATTTTTTTATATATGCCACTTTATATTTTGGTGTAAATTAATAAAATCATTTTTCAAGTAGTTTCTTTTATAATCCATAAATTTGTATGCCTTTGTAAATTTAGAACTATAATTTAATGGATCAATATGCTAAATTATAATTAAAAAAAAATTATTTTATTTACTAGTTAAACCTTTCATTCATAAAGATTAATTGCTTGCCTAAGACCCTCAACTTATTTTTAGTGCATAAAACAACATTATTTCTTTAAATAGCATAAGTTTTTACTCATTTATTGTATTTTCAAATTTTATAGGTGTTGGAAGTTTGAATTAGAGATTTTTTTTCACACTTCATGTACTTTTGAAGGTTCTTCATAGATTTTTAAGTATACTTATTCAAAATTATCCTTTATTTCATATTTTAAATATACATAAATTTTGCAAATAAATTAAATTTTGATGAAGTCTTTTAAAAATACATAGAAAATCATGAAGAATGTTGTGATTATTTATATTTTTTATGTGTTAGCATTTTTTTAGTATACAAAATTAGAAACTAAATCAATTTCATGATAAAATGGAAAAAGGTGATAAGGTTGAAAATCTAGACAAAGAAGAAACTAATATGGGAAAGGAGTTGAAGAAAGTTGTGATTAAAGAAAAATATTCTAGAAGAAAAAATCAAGCATTAACTAGGTTACCTTGGGTGATAGTAACATTTGGTTCTTTCACCAATAAATGCTTAAACAAAAAAAGGGGGACATAATTTCAATCATGAACATTGAAGATATGATTTTAGTCAAATTTGAGGAAGAGATGGGGAATATTTTCTCCAATTATTTCAATCTTTCAATAACACACATACTGGAAATGAAAAATCTATGTTGGTTAGGAAGATGTTGAAGGTTACCCCTCAATATTGACTAAAGATGACAACAAAAAATGACAAGAACTATATATTTTTAAGAATTTAAAAAAGTTGTGTTCCCTTTGGCCATTTCAAGGTCCCATGTCTTAATGGGTTCCGTCCTTCCTTATTTCAAGAATTTTAGCAATTTTTTTGATACGATCTATATATTGCTTCCAAGAAAATTGTTGAATCTAGGTCCCTATTGAAATAGATGAATAATACATTTATTGTTTCTAGATCCCCAAAAGTTTGAACCCTAAAATAATACATGGCTATAGACATATAAGTATTTTTAATCTCATATACAAGATCTTATCTAAAGTTTTAGTTAACTAGATTCAAGATTACTTACACAACATGATTGCTCCTAAGTAAAAAGACTTTGTGAAGGGGAGCATGAAATTGAATGCCCTCATAAACTCACAAGAAATTATCCATTATATGAAAAAAAGTAAAAAGAAAGGAATAGTTCTCAACCATAGAAAAATGGGGTTCACCAAAATGAATTACAAAAATGATGAATGGTACTAATTCTCCTATGTTTCATTCAATTATGAGGGCTAAAATATGTAATTAGAAATCATAAAAAAAAAATGTAACTATTATAACAACAAAAAGGTAGGTTTTAAGATGCTGAAATGATGTGTACCTATTGTAGAAAGTGATTTTTCAGGCCTCACTGAGGACTCATTCGCCCAATGGAAAATGGGTCCCTACTAGGGTTCTAGAATACCAGTTTCTAGGTTTTTCTCTTCAATGTCTACACTCCCAGATCCTAGGTGTTCAGCACCTAAAGTTGGAATTAAATTTTGTAGCTTAGTTTCTATGAACTTGCAAGAAAGATGACACCTTTGCAGCTTTGACAACTTTTGCAAGTTTTGTTCTTCGTGTTTGATCTTCAACCTAAAACCTGCAATCACACATCAAAGGGAGAAGATTTTTTTTGTTTTTTTAGGGAATAGGGGTTTTATTTGCTCAATCCCCATTTTTCGTAATTAAACCTTATGATGAAACAAGGAAACATGAACATGAAACATGAAACATGAAACAATATTACCTTGGATGAAATCTTGAATACTGTAGTGTAGAAAAATGTATCCCTCTACATTTTCACACTTGCTTGGGCCCTCCCTACTAAAATTGGGCTTCTTTATGCCTTATTTGGCTCTACTTTGCATCCACAAGCCCCAATTAATGCATCTTTCTGAGGATAATCCTGACACATATCTTAAGACCAATTAGTTATACTTAATGATTTTTGTTTCTACAACCCAGGTTTACTGATCTAAACCTGAATCTTGCATAAAAATTAACCTTTCTTGAATTTTTTTCTCAACCTTAGCCTAATGGGACTCATACGCCCCAAATGGCATATGAGTCTCACTTAGCTTGGACTTAATTTTGAATTCAATTCTTGGCAAGATTTTATTCTCCTAGATCTGATGTTAGTTTGTAGTGTTGTAACTTCAAGAAATGTGTCATAAACAAGTATAAATACAAGGTTATTTCACATATTTTCTCCTAGCAAATTTATGAGAGCATTCATTTAGAAAATTTACAAGTGATCTAGCAATTCAAGAGTTTACAAGAGAATTCAAGAGTGATTATCAAGAATTTTGGAGCATTATTCAAGATTCAATCATCATGTCAAAGTCATCATGCATCATGTTTTTTTTTGAGCTAACATTTATGATGTAGGTATCTTAAGATTCAAGCAAGCATTTAAGTCAATATCTACAACATACAATCAAGATTCAAGGTCCACATTCATGCTATCCATTGCCTACAAGATTCCATCCTTTATTCCAAGTGTTTTATGAGTTGTAAGATAGCTTATTTTTTCATTAATCATTACTTCATTGCATTTGATTTCATTTCAAGGTTTGATTACCAAAACAGGGTTTGACCAAGACAAACCCATTTCCACTAACAAAACAACATTTTCCCCTCTCTTTGATGTGAGATTTTCAGATTTAGGTTGAATATCTATTGGAGAGAAAGAATAGATAAAGTTGTTGAAATTACAAAGTTATCAAAGTTATCACCTTCTTTACAAGATCACAAAAAGTCATCTATAGAGTAGAATTCAGAGTTTTAGATTCAAAGATTTGATAGGAGAAAAGCTACAAAAAACCACTAGAGGATTCTATAGTTTCAAATCAACCCAAATATTGGGACTAAATCACCACTTGTAGCATATGAGTCCCAGTATACCAGATTTCAAGCATTTTATGTAGATCTTGGTTTAGTAGTTCTAGATTTCAGATTCATCCTAAAACCTTAAATTGGGACTAAATCACCGCTACTGGTGTATGAATCCCATTGTGCATTAAAGATTAGACTTTTGGGAGTGGAGACCTTACTTGAAGCATCTTCATTTTTCTTTGTGCCCCTTTGTCCTTTCTTAGTTCACTATCCTCATTTTTAGTGTCATATCATAAGTTACATAGTTAGGTGACAATGTCATTTGCATTTCCTTCTTTCCAAGCCTTTTATTGGTGTTGAACCCCCTTTTTGTCTTTAATGGCACCTTAGGACACCTTATTGCATATCTCTTTCCCTAATTCCATTCCTAGATTGAAATCTCTAAGGTTTCCTTGAATTAAATATAAGGAAATAGGAGGAAGGTCCTAAACCCTTTTTTTGTTCCATATCCTAAAAGGTGGAACCCCTATTCCCCTCATTTAATTTTGGTGAACCTAGCCTTTAGAACACCTTATTTTATAATTTGGAGCACATCATAGTCCTAGATCTAGCTTACATTAACCTTGCATTAGTTAATTTACATCTAAGGTTTCTAAATCTTGCATTAGTGAAAGTGCATATAGGTTGCATTTTTGAATCTTACATTATTGAATTTCATTTGAAAAATATAATTTCACATAGCCTAGATAACATTCGAACCAAAAAACGTAACGTTCACTCAGATTTTACTAAAATTAGTGTCAAAACCTTAATTTGGGACTCATACGCCCCTCTAGGCAATTTAGTCCCAGTAGAGGTTATTTTACCTAACTTTTGGGTATTCTATGTTGGATGTTTATCAAAGTTGAACCCTTCAAAAAACTTGACTGGGACTCATATGCCCCTCCAGGTGTTTTAGTCCTATGTTAGACCTGAAACTGCATTTTCTAGCACTAAAAAACATATTTTTGTGTTTCAGTTTGCTATTGTTAGATTTTTGTTTCAGTCTATTGAGTTTATGTTTCATTCATTTCATTGAATCTACCTCATTTTCATTTGAATCAAAGTATATCAATTATCTTGTGTTCATTGGATCTTGCATTCATTAATTTTCTCTTGCATGAGCTTTACAACTTGGTGTTCTACTTTTAATACTATAGTGAGACGTAGCTTTAGACTCATGTCATCCTGCGATAGCACAATCGCCATGGATATTGGGTTATCTATCTCTTTCACTCATAGTGTTGACACTAGTTCACTAGGTATGGACCATATCCTTAACAACTCTTTACCTTCAGGTAGCATGACAAGTGTTGAAACAATGGTTGCTAGTATTCTACAAGAAAATATAATCCAAATCCATGAAGACTTAGCAAACCTACAAAATCAACCGAGTACTGAAAAAATTTCAACCACTACTATTTCTACGATAGATTATATACATTACATGATTGAAAGTGAAGAAGGAGTTGAACTTGTGTGTAACCTAGCTCAGATTTTAGGAAAACATCTTACCTCAACCACTAGCTGTGCTTTACGTTCAAACAATGTCCAAAGTCAAGGAGGACCTCAAATTCCTCCTCCTACAACCATTTCCTCTATTCCTACCTATACCAACCCTAAAGTTACAGCAACAATGCAACTTACTAGTAATGTCTTTCCTACCTTGGGTATTTTCACTAGCAATCGCGGTACCTTTGTGCCATCGCGCGTGATATCTCTAATCACTTTACCTCTCGTAAGCATTCCATTCAGTTCCCATTAAAACACATATACACGTCGACCATATTCACCTACATCTCAAAACACAACAAATGACAACATCCTTAATCAACTTTTCCAAAATGTTTCATCTCTTCAAAAGAAAATTTCTACCATAAACCAAAATCAAAATGGCCAACATACATAATATGTCAAAAGTAATCCCTTATCCTTGGAGATATTGAGAATGTCGATACCACAAGGTATAGATATTCCTATATTTGAGAAATATGGGGGTAAAGAAGATCCTTCTAACCATGTTTCCACTTATACTGCCTTATGTAGTGATTTTTTCCTCAAGGATAAGCTCTTGGCTAAGCTTTTCGCTAGGTCCTCAAAAGATACCACTTTAGAATGGTTTTCCTCGTTACTGAACAACTCAATTCATTCATTTAATGAACTTATTGAGGCCACCATTTCCAGGTGTACATGACTCCTAAGATGAAATTAGTTGATTTTATGAGATGTAAGAAAAAGGATAAAAAAATTATTGACTTCATTTCATGCTACCAATCCCTTTATTACCAAATCAACGTAATGATTCGCGAGCCTCACCTTCAACAAATGTTCATTGAAAACTTATAAACTAAGATACAAGATAAGCTTGGAATGATGAAGTTTTCTTCCTTCGTATACTTGTGTACTATCCTTCATGATTATCAAAACTCAATTAGTAGTCATGAAATAAAACCCACCTCTAATCGACATGAAAAGTCTGAATCTGTAAACCAAAACAAGTACCAACCTTTTAGAAGATAGAATAAAGGATTCCTTCAACTAAATCCCGCTCAACCAACTCAATATTTTGATACCCAAGTAGCTGCTATAAACAAAACAAGTCCTTTTACATTTGGGGATCCGACTAAAAAATTTACTTTCTTAGTCTATACCCTACATAGCACAATGTCACAACTTTTAGAACAAAAAATAATCACCTTACCTCTCATTAAAACTCCCAATCCTAATATTCTTTTAACTCCAAACTATCGACCGAATTATCATTGTCATTATCACCAAAAAAATAGACATGATACAGAATATTGTGTTAGAGTAAAGGTTTTAACTTAATTATGTTGATTAAGTTACCTTTATTCCCTTCTTAAGATTTCACATTAGTTTGCATAAAGTGACATTTAATAATTATATTAATTATTAAATGGTATCCTATTAGGGCTTTTATTAGGGTTTTTCCTATTAGGGTTTTATTAGGGTTTGCATGATCTCCTTTTTATAAGGATTGATCCCATTGTATTTCATATCAATTCATTCTCTCATTCTCTCTGATATATACATTTTCAGTTTTCAGAGAACCCTTGCTTGTTTGTCTCCATCTCTTCTTTTGTGACAGGTTATTTGCATGCAGGTGATCTTTGGGGTTTGTGGTGTTGTATTTTCTCAACTCCTACATAGTATCAGAGCTCCACACCTGCTGCTTCTTGTTCTTGTTTTGAAGATTTTTGGAGCTTTAAGGGTTTGGGGCTTGTTTTCTTGATCTAGGGAATACCTACAATTTCAAAGCATTTTCAACTCAAACGGACATCGCCATTGTGTCCGCAGTGGTCCAAAACCCCTAAATCGACTGTTCATTCGTCCATTTTGAACAAAGTCAAAATGTGAGGCAAAATTTTTTTGCAAATACGGTCGTACGACCGTCCCTGCCTGGTAAATTTTATTTTTGAAATTTTTTTCCGCCTATCTATTTTTCGGAAATTTTTGACATAAATTTATTTCTGCAAAAAAAGATTATTGTAAAATTTTTTTTTTTGATCTTTCAAAAATCAAAAATTAAATAAAGGGAAAGGGAAAAAAAAATTTAAAGCCTTTCGGCTTATGGACCTAGTACCCGCAGGTACTTGCTTCCGTAGGTCTGCGGGCCCTATGGTACGACGATCAGCGTACTACCGACTACCGGCAGCTTACTGCCGACTGGCAGTACACAGTCCGCCAGCCATGGGGGGTGGGCCCTTGGCCTCCCCTCAACTTTTTTCAAAAAAAAAATTTCAATAAATTTTTTTTTTATGATTTTGTTCCAAAAAAATCAAATCTTTTATTTATTTATTTATTTTATATAAAAAAACAATTTTTTTTCTGTAATAGTCCAATCGCACTTTTATAGTGACGGTCGTTTGACCGTCAAATTTAACACAGTGTTTTTGCTGTGATGACCATATGACCGTCAAATTTAACCCAACACTGGTTTTTTCCCTCTTTAGAGCTAATTTATTCTGGAGGCCGTAACTTGGGCATACGATATTGTTTTTTGGCAAACGAGATATCGTTAGAAAGCTAGTTTTTTCATCTTTCCAGTGGTGTGGGTCTCATCACTTCATTTTTCCATTGGTGAATTCTACAGCCAGTTGAAGACAAAGGGGATATTTTCAGTATCAAGCTCATAACTTTTGATCAGTTTCTTCATTTTTCGCAATCTTAGCGGCATTGGAACCGTATTTCAGAACTCTTTAGTTTCATCCATGCATTTTTTCTAGATTTTACTCCAAGTATATTTTATTCAGTTATTTGTGTTTTCACACTTTGGTGGATTACCTGGACATATTTGCTCTTGGAAACTTTTTGTTTGCATGAAATATTTTGTTTTTGGCTGTTCTTCATGTATTTCCAACATTTTGTCCTTTGAGGACATTTTGAGCATCATTTGTAAGCTATCTTTTATGTAAACGCACTGAGATAAAGTGCCACACTATTGTACATGCATCTTTTGGGGATTTTGCACATAAGGTTGTGCCATATTTTGTACTTGCACTGATATTATAAAGTGCCATGAGGGGTTGTGTAGTTTTTCTTTGTTTTGCCATCACACCTTTGTCCGATGAGTATCCCTCCACAACGACATTGAATCTATACCATGGGGGGTTGTGTAGTTTGCCTTTGTTTTCCATCACACCTTTGTTCGATGAGTGTCCCTCCATGACGACTATGGATCCATGTGATTTCAACCTCATGCATGTGTGCTTTGTTTTGCACACCACTTTTTCAGTTGCAGGTGCTATCTTGCGCACTTTCAAATGTTTCTTCTCCTTCATGCACTACAGGGTGTTTCACATCATTTCAATGGATCTGTTAGGCTCTCCCAGTTCAGCATTATGGGGGGGTATTATATTGTTCGCGCTAATTCTTCCTTGGTTTCACCTTGGAAGGAATCTTCCATTCTCAATTGATCAGTGTTTTCAGACTATTGGTTCTTGTGCCATTTGTATCTTCATTCCAGGTGTTTGCCTTTGTTTGCCATAGGATTCGAGTAGTGTCGTATGGGCACTTATGCAAATTGTTGTCTTCTTATTCCCGATCATCCTATCTTCAGCGGAGGTTCTTCAGCACCATAGTAGTCATCTTTTGATAGTTGTTTGCAGCTTCTTCTACTTCAGTGATGTTCTTCTTTTTGGCCTTCTGAATCTCTTTTTAGAGTAGAGCTTTTTCCCATGAGGTTTTCTCTATTTCTCCTCTTTACAGAGATTTGGTTGTATTTGGGTACCTAATCTAGCCTAGTTGCTGGGACCCATGTTGCCTTCTTGCATTGTAGTTACTTTTGCTTTCTTGCATTTGTTTGTAGCTGCACTGTTGCTCACCTTAAGGAGGGGTGTTAGAGTAAAGGTTTAAACTTAATTATGTTGATTAAGTTACCTTTATTCCCTTCTTAATATTTCACGTTAGTTTGCATAAAGTGATATTTAATAATTATATTAATTATTAAATGTTATCATATTAGGGCTTCTATTAGGGTTTTTCCTATTAGGGTTTTATTAGGGTTTGCATGATCTCCTTTTTATAAGAATTAATCCCATTGTATTTCATATCAATTCATTCTCTCATTCTCTTTGATATATACATTTTTAGTTTTCAAAGAACGTTTGCTTGTTTGTCTCCATCTCTTCTTTTGTGACAGGTTATTTGCATGCAGGTGATCTTCGGGGTTTGTGGTGTTGTATTTTCTCAACTCCTACATATTGTAAGTGTCTTAAAAATATTTTACAAGACCTCATTAATTCCAGTCGACTTGAAATTAGAGATGTTAATGATCAAGGAAATAAGTCCATTGCCCTTCCCAACCAAAACTTGCAAATCTGTACCAACCCTATGCCTAATCATAACATTTCATTTGTCAAAGCTAGTGAAACTAAGAAGAATGATGTGATGAATGTTGAGATGGATGATGACAACATTGATACTATTGAACAAGGTGCTATAGATACTATTACACAACATCCTATCAATGGTTTTGTTGCATTGATCGAAACTCAACCTCGTAAGAGCCAAACTAAAAAGCCTTTTGACATTGCTTTCTCATCTAAAGATATAATTAAATATGCACCTGATGGTACTCTTTACATAACCGACTAAATCAATGATAAGCACACTAATGGGATATTAATTGATTCCATATATGAAGAGAATGTGATCACTAAAGAATTTTTACTTATGCATTAACTTTATCAAGAAACATATGATTAAGTGAAAGCATGGATAAAAACGCATAATGGTTTCGCTTGCCCTAGGATGGGATTGATCACCCTTCCTTTAAAAATTGGACCAAACCAATTAGATGCCTCATTCTCCATCATCCCAATATCGGATCAATTTCATGTGAAGCTTGGTTATCCATGGCTACACTCCATGGAAGCTGTCTAGTCGGTTGTGCATAAATGTTTAAAGTTTCCCTTTGACAATGAAATATTTACTGTGCACCATAGTGGCCTTAATCGTATGTCTTTCCATGGGATTTTTTCATTGGATTTCTTTTGGCCCGAGCCTATGGAACCTATTAAATCTTGTAATGACTTCTTTTTCAAATCCTATGAAAAGTTTAAGGTAAAATGCATAGAAAAATTGTCCCTTAGAAACATGCCTCAACCTATGATTGAGCCTCCTATCCTTGATGAAACTATGATTGAACCTAAATACATTCCAAAAAACCAAGACCAACATAAGACATATACTTTTCCTATCTCCTACAAAAGACCAAGAGACAAGCAAAACAATCTCGTCACACCTCCTAAGATAAAGAAAATTTACAAAGCTAAAGAGAAATAGGTTGAACAACCTACCATGGTTCCTAGAGTTCCTCCCCTTAGGGAAGAAAAGAAACCTATGGTTGATAGACCTGCTCCTACACAAATGCAACTTGAAAATCACAATAAAAGAATTAGAAATGCTAGAGAGTACATGCATAGACATCATGCTCTTGCTAGAAGGTTGAACGATGAAAAAAGTAAAGAAAATAAACATAAAATTTTAACTAATGCAATACACAATGAGTCTCCCTCTTCTCCACAACAAAAATATCCTATATCTCAACCTCAACAAATGATAAATCCTTCTTTGGACATTATCATTCGACCTCCCATTGTGATTAACTTGGATGATGATGATGAGGTCGCTGAAATTGATGAAGAGGTGTGTAATGAACTGAATACATTGTTTTCCTCTTCTATGAGCTTAAATTACAATTCTCCTAAGAAGAGTGTTGAACTTGGTAATGATCCTAGTTTGGCACTTTTCATTGTCCCTTTGGCTAGTTGTCTACCCTCTTTATATGATGAAAAAGATTAGGATGCAAATGATCTACTAGAGGTTGACTCACATGTGCCTTACTAGTCTTGCCTTTATTTACCTTTTCATGTTATGTGTTTTCATGAGCGTAATGTGATCCCCCATACTATTATGTTTGATGTATCTGTATCTTTGTGCATTCCTCTATTTGTATATAAATTCTTCTCTATGTCGTAAACCTTTATCTTTTCTTTGTCTTATGATTTCATTTTGGGGATGATGCAAGGCATCAAGACATTTAGGTCTCCTCCATGTTGACCCAAAAGATTTACCTTTATCTTTTCTTTGTCTCAATTTTTCCTTTTGGGGATGACACAAGGCATCGAAACATTTAGGTCTCTTCCATGTTGACCCAAAAGGATTTTTCTTTGTTTTTTCTCTCTTTGTCTCATTCTTCCCGTTCCATGAGTATTTGGGGAATGATGACAGTCTGAGCTCTCTAATAAGATTGTAGCAAAACATACTAACCCTAAATCCATGGATCCCTTATGTGCTTTGGGATTTCATTTTGGGGGTAACCCTTTTTCATGACGTAGCTTTATTTGGAAACATATGACCTAGCATATGGCTTTCCAAGTAAGCTCTCATGTCTTCTTTATTGTTAGCATTTTTCATTTTCTACTTCAAAGCAATTGCTCACAACATGGTGTTTAGTAATTTCTTTAAATTGGGGGCATACATTGGAATTATTCTTTTTGCATTTCGCATGTTTCATTGTGTAGTCCTCTTACTTCATGCGATGCGTCTTTCTCTTTATGGTGACATTGGGTGTGATGTCCCTCAAGAGCATGATCTCTTAGCATATTTTATTCCTCTTAGTGGCTTGATGCAACACACTGCATCCACTAAGTTGTGAATCTTATATTCTTTGATTGGTCTTCTCTTGGAGAAATTAGGCATAATTTTCCCTAAGTTAAGACCTTACATGAACTAAGAAAAACTCATTTTAACATACCTTACACTATTTTTCATTTACAATATCCATTATATGGCCACCATGCATAACACACTTTGCTTGCCTGTGGAGCCATCTTGTTTGTTCATGGGTGTAAATCATATGAATCTTTGCTTTCCTCATGGATCCTGCTATCATGTTGCGTGGTGCATTATCAAAGTTATTAGGAGGTATAGCTTTGGTATGGTTGTACATATGGGAGCTAAACTTAGGTGTGAATTTCCCATGGCCACTTGCTTCTCTATGTGAGTGTATACTAGCCATGCACATATGTGTCTCATTGGGGATCACCTAGTGGATGCCCTAAGGTTCCACTAGCCCTTGTGAGCATGTGTTGTGTTTGCATAGTGTACATAATGTTCCACTTGTAAAATTTCTTGGACAAACAATTTAAATCTGATCCACACCGTGTTGGACAAAAATTTGAGGCTTGATCCACCCCTTTTGTTTTTCTTTTTTTTCTTTCTCTTTTTCTTTGGCAAGTGTATGCTTGTGCCTTGTTGTTTCTCCTTACATCATTCACATGTGTATTCTTTTGTGCAGGTATGTTAGTTTTCCATAGGATCTTGATCCTGGGGGCTTGTGCAACACTCTTGATCATTGTCATCCTATCGTTGTCATGATGGGGGCTAAATATAGTGTAGAAAAATGTATCCCTCTATATTTTCACTTGTTTGGGACGTCTCTTCTAAAATTGGCCCTCTTTATGCCTTATTTGGCTCTATTTTTCATCCACAAGCCCTAATTAATGCATCTTTCTGAGGATAATCCTGACACATATATTAAGATCAATCAAAATTTAATGATTCTAGTTTTTATGGCTCAGATTTAGTGATCTAGGACTCATATGGCCACCTTTCTTGAAATTTGTGTCCCGAGCTTAGCATACTAGGACTCATACACCCCAACTGGTGTATGAGTCCCACTTAGCTTGGACCTAATTTTGAATTCAATTCTTGGCAGGATTTTATTCTCCTAGATCTGATATTGGCTTGTAGTGTTTTAATTTTGGGAAATTTTGCATAAACAAGTATAAATACAAGGTTATTTCACATATTTTATCCTAGAAAATTGATGAGAGAATTGATCTAGCAAGTTTACAAGTGACCTAGATATTCAGGAGTTTACAAGAGCATTCAAGAGTGATTATTAAGAATTTTGGAGCATTATTCAATATTTAATCATCATGTCAAAGTCATCATGCATCATGTTTTTTTTTTAGCTAACAGTTGTGATGTAGGTATCTTATGTTCAAGCAAGAATTCAAGTAAAGATCTATAGCATAAAATCATGATTCAAGATCCACATTCATGCTAGCCATTGGATACAAGATTGCAGCCTTACTCTAAAGGTTTGGTGAGTTGCAACATAGCTTATTTGTTCATTCCATTTTATTTTATTTGAAGGTTTGATTACCAAAATGAGGTATGACCAAGGAAAACCCCTATCCACTAATAAAACAACATTTTCCCCTCTATTTGATATATGATTTGTAGATTTAGGTTGAAAATATACTGAAGAGCAAGATTAAAGAAAATTGTCAAAATTGCAAAGTTGTCAAAGTAGTCACCTTCCTTACAAGATCATGGAAAACTCATCTACAAAGTAGGATTCAGAGTTTCAGATTCGAAGATTTTACAAGAGAGAAGCTACAAAAAACCACTAGAGGATTCAAAAGTTTCATATCAACTCGGATACTAGGACTAAATTTCCACTTGTGGCATATGAGTCTCAGTATACCAGATTTCAGGCATTTTTTGTAGATCAGTTTTAGCAGTTCTAGATTCTAGATTCAGCTCGAAACCCTAAACTAGGACTAAATCACCCCTACTAGTGCATGAGTCCCAATATTCATTAAAAATAAGATTTTTGGGAGTGCAAACCTTATTTCAAGAATCTTTAGTTTTCTAGGTGCCCCTCTGTCCTTTCTTAGTTCATTATCCAGATTTTTAGTTTCATATCATAAGTTGCATAGTTAGGTTTGCGTATCATTTGCATTTCCTTCTTTCCAAGCCTTTTCTTGCTGGTAAACCCCATTTTTTAATTTAATCACACCCTAGAACACCTTATTGTAGATCTCTTTTGCTAATTCCATTCCTAGATTGAGATCTCTAAGGTTTCCATGAATGAAATATAAGGAAATAGGAGGAAGGTCCAAAACCCTTTTTGCATTCCATCTCCTAAAAGGTGGAGCCCCCATTCCCATCATTTCAAATACAAAATCTACAATCTAGCATAAATTGGCTTCAATGGATATCGATCTTGATCACAAGACTTGATATGGAACAATTCTTGAATATGATTCCCAATACTACATTAACACATTAGCTCGAAAACATGCATGATGTACTATGCCTTTGACATGATGATATGATCTTTGATTGCTGTAATAAACTCTATAAATATTCCATTGAATTCCTTATTGAATGCTCTATAATGCTCCTGTTAAATTACTCTTGATTGTGTATGAAGATCTTAGGTGAAACCATAGTGAATTAACCTTATATTTATACCTAACTGATGATTAAATCTTGAAATTCAAATAACACAAGCCAACATCAGATCTAGGATTTGAAATTACTAAAATGTCACTAGAAAAACATCCCAAGGGGGTTGTCCTAAGTTAAGGAGGACCCATTCTCCATAGGGTGAATGGGTCATAGCATACTCAACTAGGGCATGTTTTAGGGATTGTGAAATACCATGCTAAAAGGGGGTCCTAGGACCTAGTGGGGACCCATTCGCCAAGTGGAAAATGGGTCCTACGTCACTATCCTAAGACACATTCCTTGTAAAATTAAGTGTTATGTAATTTCATTTAAGAGTGTTAGGTTTTATCCCTTGGATAATGCAATAAATTAGGCTTGGATTTGAATTTAAGGGGCCAATTAAGCTCAAATTGTAGACATGGAAAATATACATGCACCTGATCCTGATCCTACTAATGAAATTTCTTCCCGAATCACACTCTCAGCTCATCATCACTTTTTGTCTCTTAACTAGATAAATCATTATTTAGTTAAGTCTTTCTCCTTTGTTGATTAAATTAATCAATTTAATTTAATTAACCCTAAAATCCCCTTTTAAATAAATAATTCATTTTATTTAAATCCCTAAACTCTTCTTATTAAATTGAATAAATTAAACCTTATTTAATTTAATCTAACATTATCCCCTTTAGTTAAATAAATCAAATCATTTATTTAATTAAATCTTTCTTCTCACTTCTTGATTTAAATTAAATCATAAATTCAAGTTAAAATTGTCACATCTCCGAATCTCCCATTAAATTAACTAACCTTTAGTTAATTTAATCCTAATCTATGTTACATCCTCTAGAGAATGCAACTTGCACAATAAATCAATTACTTTGATTTATTTAATTGCCTATTTTCTTTCAACATGGAATAAAGGAGGAATATTCCCTCAAATTTGAATTCAAAATCCAAGTGGATGGGTACTTCCAACAAAACATTCAATGCCTCTTCCATGTCCTTTCATTGAGCCAAGTGACATTAACTCCATTTCTTTCTCCCTCCAACATGTCACATTCAAATTTCAAATTTGAATCCAATGGAATTTATCATGCACATTGACCAAAATGTGCTCATTCCTCAACCATTCACATCTTGACAAGTGGCACTTGGCCATTGGATGTTGAATGATCCCACATTGCTTATTTTAACTCTCTCTTCCATTTTGGAAATCTATAAATGAGAGACTCTTTCTCTCATTCTAACATACACAAATTGAGTAAACTTACTCTACTTAACTTCATCCTCAATGCAAGATCTTAGCTAGGTTATTGCAGGTTTTCTCAAGAACTCATGTTGTTCTTCATCAACAAAGTGGATCAGATCACTATCAAGCTTACAAAGGAGTTGGGAAAGCGCTGATTTTGAAACATCAATTGGCACCAACTCCCCTATGGGATCAAGAATTTGCATGCTTAATTAAGATTTCATTGCTTTTTTGGTTCATCTTTTCTTCATTTTCCTATTTTGAGCATTGTAGATGGATTTCATGGGAAATCCTTGTTTTACCTTGCATATTATCTAATAATGTGTTTGTTTGTCATGTCTATGTAGGAAAAGGATTGGGGTTCACATTTTGGCGCTAGAAGGAGGGCTTGAGCAATTTCTAATGACGTTTTCTTGAAAATTCTGCGTTTTTTCCATTTCTTTTGTAGGTTTTAGGAAAGTGTGTCACATATAGACCCGCTACTCTATATTGCACCACATTTGCAGGCGCGACACTATATCGCACCGCTCATTATCTCAAACTGCGCCACACTTGTTTCCCTCGCCAATTTTTCAAATTTTCAAACTTTGTTGTGGACCTGTTTGTTCAAACTCCACCGCACCCAGTTCCATGGCGTTGTATTGCACCACTTTCAGAGGTGCGGAGCTATATCACACCATACTTTTTCCAAACCACACCTCACTCTCTTTCCCACTCAATTTTTTTCAAAAATCCCTAACTCTGCCGCGAATTTTGAGTTGCAAACTGCGCCACCTGCAAAACTCCGCCACACCCATGCTCTCTATTTTTGTAGAGCGCCACACCCATTCAAACATGTGGCACTATATAGCACCACTTCTATTCCAAACTATGCTGCACCTGCTAACTACGCCACGAAAAATAGTTAGAAATTCAAATTTTAAGATGTGCCTTTTGAGTTTTTAGATTTTTAAAATCATTGACCTATTTGTTGTTTCTATACTCTCTGGTTTTTGTCATCTTGCAGGTTAGAACAAGGGATAAAGTGAAATGGGAGGTTTGATCATGTCATCATTTTCATCATACACAAACTGTTTTTAAACACTATAGTATTTTTTAACACTTTTAGAGGATCTTTAATTCTATTTTAAAAGGAATTTGTTTACTTTCATGCCTTAGAAAACACTAATTTTTCTTTTGGGTTTTAAAAAGAACAAACAAATTTATTTTTCAAAAGTTTTCAAAAAGGGCTTAAAAAGAACCTTAGAAAAAATCTACTAGATTTGGTTTAAGGTTTAAAAATTGAACAAGGCAACTCTCATACTTCAAAGTTGGTGCTTTAAAAGGAACTCATTTTCTGCTTTGAGGATTAAAATGAACATGTGTATTTTGATGTTTTGTAATCCTTTTCGCAAAGTAATATCATCTAAAAGACATATGCACTTCTCTCACGCCTCATGGTGATCTTGAGAATCAAAAGTATTTTTGTGATATTAAGTTGTCAAAAGGATTACCTCCACACTTCATTTTGGGTTTAAAATTGAACAAAACATCTTGCGAGTGTGAGTAGGCTTATTGCGTGTGTTCTCCCTTTGTTTCTAAAGAAAGGTTGATCGAACTACGAATATGTTTACTTGATTTTGTTTATCTTAGCAAGCCTACCTTGTGGGAAAGAGTACTCACCCAAGGGAACGAACCAACCAGTAACACACTAAGGACAAGTGTATTTCCAACTAGTATATAAAAGTGGGTAGTGGAACAAAAGCCAGTATCACACGGTTGGCTCTGATGAGAAGGGAAGCAATGGTCTTTTGCTGCATGAGTCAATCTCCATGAATGGAAAGACCAAATTAAAACCCTTGTTTAGCAAAGGCCAAATCCTTATCTATTTTTTTGGTGCAAAAGGTCATGTCCTTTGAAGCCTCCCGATGTTATACATGCGGTTTTGTTGTAGAGATGAAAAGTATGCCATGGGAGATTCATGGGCACTGATGCTTGGCTGAACCGAGAAGTGAGTGCACTATAAGGGGGAGCCTGTGTGGTCAAGCATCTAGTCATTCGTACTAAATATGTGCAGCTGGATTCATCCAAGTGGGAACCCAACAAATACTTCTTCTTTAGCCTAGGGTTGTGCATGTTATTGAGACACCTTGCTTGGTTCTAAAACATTGAGAAACAAACATTAAAAAAAGCTTTGAAATTTCAACCACTTTGGGGGAAACAAATATCCTTTAACGAATCTAAGTGCTCTTGCTTGCCCTAGGTATTATATCTTTAGAGGTTTCTAAGTGCTTGGGTTTTATCATCATTTGTTTTCACCAAAGTCAACACTAGGAAACCTTTGCCTTGATCTCCTTGATTTCCACATAATGCACTTTGTGGGATGAAAGAAAATTAGGACATTGGACATTCGGTTTGAAAAGCATAATCAATAAAGTGTTTGTGGTAAAAAGAACCAAACCTCAGCAAGATAAAAGACAATCGAACCACACATGTGGTTAGTCTCTTTTGGGTCATTGGGTTTTCATTCCAACATTGGTCCTTTGGTTTGAACCACTTTTAGGGAAAAACATGTTCTTCATTACCTTGATCCTGTAAGAAGGTCCTCGTAGGGTCATCTAGGATCAGGTCAAACACTTGAACCATCCTCCAAACATTTATCAAAATCCAATTTCACCAACAACTTTTGGAACCTTGGAAACATCACTTATGCTAGAATTTTAGGAAAAATCAACATTACCTTGTTTGGCTTAACACACCTATCCAAATTATCCTTTTGTGTACGAGTTTACTCTAGGATAACACAACTTCCTAGGGTTTACAAGTGCATCATCACTTTGTTTGACTTAACACACCTAGTCAAATCATCTTGTGTACAAGTTTTCTCTAGGATAACACAACTTCCTAGGGTTTACAAGTGCATTATCACTTTGTTTGACTTAACACACTTAGTCATTTACTATGCTCAATCCAAATCAAAATCAAAATAAGTCCTAAAGTCTAGCATTGATCCAAAGTTCCTAAAAGTTTAAACACCCATATCATTTACCCCTTTCATCCTTCATCTCATCATTGGTCCTAAACCCCTCAGAGGTCAATAAGGTCAAAACACAAGAAGAACATGGAATATAAACCTGATTCATACATCATGAGTAGTCCAATTCAACCAAACTATCCAAGCCTTACAATACCAATTGATTTTCAAAACTTTCATTTGGACAATCCATACATGGGATCATTATCTCCTCCAAACATCAATGGTACAAAAAATGTGAGTTTTCCCAATCTAAATTTTGGAACACCTTTCCCTTTGGTAGATTTAAATCAAAGACAAAACTTACAAATCTATCAAACAAATAATCAAGGCATGAGCCTTCCCCCTTTACCAACCATCAATCAATCGAATCCGAGCAACACCCCCTTCATAAGTCGAAGCATCATATCAAATCCTCCCATTTTTCCATTGATATCGCAACAACATATGGCAACCATCCAAGCAACCCCAATATTCAACACCATTCCCAATCCACCGCCACCGCCACCACCGCCAAAACATAACATCAAAAATTCATTCTCCATTGTGTTGCAAGCCGCTCGACAAGCTTCTCACCAAAAGGCACTCCAAAACCAACAAGCTGCATAGCTAGCTGCTCAACAAGCACAAGCGGCTCAAGTAGCCTAACAAGCTCAAGCCCAGCGCTAAGCTCGGCAGGCACAAGCACAATTTTGGGCACTATTGCAAGCAATCCATCAACAAGTAACTCAACAACAAGCCCAACAACAAGCATTATTATCACAACAACAATATGACCAACAACAAGCATTGTTGGCTCAACAGCAAACGCAGGCCTTACTCCCTCAACAAAGCTTGCAACAAAATCCCACCACAATCGTTGAAAATGATGATCAAGATCCTTTGACCAATGATCATGTTGAAAATGTCTCTACATCAAATAATGAGTTAGAGGACATATCTCAAAAATTCATTCTGAAGCACGATCATCATCTATCACCAAGGTCTAGCAATGGTCCTTCCCAAGACATATTGACATCCTTTGACCTGATGGTTATAGATATTGAAGGAATCCCTAGCTCAACATTTGATCCAAATCCACTCAAATCTCAAGAGAATATTGATCCACTTCCCATTCCTAATATCAATGTCCAAGAATCCCTTGTAGATAATCCATGCCTTGAATTGATCCATGTCAAGAACTTGATCCAAAGCATGTTGAAAGCAGTTCTGAAATCATTCAAGATGAAGAATTTGTATCTCCGAGATACTACAATGACATAATGGACACTCTCCTATCTATACAAGATGATCACATCCACATAACACATACTCCTCCATCTACCCATGAGATTTTTTCCTTGGATGGAAACGTAGATGATCTTCATTTAGAACAAGATTCCTTTACTCCTGACATTATTACACAAAAAGAGTAGGTTACTGATTCCTACAGTCAAACTGAGTTGTCAACATCAAGATCAGATATATAGAAAATTCAGGCTGAGGACATCATGTATGAAGATATCCAACATTATCCACTCAAGGAAATATGTCAGAATGAACAGGATAGTCCAAAGTCAGTAGAGAAACAAATTGAAATGATGCCATTTGCAGTGGTCATTTGTCAGATTATTCATTCTGAAAAAGGAATCTGAAAACAAAGAGAATCAAAGAACAAAGGTGCTACTATCACCATAATGGGGGAAACTTTGTCTCAAGAAAACGTCAACATAGGGGGCATGAAGGATCCTTATGATGAAACCAATGCCAATGCTACAACCAACCACGCCATGAATCTTCATCCACCCATCACCCCATTCCTAAATTAGGACCAACATCAAAAGGGATATTTGAATCAAAGCAAAGAAGCTAAGAATCATATCAGACAAATCAAATATAAGTGGATACCAAAGAATACAAAGAAAGATTATCCCTATCAAACTCCATTAGTCAAAGAAACTATGGGGAAAAATTAAAAAAGGGAAATTATCCATCAAAGATGTCCACAAAGAAAAAAATAGGCTTCTCAGGCAACATACAAAGTATATCGAGTTGTTGGTCCTAATTCCATGCACACTTCCGTATCCACTCATCATTGCTCATCTTCCCAAGTTTGGAGAGTCAAAGGTTCCAAAATATCAACCAATCCATCTTTTATTCCTAAACACACTCCTCCATCCATGCCTCCACGCATGATATCCAATCCTTACATTGACCATGTATTGGAAACAACCCTTCATCATAAGGATTCAGAAGGCACTCTATCGCGATATACGCACAAAGAGAAAGTTAACTCCAGTATCAGCAAAGTAGATTTGGAATCTCAAAAGTTGCATTCAAGTGCACGTGTCTTGGCAAGGAAACTTCTTCAAATAGGATATTGATGGCACATTATGATAGAAGCACCAATTTCAGCACCACTAGGTGGTTCAACATCAGCTTAAAATCTCTCAAAAAATATAAAAAATCGAAAAAAAAAAAAAAGGATTGAAAATAGTAAAGAGAAAAAATCGTCCTCCAGTGAAAACCACTTCGGTGGCACTTTGGATAGGTACCATGATGAAAACCTAGAAAATTGGTGTCATGTGTTGAATCGAGCATCTACATGTGTCATTTCAGGAAAAAGCATCTTATCGCATCCATAATAAAGCCAACATTCTAGCCATATCATCATTCATCCATGAACCGTTTATCCAACCCATTACCATCTATCTACCTTCTCTTGACCTTGATGAAGGTTTGGTGCACACTTTTCACTTGCTTATGGTAAAAATCTTGACATGCATCATTTTCATTGATCCTATCTTACCCAATGTTATTTGAGCCTTGAAGCATTATCCAAATGAGCATCCTCTGTTTGAACACCTTATCTTGTCTCAAGATAATCCTTGGCATCCTTTGCATGCTTATCATATATATCCATCCATCTATCCAAGAATCCACCCATGCCATTCCATACTTTGCTAGACACTAGGGGCAAATATTTACATCTTGGTTTGGGAATAAATCTTGATCTTTATCCTCTAACTTATGTAGTGATCTGAACATTGGCAAACATGAAATAAAATTGGTTAAAAAATTTGTGAGCACCAAGTCAAATCACTAGCCCATGGCATATTTTGACAAGACGAAATTCCTTATCAAGCTTTATCTTTCATTGAACATTAATCCAAGACAATCAATATCAGTTGCATCTAATGTGTACATCAGCGTCACAATAAATCATCAAAATAGTTTTGTTCCAAATCAAGCTTCATCAATCTCGATCCATCGAATCCAATCAGTTATCACCTTGTTTGACTTAACAAACTTAGTCAAACCACCCTCTTGTGTACGAGTTTACTCTAGGATAACACAACTTCCTAGAGTTTACAAGTGCATTATCATCTTATTTGACTTAACACACTTAGTCAAATTATCTAATCCATCATCAACTTGTTTGACTTAACACACTTAGTCAAACCACCCCCTAGTGTACAAATTTATTCTAGGATAACACAACTTCCTGGAGTTTACAAGTGCATTATCACTTTTGTTTGACTTAACACACTTAGTCAAACTATCAATCCATCAATATGATCAATCAACTTTAGCTTGGTTTTCAACAAAATCCCAAAACAGAGCACTGATATCATCACATATCCACATCCAAATCATCAAAATCATGCAAAAATCCAAAAACATCCAAATCATTCAAAATATAAAACATGTCAAAATTTGAAAAATAAAAAATAGAGTCATCCTACTGAACTACGTCATCTCTGAGCTTGAACGTAAGCAAGGTTGATCTTTGATCATCCCTCAAGAAACCCTATGTCAGTCCTTCAGGCATCCGTCACAATGGCAATCTGTTTGCCCATCTAGTTTACACCCTAGGTCAGTCCTTTAGGCGTCCGTCATAATGGCAATCCGTTTGCCCATCTTTTTCACATTTTAGGTTAGTCCTTTGGGCATCCGTCGCAATGACAATCCATTTGCCCATCTTTTTCACATTTTAGGTCAGTCCTTTAGGCATCTATCACAATGGCAATCCATTTGCCAATATTTTTTAGGTCAGTCCTTTAGGTGTCCATCACAATGGCAATCCGTTTGCCCATCTATTTCACATTTTAGGTCAGTCCTTTAGGCATCCATCACAATGGCAATCCATTTTCCCCTCTATCTCATCAGCAGTCAAGTCAATTGTTGGCTGAACCATGTCATCTCTGAGCTTAAACATAGGCAAGGTCATCCTTGATCAGCCCTCGAGACAAAAAATCCAAAAAAAATTGTAAAACATCTCAAAAATACCACAAACAACCTCAAAATATTTGAAAATCCAAAATGGTGCTTTCATCTCATCTTGCTTTCACCTGCGATTATCATCACTCATAATAAAATCAATCATCGCTTTCATCCTTTGGTGAAGCAGTCAGAAGCAAGTCTAGCAGGTTCCAAAGTGAACACTCTAGAATCATCAAAAGTCTCAAGTCTAGGTCAAGTAAGCAAGCAAGTTGGTCAATTCAGAATATCAATAGCTTATCACCCAATCAGTCTCACCAAAACCCTAATCACAACATGTCCTAGGATGTATCCTTCCCATGATGGAAATAAGCATTAGGTAACCCCCTAGTAGTTTAGCCTTGGCTAGTGGTATGAAGAACATCAGCTTGTTTGTTTACTTTTTCCTTGGTCTGTGTGACTTATCTTATTTTGTGCTCATTTCAAGGACATCTCTATGATGCCTAAATAAAACAAGTTTAGAGAGAAAGGAATGGGGCAATGATCATTATATTTTTTATCTGTTGCGCTTGTGGGATACACTTGTAAAATAACTTAGCCATGCATCCTTTGTTTGGTTTTTAGGGAGGATGTTTTAGGTATCTTGTTGACCACATAGGAAGGCTTTCTTTTCTATGTTTTGGCCCGAGATGTTTAGATTGTCTAAACTACATCCTAAATTAAGTTTGTATGATAAGTGTGAACAAGAATACTCCTATCTGATTGTTGAGTCAAATTCCATCACACTAGGTACAATGCCATCCTGGTTCGTTATACCTTGATGCATCGTACCTATGTGTGATATCAAACATAAATTAATTGGCCCTTTGAAAATCTGAACTCTTGGTAAGAAAATCATCATCATCATAGTATAGGCCTGTGGATCCTCCTTTAATCGTCTTATTCTTCTATCTTTACTAACATTTTTTATCTAAAATCAGTGTGTTGTATCAAAATATACATGAGGCTACCCATGGCCGATGACTGTCTATACATCATCAAAATTGTCTACATCAAAGAATTATCTTTCGTCCTTTGATCAATAAAACCACTCCTCTCATATTTTATGGCGATATCGATCGAAAAATTAACATTTCCGCCCGATCTCTCAAGGGAGCAATATACCAGTGTAATCCTTCTCGCTGGGGCAATGGTGGGGCATCTGAAAAATTGAGAAATTTTGAACTTTGATCACAACGGTTTATTCTTTGAATCAATGCAACAAGTACATTGCTTCAAAGAGGGGCAAAATGTAGACATGGAAAATATACATGCACCTGATCCTGATCCTACTAACGACACTTCTTCTTGAATCACTCTCTCAGCTCATCATCACTTTTTGTCTCTTAATTAGATAAATCATTATTTATTTAAGTCTTTCTCCTTTGTTGATTAAATTAATCAATTTAATTTAATTAACCCTAAAATCCCCTTTTAAATAAATAATTCATTTTGTTTAAATCCCTAAACTCTTCTTATTAAATTGAATAAATTAAACCTTATTTAATTTAATCTAACATTATCCCCTTTAGTTAAATAAATCAAATCATTTATTTAATTAAATCTTTCTTCTCACTTCTTGATTTAAAGTAACTCAAAAATTCAAGTCAAAATTGTCACATCTCCTAATCTCCCATTACATTAACTAACCTTTGGTTAATTTAATCCTAATCTATTTTACATCCTCTAGAGAATGCAACTTGCACAATAAATCAATTACTTTGATTTATTTAATTGCCTATTTTCTCTCAACATGGAATAAATGAGGAATATTCCGTCAAATTTGAATTCAAAATCCAAGAGGATAGGTACTTCCAACAAGGTATTCAATGCCTCTTACATGTACTTGTGCATTGAGCCAAGTGACATTAACTCCTTCTTTCTCCCTCCAACATGTCACATTCAAATTTCAAATTTGAATCCAATGGCATTTATCATGCACATTGACCAAAATGTGCTCATTCCTCAACCATTCACATCTTGACAAGTGGCACTTGGCCATTGGATGTTGAATGATCCCACATTGCTTATTTTCACCCTCTCTTCCATTTTGGAAATCTATAAATGAGAGACTCTTTCTCTCATTCTAACATCCACAACTTGAGTAAACTTACTCTACTCAACTTCATCCTCCATGCAAGATCTTAGCTAGGTTATTGCAGGTTTTCTTAGGAACTCATGTTGTTCTTCATCAACAAAGTGGATCAAATCACTATCAAGCTTACAAAGGAGTTGGGAAAGGGCTGATTTCGACACATCAATTGGCACCAACTCCCCCGTGGGATCAAGAATTTGCATGCTTAATTAGGATTTCATTTCTTTCTTTGTTCATCTTTTCTTCATTTTCCTATTTTGAGCATTGAAGATGGATTTCATGGGGAATCCTTGTTTTACCTTGCATGTGATCTAATAATGTGTTTGTTTGTCATGTCTATGCAGGAATAGGATTGGGGTTCACACAAATTAACCTCAATTAATTAATAAAGCCCTAGGGGTGATCCCACAATACTAGTTTACAATTTTTGGGCAAACTGGACACTAAATTGATTTTTCTAAACTAAATCTTCACTTTTGGGCTCCTATTGTGGCTAAACCGTGAGGAAATTGAAGATGATGTGAACTAGTGATTTGTGAATTTTTTTCTATAGATTCTAAATATATTTTTTCAAAAATTTTGGAATCAAGTTTGCACTTTTTTTTTTCATCTCATTCGAAAACTAGTTTTTATCAGGAAACAACATTTTTAAGGAGTGATGCTCGCCGTATACAACATAATTTTTTGTGTATGAAGGATAAAATTCTAATTTTCTCAATTTAGATTTGTAACTACAATATCTAGCCAGTTCATTTGGTTTAATAGTGTTTTATTAAATAGTTTCTCCTTAATCAAGTTTCAAAGTCAAACCAATTACAATTCAGACAGAGGCAGACTGTATACAACATAAAATTTTTTGTATATATTGAATTTTATTTTATTTTGCTGGATCAAGGACATCAATACCTAGCTTGAACATATTTTTTATAAAATTATTTTGATAATCTACTATTTTTCCACATGTGCAAAATAGAGAGCTTGATTTTCGGTGAAAAACCTACATTCACAAGAAATACAAAATAAATATAATAATAAATTAAATTTAATTAAAATTATACTTTTTTGGAAGCTTATAATAAGGACTACATACTTAAAAAAAATAAAAATTAAATGAACTCATTTGATCCCCGAAAAGGTAAATCAAAAGTGGATTTTTATCAATATTTTGATAGGTGTAAAGGAGACTCTGTTATAGGTATGGTTTAAAACTAGCGGGGTTCTATCCAAGGGAGCTTGGTCTAAGGTGGTTTGATCAAACCCTCTTCAATTGGAATCCTTTAAATGGAAACTTTCAAGGCTTAAATAATTATATTTTCTAAAAATATGTGATTTTAGGAAAAAATAGGATCTCCCAAAAAGTGTGAACCACTATTGTGGCAGAACCCTAGATTAGTGTGACAGTGTAAAGATATACTTTACAACACCTTAAATAAGGCACAATTAAGTCCGTTTTATCCTTAGTTATTCATTCCCAAATTAATTGTGAAAAAGGGTTACTTTTTTGACACTACATTTTCCCCCACTTTAGTGAGAGTTTGTACCAATGTCGAACTCACACTAAAGTAAACATTCAAGACAGTTATGTATACAAAAATGAAAAAGATACACAATTATACACTATCAAAGACCAAGAAAATAAAGGATCAAGCTTCGACCATCCCAACGTGATGTGGAATGCGGTTGTTTGTCTGAGAAAGGGAAATGATCAAGCTTTGACTGTCCAATGTGATGTGGAACACATCTCAACTATTTTTCCAAGAATGTTCACAAGTAGAAATTGATGTTCACTATGAAAACAACACATGCACTCACTCTAGGGTAGTGGAACCTCGGGCCGTCCACTAGGTGAGTATCCTAATTGGGTGGCAAATGAGAGAATCATATTAGGCTTCCATACCATATCGAAGTTATCCTCCTGAAAACTTGAATAAGGTGACACAATGCTAAATGCTTATGAATATTATGTCTATAGGCTTTTTTTTTTTTGTTCAAGGGGATCTTGCTTCATTTGTGTAATATCTTCTTCTTAGGCAACATTGACAAGTCAAGAGTATCAAATTGTCACTTATGGGATGCCTCACTTCACATCATGCCACTAAGGGAAAGTCGTATGCTTAGAAATATCACACTCTTGAAGGAAATCAAACCCAATGACACACTAAGAAAAGGATGCATCACAAGAAAAAGAAAATCACACCATGAAATATGCAAAATGTTGAAAGATGTCATTGATGTATGCCCCTACTTTAAAGCGGTTGCTAACTCTATTTCCATGAGAAATTGATTTGAAGTAGCCAATGTTTACTCCTAAGACATCAGAGCTTCCTTGGAAATCCCTATGCCAAGTCATATTTTTTTGAAATAAAGCTACACCATGAAAATGGAGGGAGGGGTTGCCCCCAAAAATTCATAAGGGATCTATGGATTCGGGGTCAGTATGTCTTTGCTACAATGTTGTTATAGATCTTAGAAATGTCATCATTCCCCAAATACTCATAGAATTGGAAGAATGACACAAAGAGAGTGAAAATAAAGAAAAACTTTTAGGTCAACATGGAAGAGGCTTAAATGTCTTGACACCTTGCATCATCCCAAAAGGAAAACACAAGACAAAGGGAAAAGGTAAATGTTTACAACATAGAGAAGAATGTAAGTACATTTGGATGAATTCACAAAGAGAGAGAGAGAGATACATGTAATGAAATAGTACGAAGGATCACATTATGCACATAAAATCACATAAAGTCACATGAAAAAGAAACCAAACAAAATAAATAGTACAGAACATGCAAGTCAACCTATAGCAGGTCTTCCACATCCTGATCTTGATCTTTATATATGGAAGTTGGACAACTAGCCAAAGGGACAACATCAAATGCCAAAACTAGGACAAGGTTGTCTAACTCCTTGTCCCCACTAAGTGCAGGACAAGGATGAGCTAAGACAAATGATGAGAATGATCTCCTTATGATAAAGACAATGATTTGAAATTAATGTAAAACATGTAATAGTGAGCATTGTAGGATCCTACAACTATTACATGGAAAGGAGCAAGATGCATTATTTTTTAGTCATGTTTGATTCTTAGAGGGTGCAAAAGATTTCAATAATTTATTTAAAGGATGACAATTGTCAATATGATGGCCAAAGAATCTATGATAAGCACAATAACAGTCATTCTTATTAGTTTTTATTTTGGTCAAGTTTGCACGTTTAGGTGGTAATTCGATCAATTGCCAATATTAAAGAGTATAGAAGATTGTCTCAGTTTTAAATAGTTGTAATGAGTTATAAAGGGATTTGGGAGGTTCATACGACTATTGTAACTGTATATTTTGATAATTATGTATTCTTGGTTTCTCCTTCTTTGTTATGATAACTATGTTTTAATCAAATTCATCTTCTAATTGCAAGTCCTTTCCTTTTTCAGAAAAAGAATGTGTTAAGGGTAGTAAAGTGTTCAAAATGTGTGGATTCTTTTCATTTAATCATAGGTAATCCATAGGAAGGGGTTTGAGAAGGAGGAAATTTATTGTTGATGAGGTAATCCAAGCTACATATAGATTCTATTCCTTGTTCCTATTTAAGTATCTTTCATAGGTTTCCTATAAGGGGAACACCATGGATAGCAATAGATTCATCTCTCACAAAGTCTTGTAAAGTTTTTAGTTCTTCATCCAGAAACCTTATGTTCTCTTGTGGGACATCAACATCATGCATATTTGTAGGAAGGTAAGTCATGGGAAATGAGGTATGCATGCTATGATCCATAAGGGGGTTGATTATCAATACTATTAGAAAGAGAGTTAGAAAACCAAAGATCCACGATGAATGGTGTTTCACGAGATGACTTGAGTCTCGAACTACGTCATCACAATAGTATTGATAATAGGAAACCAATTTGTAAATCTCATACAAGTTTCACAAACTTAATGTAAAAACCCAAAATGGAAAGAGTCTTAAAATGCAATGCAATGACCTGGAGTGTAAATGCAATTTTCAAATTCTAAACAAGGTAATTTCCTGATTACACTATGCAAAAATCTAAAAAATAAGATCTTGTAAATGAAATTTTGAAATCACATGTTGATGTTTGGTGCAATGCACTGAATGCACAAAATTAAGCTAGAAATAATGAAATTAATGAAACATAAACTCAACAAATTGTAATAGAGATCTAAAACACTAATACATTTTGACTCAAATTCTGACGGAAGTTCATTGGAATTTCGATGAGCTTTCATCAGAATTATTTCATCGATTTTCCGATGAAATTTGAAATGTCCAAATTCTGACCTAGCATCGTTGGTTGGGTCGGAATTTCGACATTTCAAATTTTGTCGAAAAATAAACAAAATAATTCTGATGAAAGTTTGTTGAAATTCTAATGACATTTTGTCAGAATTTGAGTCAAAATATATCAGTGAAAGCAACAAATAGAAGCACATAAATGAATATTTTAATTTACAAAATTGTAGATTATGGCTTGATCAAGGACTCATTTTCCCTATGGAAAATGGGTCCTAGATGAGGTTTTTGAAACAGATTTTTACTGATTTTCAAGTGTTTTATAGTTGTTTTTAGATTCATGTTTGTAATAGTGAGTTTCAGTTTGATTTTATGTAGAATGCAATGTGAAATACAAGTGCAAATTATGACAAAATGATGAGCTAAAAGACCTAGTTTGTATGCAGGTTTATGTGATGTATTTGATATGCAAGATGACTATTTTTTTTGTATTTTTCAGATTTAAACAATGCAAAATAATGCAATCCTAAAACCTTAGATGGAATGAAAATTAGACACCATAAATGAGACCTAATTCAACACAAATGGATGCAAATGAATACACGATCTAAATCTAGGATGAAAAGGACTCCAAAATAAGAAAAAACTACAATGCTCAAAAGGTCGTGTTCACCAAAATGAAAAGGAGGAAAATGTGTTCACCATAATGAAAAATAATGATGAACACAATTTCCACTCTATTTCATTCAATATGAGGGCTATGATGTGTAAATGAGTGAAAAAAATTAAACTTAACCCGAATACGAGTAAAAAGGCAAGTTTTGAGAGGGTCAAATGATGTGTACTTGTTGAAAAGAGTGATTTTTTGGATATCACCAAGGACTCATTCACCCTATGGTGAATGGGTCCTGGCTAGGGCTCTGGAAAAGTGGTTTCTAGGTTCTGTTCTTCTTAGTCTACACTTCTAGGTCCTAGTCGGGCACTGTTGGAAACCCAAAAATAAATCCAGTAGCTCAGTTTTCATGATTTGACAACTTTCTTAGTAACTTTGAAAACTTTTATTTGTTTTAGCAATTTTCTTCTCCAAATGATCTTCAACCTAAAACCTACAATCGCACATCAAAAGAGAGAATTTTTTTGTTTTGTTAGGGAATAGGGGTTTGCCTTGGTCAAACCCCATTTTGGTAATTAAACCTTCTAATGAAACAATAAAACATGAAAAGAGTGATGAATGAAAAAAATGCAATGTCACAACTCACCAAACCTCAATTGAAACCTTAGATAACAAATTTGCAATCTAACATGAAGAGGCCTCAATGAATGTAGATCTTGATTTTGAACCTTGATTAGAAACAATGCCTTGAATATGCTTGATAGATATTCAATGCTACATCAACACATTAGCTCAACAACATGCATGATGCACTAAGAGGTTTGTTCTTCTATTGATCTAATTCCCTTTTGGTCAAATAGAGATTATGAAGTTGATGCCTTTGTTTTTTCCATGTTCCCTACATCATCATCATTTCTCTTAGTTCCTTTTCTATTTTATCAATGGATGTTGAATCTCAGAGAGCTTCTAGGAAGAGGACTTGAAATACTATTTTCCTTTCATCATGTGACACAAGAATGATATTTCAAAAGATGCATCAAAATAATGGGAACTATTAGAGCTATACTTAGGTTCATAATTTTCTAAAGTATTTACTTCCTCTTCTTTTGAGTCAGAGAGAGGAATATAATCATCATGACTAGGGTAGTCATCAACGAGTACATAGGTTGATTCATCTTCAATTCCTAGTTATTTAACTGCATAGACCTTGGATTTACCTTTAAGGATTTTCCTTTCATGAAATTTGTTGGAATAATGCCCACCTTTGCATATGCAATAGGTAGGTTTCCAGTTGCTCTTCTTCTTCAATAATTTATTTTTGTGAAAGAGTCCTTTCTTGTATTTTCTCTGAAGTTTTCTATCTTTGGAATAGTGTCTTTTTGGTGTCTGTAGGTTACACTCAAAGAACTTATGCTTCTTTTTGAACTTGGTTGAGTGTGAACCTTTTAATTGGTAGGGACTGCAACAAAAACTAGTAGTTATCTACTCACACATAGATCCAGATAGTAATGGTTTATGTTTCTTCAACATTTTTCTGTCTGAGTGACTTTGACAGGCTTCCTCATTGATTTCCTTGATGTAATTACAAAGTTTAGGAAATGAAATTTCCTTAAACTCTCTACCAGTTTGGACAAGAGTTTCCATGACTTTATTAAGATAAAAATATTTGATTTGGGGAAATATTTTTAGGAACTTAATATACATTTATTCAAAGTCCTCTTCATGACCACTATAATAGAAGCTAAAATATTGTTCCTTGAAGTAATCATTTATCTAGCTAATGTCACAAAATTTGGTGGTGAAAAATCTATTATAATTCATTCAATCCTTCTACAAATCTTCCCTTGAATGTCTTAGAAATTTCTCTTTAATTCTCTTTATCTCATAAAATTTCTATTAGGATGCTTGAATAAAAATTCTAGGTGAAACTAAGTGTAATAGCCTTGTATTTATACATAACTTATCATTAAATCCCAAAATTCAAATATCACAAGCCGACATCAAATCTAGGATTTGAAATAATTAAAATAACACCAAAAATATATTTCAAAGAGGATTCCTATGTCGAAGTGAGGACCCATTCACCATGTGGCAAATGGGTCCTAGCTCACTTAGCTAGGACACACTTCGGGAAATGTGAAAGATCATGTGAGAATAGGGTCTTAGGACCTAGTGAGGACCCATTCGCCATGTGGTGAATGGGCCGTAGGTCACTAACCTAGGAAACATGGCAAAAATTAAGGTTTTTGTAATGGCATTTATGAATGTCGGGCTTTATCCCTCAAAATTTGCAATCAAGTAGGCTTGGATTTGAATTAAAGGGGCCAATTAAGGAAAATTAACCTCAATTAATTAATAAAGCCCTAGATTATTGTTGAAGTGTAAAGATACACATTGCAACACCCTAAATAAGGCACCATTAAGTTCATTTTATTAAAAGGGTCCCTAAACTTAATGTGAATGTGTAAAACACATTACAACACTAAATCAAGGCAACATTAAGCTCATTTATTATTAATCCCAAACTAAGGAAAAGGGATAATTTTTCTATTACTATAGGAAGATATTATGACACAAGAAGATTTGAGATCATTGAAACATTCCTTAACATTACTTTACCTAGTCTATATTCATCTCCAAACATCTCTGCTACTTGTGAGAATGCTTTTGTGAAAGAGGATGCAATTGTGGACAATCATGACAATCAAATTTGTCCTTCTACCAAAATATCTCCTATTTGTGAAGATATTTGAATGTTTAAAGATCCAATGATTGAGAGTTATGAGAATCCTATTTTTTATTTTCTCCCACCTCTCCTACTTGGGCAGACGCTATAGGACAAAGGGATGTAATCATAGATAACCATGACAATCACATTTATTCTTCTCCCAATATCTATCCTATCCATGAAGAAGATAGTTTTCTTTTAGAAGATACATTCATTGAGAGTCATGAGAATCTTGTTTCTCCCTTTCCTAATTCTCCTACCATTTGGAAAGATGTATTTGAAAATAAGGATCCAAGCATAATGGTAAGCAAGAAAATCATAGTTATTCTTCTCTTGATGCTTCCCTTACTTGTGATGAAGATATCTTACAAAATCTAACCATGTAATGTTGGTGTAGTCATGATAGGAGGGTTCCAGAAGGAACAGTCTGAACTATTCAACAATAAGTCATCACAATGGAAATAACACATAAAATAGATATGCGAACATGAATATTCATAAGTATGAAATTCTTACATGCAACTATATACGAGCGAATTTGCACCCCTTAGGAAAATTCCACTTTTACCCTT
The DNA here is from genome assembly GCA_007115665.2 of Sequoiadendron giganteum. NCBI lineage: Eukaryota > Viridiplantae > Streptophyta > Pinopsida > Cupressales > Cupressaceae > Sequoiadendron > Sequoiadendron giganteum. The sequence goes on along the minus strand of CM021108.1, from coordinate 512,483,048 downwards.
CCTCACTTTAGAAAACCAAGTCCAAAGGATAAATTCCACATAAGCTCGTTGCCTTCATTCCACTTGGCACCTTTTTTGAGCGTCGATAGAGGAATAAATCTCAAAGACGCCCGTGCAACATGTAGATTTCTGCACGACGCGCTTATGTCCCTGGCCGATTCCCTCAATTGGAGCCTGTAGAGGTGTTATAGTTCCCATTGGAAGTCGAATTATAGCACCCCCTTCGGCTGAATGACCTGAATAAGGTCTTTTTCTTCACTCTCTTCTTCAAATCCACTATTCATTCATTCATTCATTTCAAGGCTAGATGATATCTCTTCGCAACACACAAGCTCTTACCTTTCACTTCAAGAATTCAAGTAGAATTTTTGCACTCCATCAACTCAGTAGAGAAATTGTAGAACAACACCATTGCAGCAGAGGCTTGAGTCATCTCATTTTCTCCCCCATTAGCCTTGAGCACTCTTGGTGGAGGTGGTAATCTTTCTACTCCTCTCCTCTATTACTTGGTTGAGTAAGCACATTACTGTTTTATAGTGTTTTAGTGTTATTTTCTTTATTCACTTCTTTATCATATTATTTATCCATCATTACAAACTTGGCTATTCATGGAGGTGGAAACATAAAAACGGGGGTCTGACTAAGGCAAACCCCTATACATCCCCCCAAAACTTCTATCTCTTGTATGTGCAAGTGGAGATATCTTGGAGCTAGCTGGTGAACAATATTTTCTATAACATCATTCTTGTTAGTGACCTAGCATTAATCTACTTGTTCTATCATATTTGTTTATACAAATTTTACTTCATAGTATTATTTTTTAACCCTAGAAATCATTAGCTAGGTTGTTAGTCCATTTTTTGGTGATTCGACCTTGTCTTTTTGGTCCTTTGGCCGTATGAATGCCAACACACCACGTTGTCATTCCAGAATCGTGCTTTTTTCCTCTGACAGAGAGTTATCTGAGATACAGTGTTGAATCCAAAAATTGACTCGCCTAGCCTCCTTTCAAGTCTCGGGTCTATAGAGTGATTGAAGAACCTTATAGTCCTCATCATTCTCGTCCTACATTTAATAACTCCCCCTTAAGCTGAGGTTAGTTAGGGCAGCCTTCTTCTCTCAACCCTCCATGACTTGGGGCCTTAACGTGGTTGGTCCCTCTATCTTAATTTTTTTTTAACCCGACATGAACTAACGTCTACTCATTCATTAGTGTTTTGAGATTTTCCCCTTGTGCCCTTTCATTGTTGTACCCCTACGTGTTGTGAAGGTTTATGAGCATCACAACCTAGTCCATGACCTCTAGGTATATTGTTAGGATAATTTTGTGATACCTTCCGATGAAGAATACAAAGGTCTCTTCTAGTTTCTCTATTGGTATTTTCTCTAGTTCTGTAGTTGGCCTTTCTACGTAGGAGTAGGTGTCATAGGGTGAGTTCAGATTCTTTGATGAAACTGACTGCGTCCCTTATCTCCCTGCATCTCCCACATCATCATCCATAAACGAGAGTGAAGCTATCTATATCCTATTTGATTATGTCACTAGTCTTAGCAAAGGGTTGGGTTCTTTAGAGAATCACTTGGTGAAAAAACCAAAGCTGGCTAGGGCTGCTAAGGTTATAAGCGAAATGAGATACATGGTAGGAAAAGATTGAACAGACATAGAACTCCTAGCTAGTCTCACTAGTTTTACGAAAGTATGTGCCCCTTTGAACCATAGTAACATGATACGAGGTGGCCCCTTCGAAGAACATGAGAGACAGTTGGAACTGTAGGTGCCTCCCACATCTATGTACATGGCCGACATGGTCCCCTCAATTAGTGTATCCGCTGCTTCCAAAAATTATGAAACTTTCAAAGTAAACAAAACCCCTCTAGGTTTTCACTTCACCCCTCTTGTCACCTCCAACAATGGAGGATTCAGCGAGATGATTGGTGGAGGCTTTGATGGCGGAGGTGCCATTGGTGGAAGTAGTTCTGGTGGAGGTCATGGTGGTGGCTTTGGAAGCGGCGGTGGCTCTGGCAGAGGTCATGCTGGTGGTGGTGGCATTAGCGGCGGCTCTAGTGGTAGTCATGGCGGCGGTCCTGGCAGTGGCTTTGGTGGTAGCTCCACTAGTCCTATATCTTCTAATGACCTTATTCTAAACACTCTTCTTTAGAATATGGGTAAGATATGTAAGGAAGCAAAGGTGTGCGGAATCACTTCCTACGCTAATCTTGAGAGAACGATTATGCAAATTTCAAATTAATTGATTACAGGAATCTCAAGAAACATACAAGAACATGAATAAAACAATGAACACATAGCACAATGATTATCGTGGGGAAAACCCTTACGGGAGAAAAACCCCACCCTCTGGAACCTGCATAACGTATTATCAAATCAAAGAAGATTACAATACACTTGCAATGCAAGTTCTTACAAGAGCATCACCTCAACTCAAGCTTGGAGAGATATCACTAGCATCCTTCTAGCACCCAGCCTTGCAAACAAAACTCCATTATACAAACTCCTCCCCAAGCCCTCCTTATATAGTGATTTACAACTTGGAAACCATTTGTGGTTTTACAAAACCATGGGCTTAACCACCATGCCACATGTTGCCCATTTTTGACATTTACATTTCCAAGATGGAAAAACAACCAGGTTAAAATAGTAATCCCGTCCATAATTTTGTCCTCTAGTTTAGACCCCCATAAAAGACATAAAACAAATTAACTATGCTCTAAAAATGGCCCTCCTATATTCTACTAAGGACAAGGCACCTTTTAACAACTCATACACCTTTTTCCAATGCATAAACATGTGGAAAACTGCCACAAACAAATTCTATAATTTTCCTGGAAAAGGTTTGCAAGGTTGAGACATATTTCTCAACAAGATATAGAACCAACTAGTGAATCTCTCCCAAGATTTTGTCTAGCCTATCTTCCAACCCTTCTTCTGATATAGCCTATTGTTGGTAGCAATCCTAAACACTCCTTTCCCACAAGGGATGGAGATTCCTAAATTCAAGAAATACGGTGGAAAAGGGGACCTACAAATGCATGTGTCTGCCTTGATTGCCTTATGTATAGACTTCTTCCATCATGATGCGTTGATGGAAAAAATGTTTCCTAGATCTCTCAAGGAAACAACACTCAAGTGGTACTATTCCTTACTTGACAATTCCATATTCACGTTTGATTAGCTTGTGAACCCATTTCTACAATAGTTCCAAGCCAACATCGGACCTAAGATGACCTTCTCTGACCTTGTTCAGTGTAAACAAGGGGATAACGAGAAGATTACAAACTTTATAGCGTGATATCAAGTGCTCTTTTCATAAATATCATACCCGTTACCTGATTCCGATGTGCAGAAGGTGTTCATAGGGAACTTACAAAGGCCTTGGCAAGAAAAGTTTTCCCTTATGAAATACCCTTCCTTTGTATATTTGTGTGCAATCCTATGAGAGTATCAGTAGATGGTGGTCCCGTTTGGGGGACCTTCCTTGCACTCCCATCCTAAAGGGAAGTCCATTGTGTCAATCTTTGAAAAAGGAAAAGATGTTATGAATGTAGTAGCCATTGTGGATGACAACAACCTCAAACTCAATCGAAAGTTCACAAAGTTATCAAAATCCTATTCCTCCATCTTGCAAAAGTTGTTGAGGGATAAGATCGAGTAAACTTGCCATGTCTTAAACTAGTTAGGGAACCTCACCCTAGCTAGTATGAAGCAAATACCTATTGTGAATATCATCGAGTTAATGAACATGATACTGAATGTTGCATGTGCTTACGTCATGAGATATAGGATTGCATCAAGGATAGTACTATTCCTCTTGATGGAAGCAAACAAAATATGAACAAATTGGTGGCAAGAGCTAATAGTGAATTGCAGATATACACGGACGCATTTCCATCACATTCTACTAACATGATTATCCATCCCTCTGATTATATTTCTTAGCTTGAAGCATACATGAACATGGTTACTATTACTCCTTCTCCTCGTCTTGTGACTGATTCACTGGATATAAGATTTACCTCCCAAGATATACCAAAAAATGACAAACCTTATCTGCTTTACATTAATGCTCACCTCAATCTCAACATCATGATAAGAGTCTTAGTTGACCCCATGAGTAGAGTGAATGCCATCACAAAGGAGACTCTATTGTTGAACTCCCTACAAAGTGAGGAATATGAATAAAAAATTTCCATCATCCATATGAATGATGGCCTTTCTCTCAAACCATATGGATTGATAACTCTATCTATCTTGGTTGGACCTAGGAATGTAGATATGGTTTTTGATGTCATTCTTGAGTTGGATATATCCAGGGTGAAGCTAGGTATACCTTGGCTAGCTTCCATGAATGGGATCACCTTTTTAATTCATAAATGTTTAAAGTTTTCCCATCAAGTGTTGTGCATGTTGTGCATGATACTGGATACCAACCTATGGTATCCCATGGGGGATGCACATTGGATCACTTTTGGCCCACCCTGGTTGGTCCACTTCCTCTGAGAATGGACCTACTTTATAAGAATTACATAAAGTATAAGACTAGGGGCAAGAGACAGCCAAAGTTGACCCTTCTTGTAGCAGAGTAGCCAGGTGGTTCCTCTTCCCGAAAGGGAAAGGAGAAGATTGGTCCTTCTCATGATACCTCATCCACTCCCCTCTCTTGGGATGAGTATTGGATGAGTAAGCCTATTATTTAACCACTGAGTCTAATGGTTCCTGCTTGGCATAGACCCAAGATAATGATATTGAATGTCCCTACCAAGCCTCCCAGGCCTTGCTACTATTTACATGGTAGAAAGAAAGGCTTGCAAAGAGAATTTACCCCGAAACCTCCTACCGTTCCTACTCCTAAAGTGGTGAATGGGAAAAGGTTCACTGTCGAGGCATTATAGTCAATTGCCCCTTCTATTTTTGAAACCTATCCCTCCTGCTCCATCCAAGAGTCTATCCCTATACTGGAAACAGCCGTGGAGGACACTCCCATGGATGAACAAAAGACTTTAGTCCCTTCGCAACCTCCGACCTCTAGTGCAAAGAGTTGTAGAAACCGTCTTGCATGCAAACACAAGCGTCAAAAAAAGGAACTCTTAGTTGAGTAGGCTGCCTTACAAAGGAAGGAAGAGGAGATGACCACTCCGACATCAGGATCTCCTGTCCTCCTCTCTCCCCATTGTTTCCATTCAAACCAACTTTTTATCGCTTCTGACAACCACTATGAGTGAAAATGCACCTAGAAAGGTGTAGGTGTTCATCAATCCTTTAGTGGAGCCACCCTTATTGACATATGTTTTAGATGTCCCGCCTTTCCCGAAGCCCATAGATATGACTAGAACCTTAGTCCTATCTACTATGGTTCTTTCCTCCTCCTCTCCCTTTGTCCTTCTTGCCTCATCTGTAGGGAGTTCACCCCCTCTAATGAAAAAGAAGGTAGAGAGTGGTCCTTCCAGTAATGGGGGATGTAGGAGGAGTCAGCCTTCTTCAAAAGGTGGCCCCGCACTAAATTTTTTTTGTCCTAGTGACATAACCAGTCCTAGCCTCTCCTGAGTTTGTCACCGCTCTCAAATCGCTGAATGATCCTTGTAGTGAACCTCAGGCACAATCTTCCCCATTGATCAAGGTAAAAAATGGTACTCCTATTAAGTGCATGTTGAACTTAGTAGATGAAGTTCTGACCTTGTTAGCGATCTTCACAAAATCGTTGACCTTAGACCCACAAGAGTTGAGTGACAGAGACCTTGCAAGTCCTTCTTCCTTAGCCCTTGTTGTGGGAGGGTCAAAAGCTCCTCCGCTTAACATTCCACCACTACAGGCTCCTCCTCCTTCCCCTACAATGATCTGGAGTGGGAAGTTGATGACCTATTGGTTGATCAGTGTTAGAGGGAGGTCCCTTCTTTATCTTTAGATTAAATGTGTGTGTGTGTTGTGATGTGTTTCCCCCGTAATCAGGCTAGGTGTGCCTAGATGACCGTCGTCACCCATGTTGGTGCTTGGATATAGGGATGGTGTTTGTGTTGTAAACCTTCTTCTATTTGTATCATCATTCTTTCATGTTTGTGATTGACTTTTAGAAAATTAAGGACGATGCAAAGCATTGGGGGAATTTAGGCTTCCCTTCCATGTTGACCCATTTTTTATTTTTACTTTGTCTTCTTCTGCATTCATCACATGGCCTGATATTGTAGGGGGTTGATGATAGTTCATTTATATACTATTATTATACTTATATATATTAATGAGTAGTTCTAACCCCGAAATATTAGGCTACCCCTATGTCCTTTGTTGGTGTTCTCTTTCCTTTTTTTCTTTTCCTTTATCTTTCTCTCTTCTTTTCTTGAGTTTTCCCTTTCATGTGTGACAACACTACCTCTACATCACTTGGAACTTCAAAAAATGCATTTGTTGTCACCGAATATTTTCTTAACGATCTTCACAGACTTATTTTTTAGAATTGTATTCTCAACTTGAAACCCTAATGGAACATGTTTCCTTCATCACAGGTTCGTAAAGAAAGAACTTGGAAACCTTCCTCTGAAGCAAGAACAAATTTGATCTTCCCCTCAGATGGGGGGATATTCTTCCTTTTGAATTCCCTAGTGAAGTGAACATCTTTCAAAAACATTAATTGATTATGAATTTATTCAAGAAAGAAGGCACCAGCTTTTGAACTTCGCATCCCTTGAGTGAACCCTTTTTTTTTCATGTCGAGTTCTCGAGGGACCCCTTTGAATTTTTTTATCTTAAGTAATTTCTATGGATTCTAGCTCAGGGGCAGCCTAACTAGACCTATTTGATATCTTTGCATTTCACTCGGGGGAAACCAAACTAGACCTACTTCAAATCTTTGCGTCTAGCTTGGGGGCAGCCTAACTAGACCTCTCTTTTCAAATAGTGTGTCCCTTGAGTGGACCCCTCTTCCTTTTGAAGGGTTCCTGAGGGACCCCTTCTAAAGTCTTCCAACTTGATGATGGTATGCGTGACTTTCCACTTACTTGCCTATGTGGTCGCTTCTCGACATGTTCTATTTGCGGGTAAACATGTCGCTTCATGGGTGCGCTCGTGAAGCTGCTTTTTGACTCTATGAAGTCCTCTTTTCTCAGTTTCCTTCATGTGAGAGTTCATGGAAGATACCTTCCTTGCAGGTTTGTGGGTTTGTAAGGTGATTTTCTTGGTTTCCTTCATGTGAGATTTCTTGGAGGATACCTTTCATGTAGGTCTGTGGTTTTGTAAGGTGCTTTTCTCAGTTTATTTCATGTGAGAGTTCTTCAAGGATACCTTACTTGTAGGTCTATGGGTCTATAAGGCGCTTTTCTCAGTTTCCTTCATGTAAGAGTTCTTGGAGGATACCTTCCTTCTAGGTCTGTGGGCCTGTAAGGTGCTATCTTTCTTTAGCTTCATAGTTTTGTGGAGCTATGAAGTCCTTTTCTTGTCCTATACTCTTGGGTTTTCCAGATCACGGTCTGCTTCCTTGACGGTTCAGGTATACTTCTCTAACCCTATTACTTCTTCAATCTACTTTATCAAAGAAATCATCAGTATTTGTGCTCGCTAAAGTGGGGGAAAAATATATAAGAGAAAATTTGTACCCCTTAGGAAAATTATTCTTTTAGCCTTCGTCACTTTAGAAAACCAAGTCCGAAGGCTAAATTCCACCTGAGCCCATTGCCTTCATTTGAATGGGAGCCTATTTTTAGTGTCGACAAAGGAATAACTGTCGGGGAAACCCACGTAGCATAAAGACGTCCATGTGGAACACTTACATCCTTGGTAGATTCCCTCAGTTGGAGCCTATAGAGGCATTACACTTCTCATTAGAATTCGAGTTGTAACGCTTGCTTTGGCTGATCAACCCAAATATGGTCATTTTCTTCACTCTCTTCTTCAAATCCACTACTCATTCATTCATTTCAAAGTTGGATGATATCTCTTGGAAACACACAAGCTCTTAGATTTCACTTCAAGCATTCAAAAAATAGTTTTTCACTCCATAGCAGAAATTTCATTGGTCCATCAACTCAGTAGAGAAAGTGTAGAACAACACCATTGCAGTAGAGGCTTGATTCCAATCATTTTCTCCCCCATTAGCCTTGAGAACTCTTGATGGAGGTTGTAAGCTTTCTACTCCTCTCCTCTATTACTTGGTTGAATAAGCACATTACTGTCTTGTAGTGTTTTAGTGTTCTTTGCTTTATTCCATTCATTCTCATATTATTTCTCCATCATTACAAACTTGGTTGTCCATGGAGGTGAAAACACCAAAATGGGGGTCTAACTAAGGTAGACCCCTATACATCCCCCCAACAACTTCTCTCTCTTTTGTGTGCAGGTGGTGATATCTTGGAGCTAGATGGAAAACAAGCTTTTCTGTCAGATCGTTCTTGTCACCCTAGCACTAATCTACTTGTTCTATCATGTTTCTTTATATGTTTCTTACTTCATAGTGTTATTTTTCCCCCCTAGAAATCATTAGCCAGGTTGTTAGTGAGTTTTTTAGTGATTCAACCTTCTCTTTTTGGTCCTTTGGCCGTATGGATGCCAGCACACCGCACTGTCATCCTAGAACCATAGTTTTTTCCTCTAATAGAGAGCTATCTAAGATACATTGTTGAATCGAAAAATTGACTCGCCTAGCCTCCTTTCAAGTCTCAGGTTTGAAGAGTGATCAAAGTACCTTATAGTCCTCATCATTCTCATCTTGCATTTCCTAACTCTCGCTTAAGTTGACGTAAGTTAGGGAAGCCTGCTACTATCGACCCTCTGTGACCTGGGCCCTTGATGTCATTGGTCCCCCTATCTTATAACAACATTGGCCACAAGGGCGAATATCCAGGGCTCACAGGCCTTTCTCTATAGGCCTACAACATACCACTGGCCAACATGCCTTAGTACATGCCCTCAAAGGGTAATTGTGAAATATATTGAATCTATCTAATGATGTACTACTAATAGGTTACCCACTACACACTACCAATGACTACAATTCTTATAAATATGCTTCTCAAGTTCCAAAATAGATCCACATCGGACACAAGGGTTGATAACTCACTAAATGATCAAACATGAATGTCAACCATAAAAGATAAGAAGAACTATCTCCATGTGAGATGAATTAACTTTTGAATCTTCAAGATAGGTCCCAATAAACCCAATATTCTTGTATGATGTTTAATTAAGCCTTGTATGCTTTGACATGGGTCCAGACTAAGAAACTAGACCAGGTCAGCCCCATAAGCTCTTGTTGATAACAAAGCGAATTTATGAGAGCGATAAATTTTTGTAGGAAAATGTAAATGATCAAAACTTGGATGTGAAAAATGTCAATGTGTAGATTATATATTGTACTCTATGGTATGAGAAATAATGATCCAATAAATCCATAATGAGCTACTGAAAATTGCTATTGAATGTAATGCAAGAAAACATTGTTTTTGGTTGATACAAGATTGCTTTACAACCAGGGATGCTCATGCATCAAATGTGATCAAAATTTTGTTTTCTCCTCTCCTAAATATCTCCTACTATGGAAGATATCATGATGCAAGAAAATGATTGAATGGATACGTCTTCCAAACAATAGTAATGTGGCTCCCTTAGATGAAGATGATGAATTGAAATTAGACTCCCCTTCACTACGATATCATAAAAATAAGGATAATCCTTTTGATATTATGCACATTAGATATCCCTTGAAGCCATCTCCTGATCCACTTCTTACCATCTACCCACCCTCACATCAACCTGAAGCTCAAAAAAAAAATGTGCTTACCCTAAGATCACCTCAAAACATTGTTTCGTAGCAACTGAGTTATAATACCATTGCTCCCACATATAATACAAGGAACAATAGGAAACCAAAAACCACTCCCACTTCATTACCATTGCCTCAACCTATTTTTCCTAGTGCTCCTTATTTACCTCTACATATTGGAAAGAAGTATGACCTCGTTAAACAACTTAAAATCACTCCTGCTAAGATATCCTTATGAGATCTTATTCAAGCCTCATGTAACTACCATATTATGCTACAAATAGGCTTACAAGAAGTTGTGGATCCTCCTAATACAAATCTGAATGATATAGCAGCCCTAGTTCACATAATGAATGGAGTTAATCTAGACATTATTTTTCACCAAAGTGAGTTACCCTTCTTGAAAGTTCAAAAACAATATGAAGCTTTTAATAGGAAAGGAATAAAGAGAACCCTTGTTGACAATGGCTCATCCCTTAATGTGTGTAGTGTGAACCTTTTGGATAATATTGGAATCAATAAGAGTAATATTGTACTTAAGTCATTGTCTATTTGTTGATTTGATAACATAGGAAAACAACCACTTGGCATGATCACATTACCTATTATAGTTGTAAAGGCCACATTGCAAACTACTATCCATGTCATGCCTCATGATATTTCATATAATCTTTGTTTAGGAAGACCATGGATTCATGAAATGCATGTGGTGCCTTCGAGTCTTCATTGTATAATGAAGTATGTCTAAAACAAAAAATTATATACAATGAAAGTTGATCCTGAGCCTTACACTGGTTTACAAAGCGAAAAAGACAAGGAAAATCCTTTGACAACATTGACACCAACTACACAAGTGGAATGAAAGCAAGAGAAAGAAAAAGAAAAGAATACTGAGGAACCCACCAAGCTATAGGAAGATGATTGGGGTTCCTTTGATTTCACACCTACATTTATGGGTGAATAAAAGATCACAACAAAAGAGTCTAACAAGGGAAAAGAAAAAGTGCTAATGTAAACAAAAAATTTGGAAGAACCATAAAAAGCATCCACTTCAACCACTTTATGAGAAGAAGAAAATTACACAACAAAATTTTATGAATTTTATTATGAACAACCATCGAATCCAAAATAAATGAAAAAGGTTTATGGAAGATGATATGAACTTTTGAAACAACTTGGTTATAGCGGAAAAGGATTTGGTGTTAGAGAAAAAGGCATTCATGTCCCTATAGAGCCTAACACACAACAAAAAACTAATGGTCTTGGTTATTCTCCTTCAAATGAAAAAAAAGAATAAAAATATCCTTCACTCAATATCAATACTCTTAAAAAAGTGAACCACAAATTTTCGTGGAAGGGTGCTCTCTTACACTTCTAGGGTTTTTCACCTAAAAGGATAGAGATGTTCCACCAAAAACTTGGGGGTTCACTCAATACTAATGTAAATATGATTGAAATATGTCTAAATAGAATGTCCTAGATACAAAGAACTGATAAAAGTGATTAAATACTAATGCAAAACCTAGGAAATGCACTTTGTTTGAAAAAACATTGTGATATGCAAAATGAACTAAGAATGCAAGTAAATTGTAATAGAAATGAATGAAACTAGAAAGAGCTAGAGAGAAGATTGTAAATGTGTCTAAAATTCTATAAAATCTAATTTTTAGGCCTGGTGGGACACTTACACCAAACTGGGTGACTTAGTCCTGTTTCGACAAGATTCTGGAAAACTACACTGGAGTCCGTTTTAGCCGAATGGGTATCTAAATATGCAGAAATATTTGAAAAACCTATACAGTGGGACTAAGTCACCACAACTGGGGGAATTTTCCACTTTGAATTTTTTGAAATCTGAAAGTGGAAACGAAAGCTCTCAGTCTACTCTTTCTGTTCTTGTAGGTGTCTAAATCCAAAACCTTGATTTTTGGCCTATAAGTGCCTTTTTGTGTAGATTTTGACCTAGCCAACAAGGAGATGACTTCAAAAAGTTTGCAACTTATTTTTCAATGATCTCCAAGTCTTCAAAGTACCTAGATCAGCAATCACAAAAAGAAATAGAACAAAAATGTTGATTGCTAGCGCATGGGGGTTTGTCTTGGTCAAACCCCTTTTATGTAATTAAACCAAAATGATGAAATATGATAATGAAGTATGAACATGAAGTAATGGGTTTAGAAACTTTTGATGATGATTGATCTTCAATTTCTATAGTAATAGATGGAGAATCTACCCTTGAATGCTTTGGAAAGCTATTTTGATGACTTAGAATGCTAAAACCCTAGCTTGCTTGGCTTGAGATGGAAGATGAATCATGAATGAATAATGAATAATGATGAATTAGGGTTTAACGGATTTTTTATATAGGAAATCCACCTAAAACATAGATTAATTTGATCTCCAAGGCTGACATGGAGGAAAATTAGACTTGAAGCCTAATTTTTCCCGCTCAAACCCAAAAAATAGCTCAAATAGGACTAAGTCACTAGGGAGGGAAACATAGTCCCACTTGGATGGGACTAATTCACCCAGATGGGTGACTTAGACCCATAGGGGCTCTTTTTCCAGCTAGGATGTCGAGGAATGCATAAATTGGGTTTATATGTTGATTTTATCTGGTATTTTATGAAAATAAGGATTGGGATGCACAATATGGGCTCATAGTGACTTATTAATTATGATGCAAAGGATAATTAGGGCTAGCGACATAAATTTCAGTGTGAAAGTGTGATTAAATACACTTTACAATATTAAAATGAAGTCCAAACAGCCTAGAAAGGTGCAAGATCCAAGTGAATATTTAGAACACATTACAACATTAGCTTTAATTAACAAGCCTTCTAGATAAATTAAATACATTTAATAACATCCAATTAGGGGAAAGTTAAATAATTTTAGCTTAAAATGGGCCCAAGACCTAGTGTGGATGTGTAAAACACCTCACAATACTAAATCAAGGTGATATTAAGTCTAATTTATCATTAATTATTCCCATATCAAGCAAGGGGTACATCTTTTTGTGACACATTTAGCCCCCACTTTAGTGAGAGGATTAACTTGCTTCAAAACCATACTAAATTAGACATTCAAGAGGGGTCAAGTTTTACCAATGTGGATGACAAAGAATGAGAAGGATCAAAGCAGCAATCAAGCCCCTAAGATCCAAGATCCTAAGTCAAACCAACATAAGCACAAAAGGACACACACAAGGTGAATGATTTACAACAACACAAGATACATAATCATACAATGGCAAGAACTAGAAGGAAGAGAAGAATGTGATTAAAAAGGTGGATCAAGCTTCGATTATTTTTCCAACATGTTGTGGATCAGATCTAGGCTGTTTATCCCAAAAATGCATACTCACTCAAAGGCGATGGAACTTATGGTTGTTCGTCGGGTGAGAAGTCCCAAAGAAGTGGTTTAGTGAGAAAGTAATTCCAGTGTGTCGGCTTCCTACCGTATAATGAGAAATTCATGCCAGTGTGTCGGATTCCCATGATACTAACCATACCAAAGTTACCCTCCTGATAACTTTGATAAGGAACCACAATGCTTTTGTAAATTATTTTAAATATCATGTAAAGATTTTGTTAAAGGGGATTTTTATTTGTTCATGTAAGGTATTCTTCTTAGAGAGAATTGTGCCTAATGTCTCTAAGAGAGGACAAGTCAAAGTGTTAGATTGTTGGCCATGGGATGCCTTGTTCACATCATGCCATGTCAATAGATCATACACTCTTGGATGACATCAAACCCAATGACACCACCAAGAAGAGGACACATCATAAAAAAAAGAAAAATCATGCCATGAATTTTTTTCCAAAAGATGTCATCTATGTATGCCCCCACTTTAAAGCGGTTTCTACACCATCACTATGAGAAATTTCTTTTAAGTAGGTAAGGATAAATTCTAAGAAGACATGAGAGCCAGCTTGGAAAGCCCTATTCCAAGTCATATGTTTCCAAATTAAGCTACATCATGAAAAGGTAGTATGTCATATGCGAGTCAACTTAAGGCATGTCATCCACATCCCAAGCTTGCTCTTATATGTTCATGAAAGGTTAACTACTAGCCAAAAGAGACAATGGTAGGTGACATATAGGGATAAGGCTTCGTAATCCCTTGCCCCCACTTAGTGCAGGATAAAGGTGAACATGGAATGAATGATGATATGCTGGTCCTTGCGACGAAGGTAAAATATACAACTATGGCAAGGAGTAGAAACTAATGTTATTTATAATGATGAGTAAACAAAGTTTTAGATTGATACATATTTAATGAGATATCTATTAGTTTAGGATGTACCAAGGTACCAAGGTTAAAAATGTATTTGAAGAATCTGTTGTGGTAGCGTTGTCATTGGATGAAGGTTTTTTTTTTTAGGGACAATCGCCAAGATCATTAGGATTTATAGAATCACATCCTTTTCTAGGTTGCTTCAAAAGTTCAAAACGTCTTCTAAAAAATTTTGTTACTTGTGTTGGATTTGGTGGTTGTTCAATTTCTTCAAATTTTTTCCTGTATGTTTTCTTTACTTGTAAGGTGGTTGAAGTGGATGTTTGTGACATGATCTCTTTTTCTTTTCCCTTTTCAGATTCTTTTGTTATGATCATGTATTCCCACATGGATGTAGAAATGAAATCAAAGGTTTTCAAAGCCTCTTCCAATAACTTTGTGGCTTCTTCAATTTGATTTTGTCTTTCGATATCATTTTTCTTGGTACTAATTATAGCAAATGTAACCTTTGTCTTTTGTGGAGTAGAAGGTGACTTGTCATAAACTCCCAATATTTGGTTGAAAGGTTGATCTATGTCACGTAATTCAGGATGCTTCAAAGTGAGGTTGATTTTTAGTTTACACATGATAGTGATGATGTTTTCCTGCACCATGATACCTTCCCTATTAGAAGAGTCTTTAGGAGAAATAAAAATGAGATGTGCATGGCATCAATGTTTGGTTCTACAATATTGACTTCATCGTAAGGGAATGATCCATGGTTGGATTTTCTTGATTGGAAATGATGGTGTTTCTTTGTTCAATAGTTTTTTCCTCATGATTCTAATCAATGGGATCTTGTAACACCATGATATCTTCTTTACCAACACGAGATATATTAGGAGAGGTGGAGATTTGAGTGTTGTCCATAATGCCAACCTTTTTCTCTAAGGTATCATTCTCTTGTGCCATAATATTTTCCCTAGTAGGAGAGCTTTTAGGAAAGTGACAAGCAATGGGTTCATCACATTTCATGGTCAGATTTTATAATGTAGCTTCATCACTCATAGGAGAGGCATTAAGAGAAGGATAACTAGGAGTTTTATGGTTACCAATGATTGGACATTTTTGGTTAAAAAGGTCTTCCCAAATTTTAGGGGCATCAGGAAAGGGGGGAATAAGAGTCTCATGAGTCTTAATAAGGATATCTTCTAACACTAAACTATCTTCTTCATGTCTAGAGAAGATATTAAGAGAAGAAAAGGTTTGATTTTCATGATTCTCTATGTTTAAATCCCAATTCCTATAATGTCTTCTTGATTAGGAGAGGTAGGATTATCATAGATCTCAACTATCAACATATCCTCCACACCAATGTATTTGTCATGATCATTCACGATTATATTCTTATTCACTAAAGAATTTTCACAAGTAGTGGAGGTGTTGGGAGATGAATGGAGATTGGGTATGGTAGTGGCCATGATTTTAGCTTCATGTGTTATAATATCTTTGCAAGGTGGAGGAGGAGGAAGACAATAAATACTTTCATGATCTTCAATGATTGTGTCTTCTTTCACCAAGATACCGTCATCACCAATGGGAGAGATATCAGGAGAAGAACAATTATGATTATCATGATTATTGATGCTTGCATATTTTCATGTCAAATATTTAGTGGATGATTTTAGTGAGAGGAATTCCTTAAGGGATTCATCTAACACGTCTAAGTCATCACTACAAAATGGCTCCGATAATATTCTTTTTTAAAATTGAATCATTTTTTGAATTTTGTTTTTGATGTTTTTTGTTTTTTGTTTTCATTTTCTAATGAATTTGATCTAAATGAACTAGAAACTAATGCTGAAAATGAAAATTGCAAAATTATAAGGCTATCTATAATTGACATGAATGTAAACAATGCTTATTTCTAATAATTTAAATGTAATAGAAGTTATGCAAACTTAAAATGCAATGTAAAGACATAGGATGAAATGCAACTTTTCATATTTCACACAAGGTAATGTATTGATTATATTACGCAGTGATCTAAAAATGAGATGTTGTGAATGAAAAATTGAAATTAAGAAATGCATGAAATGAACTAATTTTAGCTAGATCTGTTGAAATGCATGTTACAAAAATTCAGCGAACTCATATAGATAGTTAATGGAAGCAAACAAAAGCTTAAAAACAAGGTTTTCAGTCCTATAGAAGGCAGTTTTAGGGGTGCAAAGGGACTAAGTTGCCGAAGGCGGCGAATGATTCCCAATGGGGACTTTTAAAGAATTTTCAAACTTTTTGGATTGATTTTTATGTTTTCTATGCTATATAATGTAGACCTAAGATGTAAATGTAGAATTTCAGAAATTTTTAATGACTTAAGATGCAAAAATGCAACCTATATGCACTTTCACTAATGAAAAATGAAATGGAATGTTAATGTAATGCAAACCTAGGATGATAAAGAACTCCAAATCAGACAAGAAGGTGTTTGAAAAGTGGGTTCACCAAAATAAACCACAAATTTTTGTGGAAGGATGCTCTCTTACACTTCTAGGGTTTTTCACCTAAAAGGAGAGAGATGCTCCACCAAAAATTTGGGGGTTCACTCAAGACTAATGTAAACATAATCAAAATATGTCTAAATAGAATGTCCTAGATGCAAATAACTGATAGAAGATATTAAATACTAATGCAAAACCTAGAAAATGCACTTTGTTTGAAAACACATTGTGATATGCAAAATGAACTAAGAATGCAAGTATAATGTAGCATAAAAGAATGAAACTAGAGAGATGCACCTAGAAACTAGAAAGTGCTAGAGAGAAGATTGTAAATATCTCTGAAATTCTAGAAAATCTGATTTTTAGGCTTTTTGGGACACTTACACTAAACTGGGCGACTTAGTTCTGTTTCAGGAAGATTTAGGAAAACTACACCAGAGCCTGTTTCATCTGAATGGGTATTTGAATCTAAAAAAATATCTAAAAAACCTATACAATGGGACTAAGTCACCACAACTGGGGTAAGTATCCACTTTGACTCTTTTGAAAATCCAAAAGTGGAAATAGAAGCTCTCAGTCTACTCTTTCTATTCCTACATGTGTCTGAATCGAAAACCTTGATTTTTGGCCTGTAAGTACCTAGAACTGCAATAAAAAAATGAAACAAAACAAAAATTGTTGATTGTTAGGGCAATGGGGGTTTGCCTTGGTGAAAACCCTTTTAGGTAATTAAACCAAAAGGATGAAATAAGATTGTGAAGTATGAACATGAAGTAATGGGATTATAAACTTTCCATGATGATTGATCTTAAATTTTTATAGCAATAGATGAAGAATTTGTGCTTGAATTCTTTGGAAAGCTATTTTGATGACTTAGAATGCAAAAACCCCAGCTTGCTCGGCTTGAGATGGAAGATGAATCATGAATGAATAATGATGAATTAGGGTTTAGAGGCTTGTTTATATATGCAATCACCTAAAATTCCCATTAATTTGATCTCCAAAGTCGTCATGGAGGAAAATTAGACTTAAAAAACCTAATTTTTCCTGCTCTAACCCCAAAAATAGCTCAAATAGCACTAAGTCGCCAAGCTAGGTGACTTAGTCCCACCTGGATGGGACTAATTCACCCATATGGGTGAGTTAGTCCCATAGGGGATCTTTTTCTAGTTGGGATGTTGGGGAATGGATAAATTGAGTTTATATGTTGATTTTATAGAGTATTTGATAAAAATAAGCCCTGGGATGCACAATATGGGGTCATAGGGGCCTATTAATAATGATGCAAAGGATAATTATGGCTAGGGACAAAAATTTCAGTGTGAAAGTGTGATTAAATACACTTTACAACATTAAAATGAAGTCCACATAGCCTAGAAAGGCATAAGATCCAATGTGAATATGTAGAACACATTACAACATTAGGTTTAGTTAACACGACTTCTATTTTAATTAAATACATTTTATAACATTGAATGAGGGGAAAGTTAAGTAATTTTAGCTTAAAATGGGCCCAAGACCTAGTGTGGATGTGTAAAACACCTCACAATGCTAAATCAAGGTGATATTAAGTCCAATTTATCATCAATTATTCCCATATCAAGCAAGGGATATATTTTTTTTGTGACACAAAAAAATCTTCCTTGATAAATTTAACTTTGTTGCATCCTAAATTGATAGATACTACATGTGGGAATATCTCATTAGATAGGCATCAAGTTGATACTATTTCTGCTCATTATAATAAATTACATTAGTTGTTTCTCCTTGTCATGTGGTAGTTGTAGTATCATAGAATATTCACTACCATGCATGAGATAATAAAATTGGCTTTATGCAATCATATCTTCCATTTGCAAGGAGCAACATGCCATCATCCATTTGTGGTTCAAGCTTTACCCTTGGGAGGCAAGGGGTTCGGTAGCCTTTTCCTAGTTTGGAACTTGACGTTTTCTCTTTGGCTAATTATACACCTTTCACTTATACTAATCAAGATTGGGATGCATATGACCTACTATAGGTTGACTTGCATGTTCCTTACTAGTATTTTCCTTTGTTTCCTTTTTAATGTTCTTTGTGTGATTGCATATGTGTAATGTGATCTCCCCATACTATTTTGTTTGATGTATCTCTCTCTTCATGTGCATTCCTCTATTTGTGCCTACATTCTTCTCTATGTCATAAACATTTATCCTTTCCTTTGTCTTGTGTTTTCCTTTTGGTAATGATGAAAGGCATCGAGACATTTAGGTCTCTTCCATGTTGACCCAAAATATTTTTGTTTGTTCTCACTCTCTATGTCATTCTTCCTCTTTTATGAGAATTTGGGGAATGATGACATTCCCAATCTTTAAAACAACATTGTAGAAAAGGTATATTGATCCTGAATCCATAGATCCCTTATGTGTTTTTGAATTTCATTTTGGAGGAAACCCCTCTCTCTCTTTTTTGTGATGTAGCTTGATTCAGAAACATATGACTTGGCATAGGGATTTCCGAATAATCTCTCATGTCCTCTTTATTGATTAGAATTGACTATTTGCTACTTTAAAGTAAATTTCTCCCAGAAATGAGGCTAGCAAATTCCTTAAAGTGGGGGCATACATTGGAATTATCATCCTCATGTTTCATTGTGTGATTTTCTTTCTTCTTGCGACGTGTCCTTTTCTTAGCAATGTTATTGGGTTTGATCTCCTCCAAGAGCATGATATTTCTGTTATCCTATGGGTATGTGCAGGATCATGATGGGCCAAAAAGTGGCAATATGATGGGTATGTGGCTGACGAATTTTTTTTACCCAAAATTGATGAAGCAAAAAGGGTTATTAAAGGAGATTCTCAGATTTCCACCAATATAAATTATGCTTTACTTTGAATTTAATAAATTATTATTATTCATTTTCTATTGAATTATGACTAAAGTCCTAATTTGTAGGCTGATTGAAAAACATCTATAGCTTTCAAACAGAATCATCTTTTTTGAATCCTGAACATGTGTCACATTCTATGGTTCACATACTATAAGATTAAAAAATAAAAAAATAAATTTCATGAAGTTTTGACCAAGTTAAGGTGGTCAGACATACGAGTCTTTATATTTTTTAAAAATTGTCATAAAAAAATTATAATTAATTATTTACTTGGAACAAAATTACAAAAAAATATGCATCACATCAGTACATGAGTCCTCTACTTATATCTAAAATATTATAAAAAAATATTATCATTTTCATGTGGTTAGGGTGGTTAGACAGACACCTACTTCTTATTTTTTCCCTCAAATTTAAGTACTACTGTATTGAAATTTCAAATTTTCACCAAATAAATTTTATTTTTTTGTAAATAAACCTAGTAATTTAAAAAATACATTCAATTTTATACAAATTATATTCTTACATATTTTTGAAATAATATAGATAACTTATTCAAATTTTTATGTCAAGCTGCCTAACTTTGATTTTTCTGAATTTTTTGCCACTTAAGGGCCTATTTTTTCCATGATGATTCTGCACATACCCCTATAATTTTCCTCTCTTCAAGACATTAGGCATGATGTTCCCTAAGAAGATACCTTACACGAACTAAGAAAGATCCCTTTGAAAAAACCTTTACTTGCATTTTCTTCATAAGTGTTTAGCATAATACAACATTTTAACCTTGTGAAGCTCGAACCCCTTTCAAGGACACCAAGAATTCAACACTTTTCTTGCTAGTGGAGCCTTTCCCTACTCATAGTTTCTTAGCATAACACAACTTGTTAGGCCTTATCAAGCCCAAAGTTTTTATGGCACCCTATTGGAGTTGTCAGAGGGATAGCTTTGGTATGGTTAGTACAGTGAGAGCCCATTGACCTAGCATGACTTTCTCACTAAGCCACTTTTCTAGGGGCTCACCCAATGGACAACCTAAGGTTCCATTAGCTTGGAGTGATCATGTGTTGTTTGCATAGTGGACATCATGTTCTGCTTATGAAAATTCTTGGACAAAATCGAGACGTGTACCACATCACATTTGATGGTTAAGGCTTGATCCTCCCCCTTCTCTTGGACAAACAACTAAGGCATGTTCCAAATCAAATTGAATAGGAAATTCTTGATCCACCCTCTTTGTTCTCACCTTTTCTTATAGTCTTTGATGTTGTATGATTGAGTATCTTTGTCATTGTTGAATACACACATGTCTTGAATTTCTACTTTAGTGTGACTTTTTACTAGTGTTGATCCTCTCACTAAAGTGGGGGCTAAATGGAGTGTAGAAAAATGTATCCCTTTACATTTTCACACCTAATTTGTAATTAATATTAAAATGAACTTAATTATGCCTTAATTTAGTGTTGTAATATGTATTTTACATATTGACATTAAGTTTAGGGCCCTATTAATTAAAATGGACTTAATTGTGCCTTATTTTTAGTGTTGTAAAGCGTACCTCTTTACACTTTTATTGATTTAGGGATTCCTTAATTAATTGAGCTTCATTTTTTTTAATTGGCCCCTTTAATTCAAATACAAGCCTAATTAATTACATTTTCTAAAGGGGAAACCCAATATTTATTAATTCCTAACCATAAAACTTCTCATTGAGCTATGTGTGTCCTAGGTGAGTGACCTAGGACCCATTCACCCATAGGCAAATGCATCCTCACTTAGAAAACTAGGACCCTAATTTAAATTATGTTTTGCAGTTATTTTACAATTTCAAATTTATATGCACATGTCGGCTTGTGTTATTTGAAGTTTAGGAAATTAAAGTTACATTCCTCTAAATATAAAGTCATTTCACTAAGTTTCATCTAAGAAAGATAGCAATTTAAATTTATCTTAAGAGCACTTTCACAAGAGAGTTTCAAGAGAAATTAAAGACATTCAAAGGCAGATTTATTCAAGATTTATTGCAGAAATCAAGATCCAATTATCACATCTAAGTCTTCTTGCATCATGCATGTAATTAGAGCTAATATGATGATGTAGATTTTTTGATCTATTAAAGTATTCAAAGAATTGTTTTAAATCAAGTTTCAAGATCAAGATACACATCCATTGAAGCCATTTCATGCAAGTTAAAAATTTACATTCCAAAGTTCATTCAAGGGTTTGGTGAGTTGTGACATAGAGTTGTTCATTCATTTCATGTTTTGATTACCGTAATGTGGCTTGATGAAGGAAAACCCCCATTCACCCAAGAACGAAAAAAATTCCCCTCTCTTTATGTGTTCAAATTTACAGGTTGAAGAAAAGTTGAAGATATCAAAAGTGCAAAATTGTAAAGTTGTCAAAGTTGTCACCTTTGTTGTCATCTCATGGAAACTCAAATCTTGAATTTATTTCTGACCATCTAACTGTGAAAAACGATAATCTGGAAGTGCAGACATAGGAGTAGAGGACCGAGAAATAGATTTTGGAGAGCCCTACCCAAAACCCATTCGCCATAGGGCAAATGAGTCCTCATATAGCTTTAGAAAACACCATTTTATGAGAGGTACTTTGTAGGTTCCTTCATTTTATTTCTAACTATCTCTTCCACATCTGCTAGAAATTTTTTAGGTTCCTTCAATTTTATGTTTAAGCTACTAAATCCAAGTGATAGATTGCATTTTGGAGTTGATTTTCTATTTTTAATATTTCTCCCCAAAGTGTTGTTTGACCTAGACCCCCGTCCTAACACAAAAAGGGAAATTGAAGGATTCGTTAAAGAGAAGAAGAATAGGTAGGTTCATTCACCCCATTTTTCCCTTTCCATTTATAGTAAATTTAGTATAAAAACCTATGTGTTTGAACCCAACACACATTTTTTTATGTTTCAGTGTTGTTTGACCTTGACCCCTGTCCTTCAAGCATAAGGAAATATAAAGATTCTGACATTGGTTTGATTCACCTAAGGGTTGTTAATCAAGTCATTGTAGGGATCTCATTTACTAATGAATGTAGGAAGATGGGGTCTATTCTCACTCTTTGAACTTACCTTTCCATTTTTGGAAACCCTATTTTTCTTCATTTCATTTTGGTGAACCTGACCTTATACAAGAAAATTCTAAAAATTAGAGTCCATTTCAACCATAGCTCTAAATTTTGAACTAGTTTGCATTAGGTTTGAATTAGTTGAATTAAATTTAGGCTTATTTAATCTTGCATTAGTGAAAATTGCATTTTAAGATTAAATTTACATGTTTCCATACTTTAAATTCATAGAAAATATGAAAAAATGCATTAGATCTAAATTCATTTTGCATTATACTTGCATCGAGATCATGATTCAATCATTTAACTTTAGATTTAGATTTGAATTTCATTCTAAAAATAGTCATTTAGTTCATTATTTGACCCTATTTGAGATTAAATTTAGACACCTTTATTCTTGAAAACTCATTCTCATCCCACCTATCCTAACAGTCTTTCAAACTGAGGTATGTTAGAGAAGCCATGTTGCTCTTGGCATTTCATGACCTTAGGCCTTGCAGTGGTTGGTCCCCCTCTCTAAATTTTTGGTCAACTCGACATGAACCAACGTCTACCCATTTTTCGGTGTTATGAGATTTTTCCCTTATACCCTTTGATTGGTGTACTCATGTGTGTTGTGAACGTTTATGAGCTTCACAACCCAGTCCATGAACTTTGGATATATTGTTAGGAGAATTTTGTGACACCTTTCAATGGAGAAGATGAAGGTCTCTTCTAGTTTCACTATCGGTCTTTTCTTTGGTACTGCGGTTGGCATGTCTACACAGGAGCATGTGTCATGTGGTGAGTCTAGATTTCTTGATGAAACTGATCGCATCCCTAACCCTCCTATGTCACTGAACTCCTCACTCGTAGATGAGCATGAAGCCATCCATATCCCTTCCAAGTACATCGCTAGTCTTAGCAAAGGGATGGGTGCTTTAGAGAATCACCTTGAGAGAAACCTGAAGTTGGCTAGGGCTGCTAAGGTTATCAAGAAAATAAGATATATGGTAGGAAAATAACGAATAGGTGTAGAACTACTAGCTAGTCTCACTGGTCTAGCCGAAGTGTGTTCCCCTTCAAACCATAGTAACATGATGTGAGGTGGCCCCTTCAAAGAACACAAGAGACAGCTAGAAGTATCAATGCCTCCCATGTCCATGTACATGGCCGAAACAGTCCCTTCAGTCAGTGTGCCTGTTGCTTCCAAAAATTCTAAAACTATCAAAGTAAACAAAACCCCCTTGGGTTTTCACTTCACCCCTTCTGCTGCCTCTAGTGGTGGAGGATTTGGGGAGATGATTGGTGGAGGCTTTGCTGGTGGAAACTTCAGTGGTGGAGGTGGTACTGGTGGAAGTGGTTCTAGTGGAGGTCATGGTAGTGGCTTTGGAAGTGGTGGTGGCTTCGACAAAGGTCACATTGGAAATGGTGGAATAAATGGTGGTCTAGGCAGTAGCTCTGGTGGTGGTTCTAGTAGTTCGATTCCTTCTAATGACCCTATTGTAAATACCCTTGTTCAGAATATGGGGAAGATGCAGAACCAATTGGTGAACCTTTCTCAAGCTTCTGCCCAACCTATCTTCTAGCCCTTCATTTGACATAGCCCATTGTTGGTAGAAATTATAAACACTCCTTTCCCACAAGGGATGGAGATCCCTAAATTTTAGAAATATTGCAGCAAAGGGGACACACAAACACATGTGTTTGCCTTTAACACCCTATGTACAGACTTCTTCCATCATGATGCATTGATGCAAAAATTGTTCCCTCAATCCCTCAAGGATACAACACTCAAGTGGTACTATTTCTTTCCTGAAAATTCCATCTTTACGTTTGGTCATCTTTTGAACCAGTTCCTACAATAGTTCCAAGCCAACATCGGACCTAAGATGACATTCTTTGACCTTGTTCGATGTAAACAAAGGGATAATGAGAAGATTACCAAATTTATAGCATGATATCAAGCACTTTTCTCACAAATATCCTACATGTTACCTAACTCCGATGTGCAGAAGGTATTCATAGGGAACTTACAAAGGCCTTGCCAAGAGAAGTTTTCCCTTATGAAATACCCTTATTTTGTGCATTTGTGTGCAGCCTTATGGGAGTATCAATAGATGATTTTTTAGCTTGGGGATCTTCCTCATGCTCCCATCCTGAAGGGAAGTCTATTATATCAATCTATGGAAAAGAAAAAGTTGTTGCAAATTTAGTAGCCATTATGGAAAACCACAGCCTCAGATGCAACCAAAATTTCACAAAGTTATCAGAATCTTATTCTTGCATCTTGCAAAAGTTGTTGAAGGATAAGATCATTAACTTGCCAACCCCAAAACCAGTTAGGGAACCATATCCTAACTAGTATGAAGAAAATACCTATTGTCAATACCATCGAGTTAATAGATATGACACCGAACGCTGCATGCGCCTACATCATGAGATAAAAGATCACATCGAGGACAATAATTATTCATCTTGATGGAAGCAAACAAAATATGAACAAATCAGTGGTGAAGGCTAATAGTGAATTGCAGATATACATGGACCCATTTCTGTCGCATTCTGCTAACATGATTATTGATTCCTCTACTTATGTTTCTTACCCTGAAGCATACATTAACATGGTTACTGTTGCCCCTTCTCCTCATCTTGCAACCGGTTCATCGGATACAACATTCACTTCACAATATGTACCAACAAATCATAAACCTTCTCTGATTTACATTCATGCTCACCTTAATGGTAACATTATGATAGGAGTCTTAGTCGAACCCAGGAAGGAGACTTTATTATTTAACTCCCTACAAACGGAGGAATATGAAAAAAGAAATCCATCATCCGCACGCATGATGGTCTTACTCTTAAACCCTATGGATCGATAATGTTGTTTGTCCTGGTTGGACCTAGGAATGTAGAAATGGTTTTCAATGTCATTCTTGAGCTAGACCTATTCAGACTGAAGCTAGGTATACCTTGGTTGGATTCCATGAATGGGATCACCTCTATAATTTATAAGTGTCTTAAGTTCTCCCATGAAGGTGTTGTGCACGCAATGCATGATACTCGATACTAGCTTGTGGTATATCGTGGGGGATATTTGTTGGATCACTTCTGGCCCACTCTAGTCGGTCTGCTTGCTCAAAGAATGGACCTACTTTACAAGAACTATGTGAAGTATAAAAATGGAGGCAAGGGAAATCCAAAGTTGAACCTTCCTATAGAAGAGAACCTAGCGGCTTCCTCCTCCCGAGAGGGAAAGGAGAAGCTTGCTCCTTCTCGGGTTGACTCATCTACTTCCCTTTCTGAGGAGGAGTATTGGATGAATAAGCTTGGTCTTTACCCCCTGAGACTAATGTTTCCTACTTGGCATAGACCCAAGATTAGGATATTGTATCTCCCTAATGGGTCTCCTGGACCTTGGTACTATTTATATGGAAAAAAGAAAGGCTTGCAAAGAGAATTTTCCCTGTGACCTCTTATCGTTCCTACGAATGGGAAGAGGCTTGCCGCCAAGGCATTAGAGTTGATTCCCCCAATCATTTTCAAACCTACTCCTCCTGCTCCTATCCAAGGGTCTATCCCTCCACTAGAAACAACTATGGAGGACACTCCCATGGCCGAATAGGAGCCCTCCGTCCCTTCTTAAACTCCAGCTTCTGGTTCGAAGAGTCACAAAAATTTCATTGCGCATGAGCACAAGCATCGATGAAAGGATCTTCTAGCTGAGCAAGCCTCCTTACAGAAGAAGAAAGGGGAGATGACCACTCTTGTATCAGGACCTCCTATCATTTCCTCCTCTCTCCTCTTTTTTTATTGTCCATACTAGCTCCATGTCTCTTTCGACTTCCACATTACACCATTGTAGGCTTGCCATCCTTCCCCCTACAAAGATCTAGAGTGGGAAGCTGGTGACCTCTTGGTTGAACAGTGCTAGGGGGAGACCCTCTTCTTGATCTTTAGATAAGATGTGTGTGTGTTGTGATGTGTTTCCCTTATGATCATGCTATGTGTCCCTGGATGACCCTCGTCACCCCTGTTGGTGCTTGGATACATGCATGGCATTTTTTTTATAAACCCTCTTCTCTATGTATCATCATTCTTCCATGTTTGTGATTGAATTTCAAAAAATTAGGGATGATGCAAAGCGTTGAGAGCATTTAGGCCTCCTTCCATGTTGATCCAATTTTTTATTTTTCTTTGTCTTCTAGTGTATTCCTCACATGGCCTGATATAGTAGGGGGTTGATTACAGCTCATTTATATACTTTTAACATACTTATATATATTTATAAGCAGTTTTGACCCTAAAATATTAGGCTACCCCTGTACCCTTTGTTCGTTTTCTCTTTTATTTTTCTCTTTCTCTCTTCTTTTCTTGAGTTTTCCCTCTCATGTGCGACAATGTCACTTCTACATCACTTGGTCCTTAGAAAATGCATTCATTTTCAAATGAATCTTTCCTCAAGACCCTCCACACACTTCTTTGTTGAAATTGCATTTAGGACTTGAAACCCTAACGAAACATGTTTGGACTTCATCATGGGTTTGCAAATAGAGGACTTGCAAACCTCCCTCCGAAGTGAGAACCACTTTGATCTTCCCATTGCGTGGGGGCATATCCTTCTTTTCAAATTCCTTGATGAAGTGAACATCTTTCAGAAGGATTCCTTGATGATGAATCGATTTGAGAAAGAAGACATTAGCTTTTGAATAGTGTGTCCTTTGACTAGACCCTTTCTTTTCACAACGGGTTCCCAAGGGAGCCCTTTGAAAGTCGTGTCTCTAATAATTTATATGACATCTAGGTTGGGGGCAGCTCGAATAGACCAGTTTCACATCTTTGCGTCTAGCCCGAGGCCAACCCGACTAGACCTTCTTCACATCCTTTCATCTAGCTTGGGGGCAGCCTGGCTAGACTTTACTCTTCAAAAAATGTGTCGCTTGAGTGGACCCCTCTTCCTTTTGAAGGGTTCTCGAGGGACCCCTTTGAAATTAATCCAACTTGGTGATGGTCTGCATGACTGTCCATTCACTATCCTGTGCGACTGCTTGATGTGTTCTATCTGCGGGTAAACATGTCACTGTTCCTGACTTTGCGAAGCCCCCTTTGCTCAGTCTCCCTCATGTGAGAGTTCTTGGGGGATACCTTCGTTGTAGGTCTATAGTGTTAGAAATCTTGAATAAGATTAAAAACTAGAATCTGAAAGAGAGATCTAAGCTACATAAACTGAAATGCAAATGAAAGCAAACCAGCGATTCCGAGAGACATGCAAAAGTCGAATAGACAAAATTGCATTAAGAGCTCAAAGCAAGAGAATGGCAGAGTAACTAAACAATGCATTCCATATTGATTGAAAATACAAGCTAGGGAGCATGTTTATATAGGCAAGAGAGAGGGGTGTAGGTGGCAACACCGACCAATGAGGAGCAACCATCTATCAGACTAAAGATAGCAAGGTATCTTCCCAAGATGGATGCTCAAATGTAGGAAGGTGACACCTCATAATCCTCTCACCTAATTAAACATGCTTTATTAACCTAAGCAAGATTAAAAAGGTGTAGGAAAAGACTAGTAATAAAGGGAAAATAAATATCCCAACTAGGAAATAAAAACCTACACTAACACCCCCCCTTAAGCGCTACTTAGGTGGGTATAAAGAAGGGTCCCGGCTGATGGCCATATTAGGTACCCATGTACATAAGATGAAAATGCAACTAATCTCCCACTAAATGGAGAAAAAAGGGGAAAACCCAGTGGGAAGAAAACCCCTCTCCGGAAAAAAGGAGATGAAATGTAGAAAGGTGATGATTGGAGGACTCAACATCATCCCCCCAAGGACAACAATCATCACATGGATACAATACAATCAATGCCCCCCAAATAGGAGGGAAATAGAGAGACAATATAGGCCCCCCAAAATATGTGATTACCTACAAAAAAAGGTAAGTGTATGTAGACAAAACATGATTCAATGTCGACAAACAACTTGTCTCCATTTCGGAAGAAACAAAACGAGGTGCAAGTGCAGAGATGCTTCCCATTCCGGATAGGAATTGAGGGAAGGATGGATGTATATGAATGCTGATGATATCTCTGAAAGCTACTCATGTGTCTCCTTGCTTGATGAAGATGAAGATGCCACAACCCACTCAGGTACACACCCAATCAATGTAGAAGGTGACAAATCAGGATGATGCGGAAACAAATGCTAAACAAAATCCAAATACTGCATTGTGATGTTCCTTCCATTGAAGGAATAGATGGAGACTTGATTGCCCCCCCCATAATGAAGTGTTCTCAAAACCATTGAAAGAAGACTGAAGCCAATCTAATGGTAGATGCAGAAGAAACTCCGATGAAGATGGAGGAAGTCTCATATATGAAATCTCTGAAGAGAAAGAAAGCGCCTCCAGGATAGTCTCAATATCTCCAAGCAAGGTTGAGACACAAAGATGAGGAGACTCTAGAAAACTCTCCAAAGTATGATCTGAATAGAGGAGTGATATCCCCTCAAAAATGTCCTCCAAACCAGGAGGGGGAACAATATTATACAAATTTGGCAAAAAATGAAGCCATCGAAGATGTGTGATGATACCATTTCTCCATTGTGTGTAGTTTCCCCATTTCAACATGATCAAAGCAGGATGAAATGAGAACCCCATAATGAACTATGATGCATAAAATCATGTTTCTAAAAGAGAATATGTGCTAACAAGAGTCAACACAATGAACTCCCCTTTTTATTGAATCAAAGAAAAATTTGTTTGGCACTTTATAGATCAGTGCGTTTACAATGCTGGAGTTATTTTCTAGAGTTATACAAATGTCCAAAAATGGACCCAAATACTGAATTAAAAAATATTATCTCTGAATAATGACTTCAAACCTACACCAATGTGTAGTGCTCGGAAAACTATCCACTTTCAAAAAAAGAATGACCTCAATTCGAGATCATATGAGAAAGTTATAGTAGTTTGAAGTTCAAAAAATGAGAACTGTCCTTCAGATCTGATGAGAAAACTTAAATTTTGGAAAGATGAGGTCAATTGAGAAAAAACCGATTATACCACTGTAAAGATCATGCGATTCCACCCCTTTTCAAAAAACATTTCACTGAAAATTACCTCCGTATGGCTGAGAAAGAGCCATTTGAAAATCAGGTGGAAAAATGAAAATTGCAATGGTGAGGGGTCCAGCTAAAGCTTTCTGATGCGATTTCCACATGATTAGTTGCCTTCATGAAAAAACTAACTGATACCCAGATGGTTTTTCGATGGAACAAACAAAACCCAAATAGGCGTTTTTATTTATCACTTCCACAGAATGTAGCCACAGTGTAAAAAAACATCTTTAAGAAGGGAAAAACAACATGCAAAGCTTCTAATATCCGATCTGCACGACCCTTATATGAAAATGGGGGTTTTGGGGCCTTCCAGACACAATAGATATATTCTTTTGGCCTGAAAATACCCCGTTGGAAAGATGCTTCATAAAATATGAGTTTCAAACCCCCATTTGCAAATTTTTCACATGATCTCCAAATCGGATGAAATGAAAGCAATTTCTAAATTTCTTGAGCCTCCTGGACACATTGGAACAACCAAAAATGCTGCAATCACCCAGATCTCACAAAAAATTTGCATGCAAAATAAAGGGGTTAATGGGTCTTGTTATATCCTTTTTGATTCTCTAGATCGTTATAAAACACAAGAGAAGAACATACAGGATTGACAAGATCTTACAGAATTGAATCTCTCAATCAGGAATCAAATGAACCTAAAACTCTCAAACTACAGCTCTGATACCATGTTAGAAATCTTGAATAAGATTAAAAACTAGAATCTGAAAGAGAGATCCAAGCTACATAAACTGAAATGCAAATGAAAGCAAACCAGCGATTTCGAGAGACATGCAAAAGTCGAAGAGACAAAATTGCATTAAGAGCTCAAAGCAAGAGAATGGTAGAGTAACTACACAATGCATTCCATATTGATTGAAAATACAAGCTAGGTAGCGTGTTTATATAGGCAAGAGAGAGGGGTGTAGGTGGCAACACCGACCAATGAGGAGCAACCATCTATCGGACTAAAGATAGCAGGGTATCTTCCCAAGATGGATGCTCACATGTAGGAAGGTGACACCTCATAATCCTCTCACCTAATTAAACATGCTTTATTAACCTAAGCAAGATTAAAAAGGTGTAGGAAAAAACTAGTAATAAAGGGAAAATAAATATCCCAACTAGGAAATAAAAACCTACACTAACATATAGATCTATAAGGTGCTTGTCCTAGTCTCCTTCATGTGAGAGTTCTTGAAGGATACCTCCCTTGTGGGTTTGTGGGCCTATAAAGTTCTTTCGTTCTTCAACTTTATAGTTTTGCAGAGCTATGAAGTCCTTCTTTGTCTTGCACTTTCAGGTTCACCAAACCATGATCTGCTTCCTTGTCAGTATAGGTATACTTTTCTAACCTTATTAATTCTTCGATCTACTTTACTGAAGCACTCACCAGTACTCGTGATCACTAAAGTTGCGAAAAAATGTATAGGAGAAAATTTTCACCCTTAATGAAAATTCCCCTTTTACCCATTTCCACTTTATAAAACCAAAGGTAGAAGCTTAATTCCACATAAGCCCTCTAATCACATCACACTTGGTGCCTATTTTGAGTTTCGGTGGAGGCGTTTCTATCGGGGATGCCCACACAGTGCGCAGAGATCCGTGCAATGCACTTACGTCCCTAGAAGATTCATGTGGCTTGAGTCTACATAGATGTTACACTTCCTATTGGAAGTCTTAGTGTAAC
This sequence comes from Sequoiadendron giganteum, assembly GCA_007115665.2. NCBI lineage: Eukaryota > Viridiplantae > Streptophyta > Pinopsida > Cupressales > Cupressaceae > Sequoiadendron > Sequoiadendron giganteum. The sequence continues at coordinate 512,451,819 of CM021108.1, read as the reverse complement.
GGCTCTCTTCAGTAGGTCGATCTAATATGGTCGTTTCTTAACCTCCTTTCTTCATATTCTCCATTCTTTCATCCATTTTCATCTTTTGACCATCTCTTGAGCATCTCTTAGCATTCTAACATCCATCCAAAAGCTTTGAAGCAAAATTTCACACTCCATAGGAGCAATCTATCACTCCATCACTTCAATAGAGAAAGTGCAAGATGAATCCATTACAGCAGAAGCTTGAGTTCCTCTCATCTTTCTCCTCCACTAGCCTTGAGCACTTTGGACGGAGGTGGTAAGCTCTTCATTCATCTTCTCTATTACTTGGTTGAGTTAGCACATTACTATTTTGTAGTGTCTTTGGTGTACTATTCATATATTCCCTTCTATATCACACTATTTCTACATCATTGCAAACTTGGCTATCCATGGAGGTGGAAACACAAAAATGGTGGTCTAGTTGAGGCAGACCCCTAAATAGCCCCCCAACATTTTCCCTCTTTTTTATGTGTAGGTGGAGAGATCTTGGAGCAAGTTGGCACAAAGGTTATTGTGTGAGATCATCTTCGTCACCCTGGTGGTAATAAATTTTATTTGTCACATTTCTCTTTATGTTTCGTATTTCATAATCTTATTCTACACCTTTAGGAACTCTTAACTAGGTTGTTAGTCTTAGTTTTAGAGGTTATACCTTGTCTCCTTTGTGTTCTGGTCGTACGGATGCTAGTGCACCTAAGAAATGGAAACACACCACATTTTTGTCCAAGAACCATGCTTATGTCCTTTGACAAAGAGCTACCCTAGACATAGATTTGACCCTAAAAACTGACTCGCCTAGTCTCCTTTCAACTCTCGGGTTTGTAGAGTGACTGAAGGACCCCCATAGTTCTCATAATTCTCATCCCGCCTATTCTAACACTCTTTCAAACTGAGGTAAGTTAGGGAAGCCATAGTGCTCTTGGCCTTTCGTGACCTAAGACCTTGCAGTGGTTGGTCCCCCTCCCTTACAAGTGGACAAGACATTTATGACAATCTTTTTGGTCCTTCCCTACCTAACCTATTAAGAAACAAAGCAATGAAACTGTTCAACAAAAACTGCCAAAGCCTTTGCAGTTTTATATTTACCTTTGTGGTTGCGCCTTATTTTTCAAATGCTCACTGCCTTCGGAGCGCTCCACATGGATTCCTCGCAAAGCTTTTCACTTTCCTTTCACCTTGCTTTTCAAAAATCTCTGTCTGCATGCCGCGTGGCTCAGTTTGGCTATTTTTTGAGTTGGGCCCACCTCGTACTTTATTTTGCTCGGAGCACTCCATGTGGCTCTCTCTCGAGGCTTTCTACTGGGCATCTTTTTGACTTTCTACCAGGCTCTGTTTGAGCGACACGTGGTGACTTCTTCTATGCCAGTTACCTTGGAATTGTCGTTGAGCCTTTTGTACTCGCCTGTTGTCGCTTGTCCCCTCTTATTGTTGCATGGTTTTCCATTCTATGTCGTGGCCTCGCTAGCATGCTGCTAGTCGGTCGTTGATTGCTATGATGGATCGAGTTGATCTGAGCTGTCGGTCTCTGCACGTGGGTTGCTCTTCTCTTGGTGTATGTTCAGGTAGTGGATTGGCCACTAAATATGGCCATGTTTTCTTTTATTAGGTTGTTGGTTAAGTTTTGCAAAAACTCCTGAGCATTGGGAAGAAGGCCTTTGTAATTGCTTTATTGAATTTGAAGACTCTAGACTGTGCCAAACAATTTCGGCCTTACTGTTTATTCATGCATTTAATGAAACTATTGTTCTGTGCCGTTATCTTGTTTTATTTTATGAATTCCTATTCTTCAACTTTCTATAATTTTTCTATAAGTCAATAAATATAGATCATGTTTATTTCAACTCTTTTGTGTTAGCTCAGGTTTATGTAGAGATTATGCTATGCAAAAGTGGAAGGTATTCTTGTGATTTAAGTGCTTTTGAGAAAATTATCTTAATTAATAGCAATCGAGTGGTTCGGGCCTTTGCATTCTGCACTGTGCTCTAGTAAAGTTGTCTAAAGACTTTGGCGCATCGCCTGTAGTGTAAATTTTACATTCTTGCAATCTCCCTTACCTTTCACTTCACCCACTAAACAAAGAGTCGGCTTTGGTAAAATCCTGGAGGTCATTTAGCTAGCGCACAATGTCCCCCATTAGCTAAGTTTCCCATAAGACTATTGCTACATGCAAATTACTACATCGCCAGTTCTTTTTCTGGCACGTCCGGTGGGATCGTGAACTAGCACGTTTGCCTAATTTTCATAAGTGTGTATGAGCCATCGGCCTATAACTGGGTCACAGGCTACAAGAGTCCCTGGTCAGCTTGTAACACCTTTAGTTTCTATGCACTCGAGGGGTCGGTGAGGTATCCCTTCACCTCCTCCGTCTCCTCCTTCTCCAACATCACCTAATCTACCTACACCTATGGCTGCCAGAAACTATGTAGCCTGGGACTCTAACAGTCCATTAGTAGCACCTGTTCCTCTTGTAGTATGGGCCCCCATCCCTCTCTTTACTCTAAAAGCTATCCCTAAATATTCTGGGGATGAATCAAAAACGCCAACGGAGCATCTGCAAGATGTAGTAGACGTATGTCTGGTACATGGTGTATCGAATGAAAATGTAGCCCTTAGATTGCTGGTTGCCTCCTTCCGAGGAAAGGCATTAAACTGGTACAGGACTTTACAAGTTGGTACTATTGCTACTTGGGACCAGCTCGAAACCCAATTTTATGAGCTTTTTTCAAATGCTGGTGACAAGTCTTCACTGTACCATCAACTGAAAAATATAAAGCGAGCCCCTCATGAAGCTCTACCTGATTTTAATGTGAGGTTCCCTTCGACCTGGCAGAGAGTGCCTATGGGCAGCCGACCACCTCCAGATCTAGCGTTCATGTTCTAGCTAAAGTCGATCAATACTGATATCTCCAAGATGTTACAAGCTTTGGGTGGAGACACCCTTCCTGATGCTCATGCTTTGGCCATCACCGTAGAAAATAATCTGATTGCTACAAGAAAGTTAGCACTGAGACCCATCATGCCATTGTTCCCCGAGTGCAATGCTACAGAGGCTCAAGTTCCTTCCAGCAACATGCCTACGACTCCTCCCCAATCTATGTATGTCTATCCTGAAAGTGTTCTAACCTCGGTTCCGATGGCAACCCCAATGGTAGCTCCTGTACCTAATCCCATGGCTGCCAAGATGAACAAAATGAGGGAACAAATGTGGTCTATGACTAACGAATGGTGGCCGGACAAAACAATTTAGCCGAAGATGCCAACTCATTGTGTTTTCCTTGCAATGATGCACACATGCCACAAAATTCTCTGCGGGGGAATTTGCAACAACAAATTGTAGATCAATGTAGCCAGGGTGGTGCATCTGTTTCCAGCAACTCACCATATGCCTCTCAGCAAATGGAAAATGCAATCCTCCCCGCTCAAATGCAGGGGATGTCCATCCAACAAGAGTCGAATATTGTTCCGGACCAGGCTCTATTTTCTTGGATGGAAGGAGAAGAGTCATCGTTTTCGAATGATATCCCTCTTGATAAAGTACCCTAAGTGCAATATGACTACAATATGCGTTCTAAGCGTAGGTTCACAGAAGAGTTTACAGCCTTGCCTACCAATGCTATATCACAATCGACACCTAGCCCAGCGGTAGGCCTATTTCCAATCCCATCACAGTCTAAGGCGGCTATTCCTAGCTCTCCGAGTCCATTTCCTCTTAAGGCGAAGACTCTATCAGTCACTCCTACTGTTGCCAAATAGCTAGATGCACCGGCCATGAAGAACATGTCGATTACAAAACCTAAAGAGCTAGAAATCATGATACACCAGTCGAAAGCACAATTCAATGTGGTGGAACAATTGAAGAATTCATCTGCCAATGCTTCTCTGTGGGACGTCCTAGTTATTTCGAAGCAAAAGGTGTTGCTAAAAAAGGCATTGTCGGATGAAGAGAATGCAAAGATTCCTACTCACTCTAATGAAGAGGATGTATCCAAGCTGGACTTGGATAAAGTGCTAACAATTCAACCAGAAGAGAAGCTCAAATCCGGGAAGGAAAGTAAGCCTAAACCTAAGCCTTTCTTTCTAAAACTGATTATTGGTGATAAGCTGCTGCATAATTGTATGATCAACTTTGGTGCTAGCACCACTATTATGCCAAAGCAAGTAGTTGATGCTTTGAATTTAAAATATGAGCCTCTTAATAAAGGAGTCATGTAGCTTGATGGAAATAAGGTTGATACTATCGGGATAATCAAGGGATTACCTATGAATTTGTTTGCTTGCCCTAGTATCACTGTGAATTAGGATACCGTACTCATTGATATCCCTCCTCTATTCGGGATTTGTTTATCCCCGGAGTTCATCGCAAATGTAGGAGGATATCTGGCGCTGAACTGGTCGCACCTAATTTTGAGGACTAAGCACGGTGCTAAGATGAAACTATTGTCGGAAACTCTGCATTCTGAACATGTCACTGACGTGGCCTTGCTCAACTTTGAAGCATCGCATACTTCAATCACTCAGGAAGAAAAATCCAATGTAGAATTTTTGGAAGGAGAGGAGGCTACTAGCTCTCGGACAATAGATGAAGAAAATTTGTTGAAAGAATTTATTGATACAGACCCTTTCAAGAATTACCATGCAACTGGCCTCAGAACCTATGTTATACATGAAGAAGGGTAGATTATGCCCAAAGTTACTAAAGAACCTGAAGGTGAAGAATCTTCGAAAATGTGGACTTTATACTTTGATGGAGCCAGATGTAGAGTAGGAGCTAGAGCCGAGATTTGTCTGATATCCCCGTCTGACCAAAAGACCTTGAGGTCCTACCGCTTCCAGTTTGCATGTTCAAACAATGAGGCTGAATATGAAGGTCTCGTCCATGGATTCAGCCTTGCAGAACAAATGGGTGCAAAACAGATAAGTGTCTTCGGAGATTCAGAGCTAGTGTGTAACCAGATCCGTGGAACTTCTGCTACTAAAAATATCCATATGCGATCCTATCGACATAGAGTTTGGGATCTAATTGATAGTTTTGAAGCTTTCAAAATTCAGGCTATTCCTAGGGAGATGAATTTTGAAGCCGACAGAATGGCAACTGTAGGGGCTCAGTTTGAGCCAGCCTTTGAATTATTGAAAAATAAGGATGCGGTGAGGCTAGTTGTAAGACCTGCTATTCCCAACAACAATAAAGATTGGCAAGTATTTGATAGCGATGCTCATATTGTATCATTCCTCCAGTCATCTAGCGAATTCGATGATCAGCTCCAACCGAAGATCGCCGAGGCTTACGGGGATCAAATCATCCAGTTGAAATCCAACAAGCTCCCGAGGGGCCTGGTCACTCTGGAAAGCCTGTTTGATTTTGATGATGTGACAAGAGAAAAAAGGAAGCTCATGGAGGACAAAGGAGATTACACCGATTTGCATATCGGGGAAGATAGGAAGCTGAAAGTCGGAAAGGAAGTCTCACAAAAGAATAAAGATAGACGAAGGCATTTTTGCGAAGAATATCCAAGCATAGTTGCCTGGCCATATGATGATCTCAAGGGATATGATCTCAGAATCATCGAGCATACAATTGAGTTGTCGGAAGGGGAAAAACCAGTTCGTCAAAAATAGAGACTTGTGAATGCAAAGATAGAATCTCTCATGTCACAGGAGTTGAACAAGTTGATCGTATCTCAAATAGTGTTCCTAATCAAACACAACACTTGGGTGTCAAACCTGGTGCTAGTCTGGAAGAAAAATAGGGATATACGCCTGTGCGTAGACTTCCGAGATTTAAATAGACCATCCTTAAAGGACCATTATCCCCTGCCTTCAATGGAGGTAATTCTGTAAACTGTTGCTGGCTCCGAAATGTTTTCAGTGCTGGATGGTTTTTCAGGCTACAACCAGATTCGGGTAAAGGAAGAGGACCAATAGAAAACAACTTTCAACACAAAGTGAGGAACTTATGCATATGCTAAAATGTCTTTCGAGCTCTCAAACGCTGGAGCCACTTTTCAACAAGCTATGGACATTACTTTTAAAGATTTGATCCATAAGATTATACTCATCTATATGGATGACGTAATAGTATTCTCAAAATCTACTGATGATCATTTTGATCATTTGGAGCTTGTTTTCTAGAAGTACGAAGAATTCAGGATTTCATTAAACCCGAAGAAGTGTGTGTTCAGAGTTCCATAGGGGAAGCTATTGGGATATGTGGTCTCTAAGGAAGGCATTGCTATTGATCTAGAAAGAGTTGATGCAATCCGAGAGCTTCAGTTACCTGTCAAAAAGAAGGGTGTGCAATCTTTCCTGGCTAAGGTCAACTTTATTAGCAGATTCATTGCAGATTTTGCAGGTATTGTTCATCCTATTACCTTAATGCTCAAGAAGGATCAAATTTTCAAATGGACAGTGGAAGCCAGAAAAGCTTTTGAGCTTATAAAAGAGGCTATTTCTTCCGCTCCTATGTTGGTGAACCCCGACCTATCAAAAGATTTTATTATGTATGTTTTTGGTGGTGGAAATAGTATTGCCACAGTGCTTATGCAGAGGGATGATGAAGATACAAGGGAATCTCCCGTTTCCTTTTATTCATGAAATTTAAAGGAATATAAGGTGAAATATAATATTGTAGAAAAATAGGTCTTTGCTATTGTTAAGGGGCTTAAGAAGTTCCGACATTTGATATCATATAATAAGGTGATTGTTTGTGTACCACATCCTAGTGCATGAGAGTATATCATGGAGGGAGAAATCATTGAGAAGAGAGCTAATTGGATCACCAAGATCCTAGAATACGATATTGAAGTCAGACCTGTCAAGACCATCAAGGGAAAAGGACTGTGTGAGTATATCACTGAAAATAGTGAAACAACGATAGAGCTTGAGGCTCCGGAGCCTGTGTTAATAAATGAAGAGAATTCTCAGAGCAACTTGCTTGACGATAGAACAAATTTTATGCAGATGGGAAGGTATCCGATTGATCTCCCATCCTTTAAAAGACGTTTCTATCGCCTACAAAATAGCAATTATGTTCTTTTGGAGGGTGTCCTATTTAAAAGAAATTTTAATGGCATCCTACTAAGATGTGTGAATGGGGAGCAAGCCAAGAAGATATTAGATCAATACCATAATAGTCCTGCCAAAGGACTTTTTTTTGCAAGAACCATGACAATTAAAATTATATGTGCTAGTTATTTTTAACCAACACTTTTTACTGATGCATTTTCATTGATTAAGTCTTGCAAAGAATGTCAGTTTTATGTCAGAACGAGACAAAATGCTGCTATGCCTTTAAGGCCTATAGTGGTAGAAGAACCTTTTGCTCAATGTGGTTTAGAATTCATTGGGATGATTAACCCTTTCTCTTCAGCTAGGCATAGATGGATATTGACAGTAATCGACTACTTTACCAGGTGGGCAGAGGCAGTGTCATTAAAGAATGCAACAAAAATAAAGATTGTTAATTTCCTTGAAGAACTGGTGGCCAGATTCGGCCCACCTAAAACAATCATCTCTGATAATGCAAGGGATTTTCTCGGCTCAAAGATGAACCAGTTCGCACTAAAATATGGAGTGTTCCTGAAGACCTCCTCTAACTACTATCCCCAGGGAAATGGTCTCACGGAGTCTACCAACAAAAACCTTATCAGGTTGATCAAAAGGATAGGCTTAGAACATCAAAAAGAGTGTCATAGGAACCTCTGGACATATCGAATTACGTCTAAGGATATATTGAAGACATCTCCTTATCAGATGGTATATGGGAAGGAGGCATTGCTACCTATCGCCATGGAAATTCCCGCCATACAATTGCTCAAGTCCTTGGAAATTGAACAAAACAGAGCGATGGAGGTGAGGTTTTTCGGGTTGCTTGAAGTGTAAGAAAAAAGAGAACAGGCCCTGGAAATGATGAACAGTCGCCAACAGGTGGTAAAGAAATGGTTCAACAAAAGGGCTTTTGATAAAGGGTTACAATGTGGAGATTTGGTTCTCAAATTCAATGAGTGCGGAGCAAAGCCTGGACAACACAAGAAATTTGACAGTCACTGGGAAGGGCCATTCAAAATTGCCCAATGTAAACAGTTCAACTCTTTCGAGTTGGAAGACATGGAAAGAAATGCCCTGAGTATTCCAGTCAATGGAATACATTTTAAAAGATTTCATTAATTCTGCCTGTGTGTTGTTTTTGTACATTTGTATATATGTAATTACTCTTCCCTGCTTTAAGTTTTGGATCCTCTTAGTGCAAGAAATGAAATGAGATAACAGCAATGGTGCAAAAAATAAAGGAAAAATATTGTAAATGGGTTAAGTCTTCTAAAAAAGATATATATTATATTTATATAGCCGAAGATTTACATTATAATTTTGGCGGGCCAGAGGCCCAGTATCAATATTTACATATATCTGCTATAGAGCGGAGCTTGAAGCATAGAAAAAATAAATTTGGGATCATTTTTGTTCTCAAGACGTCAGTGGGAAGGACCAGCAATCATGGCAGCAGGCGGCACAAGATCAAAAAACACCATTCTTTCAAAATCTTCGTACCACTGAAGAGTTTGGAATGGTTCAATATAGTGCACATGCATAAGAAAGTAGCAACCTGCGTGGACCTTGGTGCGATGCTCCTCATGAGTCTCCAACTCAAACCTAAAAAGAAAAGGCCTGATTGGAACAATGCCTCCATGCAGTTGCTGCAAGAAAATGTTGTGAACTGAGGGAATCCCACTGTCAAATTGGGCCGCGTGCATAATCTACTCCAAGCATCCGAGGTAGCGCCGAGGGAAGACTCGCTTTGTTAGCTTTAGAATTTTGCATTTGGAAATGCTAATGTCTAGCAGTGAGGCGACGAAGTGAAAGTAAATTCTAGTATTCATTCGATATTGCTCTTCATACTACACGCAGTCTTCCCCGAGGACCCACTTGATCGCCTTCACATACAATAGGTTCTTCACACCTGTCATGCTTTCTAGGTGCCTGCATCTAATTTTGCCAAGGAAGGTAGCCTGACTCTTTTTGTAGACAAGCCTTACTGGTGTTTCCATGTTGTTTGCTTTTCTAGCTAAAATGAAATTTGCTAAGTCCTAAAGAAAGCTTGCTAAGCTAGGAGTGCTAGAAAATTTCATGATTTGCTATGCTGCCAAGGGTCTTATTTATAGACTGGTTTAGGTTTGATAGCCGACAAAAATTATGATTATTGACTGAGCTCAAGTGTGTCGCATTGCCTTGGATTTCATTGTTGCAGTGTGCAAGGTGATGGGAAGGTGCAGGTACAATTTGCAACTTGCTTTGCAGAGTTGCCACATTTATTCAATAATAGGCCAGGTGTCTACACAAAGCGTCACTGTCCCATCCAAATTAAGAAAAAATCTTAAAAAGAGGTTGTTGAGCGATGTGCCCTATATGAACATGGAAATCAGTTAATACAAACAGCCTACAAAGGGTTTCAAGGTTGCCTTGGTTCGTCTTTCGAGGAAAAATCAAGATCCGTCACACTTGAGAGGCTGTCCATTAAATGCTCGAGCAATTTGGCTGGTTGGCGATCCTTTCGCATGAATAAAGGATAGCGATGCATAATAGCAACTTGGTATGAATGACTAGAACGTACACTTTTCAGCCGCCTTTCTCGAGAAATTGAAAAGGCAAGTTATGGCATACAGGGAAACATATTTATTGCAAAAGTTACTAAAGATTAAGCAATTAAAGCACTCACAAGAAGAAATAATTTTTCAGAAAAGCTAAGCCATTTGCCAAAAGTTTGCAGAAAAGTTCTTACAAAATATCAAAAATGGCTGAAATTGCAGAGGACCCATCAATGACCCTGGCTCCAGTAAAACTAACCAAGCAAATGAAGAATGCACCGTACGTGCAACTTTACGATGGGGAGTCTTATGCCACTCCAGGCATACCTACGAAGCCAAACTAGCCTTTCACTCACCCGGTGAACCAGAAGATATTGAGCACGGTTCTTCACAGAGATCAGGCAGTGGTCTTAGAGGATTGGGATAACGTCTTTGATCCTGAGTTATCTTGCAATCCTAAGAGCCTTAGCGAGGCTGCATGCAAAAAAATGAAGCATATGACAAACCAATTTCACAAAAGGCTATGGTTATGTGAGCTCGCTCAGTACATGGTTGCTTTAGTACACCCTTGCCCAAAGGTTGTGACAGCATGCGCGTCACGTTTCGACCCCAACATAGGGGTAATCAGTGGTAGGGATTTTAGGATAGCCATTAGCCCTGAGGCTATTCAAGATATGTTGTGTGTCCCACTTCCCTTGACCCGTGAGGTTGATATTTTTGAAGTGGAAAGAATGCAACAAAAGTGGCAAGAGCTCCAGTCGGGGCCACAGTTTTATCGATCCAAGATCAATTAGCCAACAAGTAGTTCAACACCGCCCAAATTCCCTTTCAATTTAAAGGTTCTGAAAGGTGGGCCTTCCTCTATTGCTTCTATGCTGGCACTGGTGTGTGGCTTAGACTCGAACAAGAGCGTTTTTCAGTTTCAGATGTGCCTCGGCTTTATGCTGAAAAGGAATCGCAAGGCTCCACTCCTAGACTTTGCAAGAGTTGTTAGTGATGGAATTTGACAGCAATTACAGGAATTTGGGGTTGGCTCTAAGTTCAGGTATTGCTCTTTCTTGGCTTACTTGATTTTGCACCAGAACCCGGATTACTTTTTGATGTCCATGTTCCTATCTATTTTTGATGAGGGTGGTTTAAGGAAGCCGGTTTCGACATGGACCCTTGTCATGTCAAAAACCTTTGATTATTATACGTTTTTGGATTCATTCATAGCCCCAACTATAAAGGATTTGGATAAGGCTGGCATAAATATGACCGAATGCATATTGCCCCGACAGAGATCCTAGCTGGGGAAGCTAACTCCACCATGTAACTGGTTCTTTGGTTCAGATTTCACCATGCTCCGCATGCCACGTTTCATTTGGAAGCCTTTCCGACTTCCCCATTTTCTTTCTGATAGAGTGTTGTCCCTAGAGGCAATTTGGCAGCTATGTACCCTTGATGATGATTACTGGGGGGAAAACACTTAACGTCCTATTTGCTACTGCCAATCATGTTTGGTTCCATGTCGCTGATTAAAAAGAGGACCTCAAAGATTGATACCTCTGATTCTACTTTCAAAGTTGGGTCACCTCGGGTTGGTATTAATAGATGATTCCTAGAATTACAACCCTAACAATAATTTATTGGGAGTTGGCATCAAGATCGTGCATTCACCTCGGCCATTCTGGGACCTTCAGAGGAATGCCAAGGAGAAAAATTTAAGTAGATATGTAGGCCTTGAGCATTTCCTATAGTGGATGGTCGACTCCCATGGCTGAATTTTTATCACATCATGGGGAAGGTCAACCCAAAGCTGATGATCAACCCCTCCCTAGTCACCCAATTCGAGTAAGCTCGGTTGGGCGCCCAAGAAGATGCAAGGCTTCTGGGTATATTGGCAAGAGATTCTGGTAGCTAGCAAGTTGCATGACAAAGTAGACCTTGATGAGAGATTTGATGACATTTGGGAAAATGAACATTCAGATGTTGAAAGGTCTCTGAACCACTCAACATCCATGTAGCAATATAGAAGAGAGGAGGCGAGTACGGAATTTGAGGAAGAGGTAACTCAGAATGCCCTTGTTGTTGCTGGGAGTTGAATACATTAGAAGAATACTAGTAAACAGTCCGTGCAGGAGGAAGAACCGCATGCACAAACATCAGAGCCAACCGCCTCCTCTAAATCAATACGGAGGTGGGCATGGACTACTAGTGGTAAGAGACAGGTCATTCTTGACCTTGATAATTTTTCGGAGGAGAAGTGACAATGAACCGCAGAATCTGGTGTGATGGAGGAATAGTTGATGAAGGAAGCAGTTGACATGTCTACGGTTCCACTTGAACCTCATGCAACTTTTCCTCCCTCTTCTCTCTCATCTATGTTTCCGGTCTCCCCTTCGTCTACCCCTGCTATTTCTTCTGCACCTATTCTCTCTGCCACTGGATTTGCCAGGCATTCTAGTCTCGCCCCTCCTGGTTTCCCACCTTTATCCTCCACTTTCCAAGTCTTGCCCAGAATGTAATTTGGTGTAGGTAATGGGTTCATGGGCCAACAATTTTGATCTCCAAGGCCCAACCCTGTAGCTGGTGCATCTCCAGTCTTCCCTTACACTTCACTAGCATCCCCTCTGAGCAACCAATTCATCCCGCCATTCTCCCTAGCTATTATAACATGACCCAACAAGACTTTTGATGCATTGAATATGTTATCTTTCCCCCTAGCCATCCCTTAGGAGTATCCTTTTGCTGGTGGCTTGGGTATCCCTTCCTAGGAATATTTCTCATAGGTTGATGCAAATAAGAGCGCTCGCACCAATCGGATCAACAAAAGAAGAAAAAAAGATGCAAACAAGCAAGTGGAGCCCCATTTGCAAACCGCATTCAATGAAAGTCAAAACTCCTTGATGTTTGCGAAGATCACTCCTAATGTGATCAAGGTAGTGGGCGAAATGCTGTTGAGTTAGACTTGCAGCAAGCCCGCCCACAAGATAAAGTTGAGCTGATGGAGGAGACCCAAAAAATAGTGACCACTGATTTTATCAAGCTCAGCCGGTAGGTGAAAAAGAAAGATGAGCTCAAAGGCAAGTCGACATTTGAGTAAACAAGTTTAAAGCCCAGGAAAATGAAATAAGTTGGCTGGAGAAGGAGAGAAGTGCCTTCGAAAGTCAAATCAAGGAATTGCAGGATTTGAGCAGGGAGATCTTTCTGAGACTCCAGCAGCAGGTCGAGTAGAGCTGAGTGAATGAGGAGAAGTTTCGCGTTGAGTCTGTTCTGCTAACTGAGGGAATGAAAGAGCTCTAGTAGGACACCACTGCCGAAATTACTGAAGTGAATGCCAACCTGGAATTGGAAACTCAAAAGACTAGGTAGGCTAAACTGGCCCTGGCAGAAAAAGGAAAAGGAAGTTTTCACCCTAAGGGAGCAGATGTCTATGTTGGATAGAAGCTTGTCAGAACTAAAAGCAAGTTTAAGTAACAGAGAGGCAGAATTGGCTACCCTAAGGACCCAACCCCTTGTGCCCTCGATGAGCTCACTAGAAATTGCGAAAGAGCTGTATGTAGCATACTAGGACAAGATGAAGGCTTTGTGGCTTACGCTTCAGCCCACCTTGAAATTTATGGCGCAAGCGGCTAGATTTTGTGGAACAGTGAGTGAATCAATACAACAAGTTCAGGAGTTAACTTCTGACAAGGTTCCGAAGGCTAGAATTCTATTAGGCAAGTTGTATACAACTTCCGATGAAGCATTGAGTAGTGTGGGCATCAATGACTGAACAATAACGGCTATGGGCATAAGTATCCTTATCTCTATGCATGAGGTCGTCCAATAGGTAGCAGAATGCAGGTCACAGCTGAACCAAGCTACCAGCGATATGCGGGCGAAATTTTTCCGTTTGACTCAGAGAGGCCTTCCCTCGCCCTTCATTGTTGATCAAGTGGTAGTGGGTGTGGACCAAATCGTTGCAATGATCGAAGAGAAGAAGCGGGACCTTTCTATCTTCCAATCGTTCGATCAACCTTCGACCACCAAAGAAATTGAGGGAATCGTGCATCAGCTAGCATAGATCTTCTTCTAGTTGGAATTGGAGACAAAAGTATTAGGCGGATTTCCTTTCAAGGCAATCATCAATCTCAAGCTATCTCATGAGAAATTGCGAGTTTGCTTTGCACCATCAAATGAGGTCTGGACTAGTCTGTAGGCCACCCTCTCAAAGTTGTGAGCAGTTGGGATGCTAAACCAAAGTTTTTGAGGTTCTCCATTCTGTGAAACGGAATGCCCCTATGAGTCACCAAATTGTTCAACAAAAATTGCCAAAGCTTTTGCAGTTTTATATTTACCTTTGCAGCTGCGCCTTATTTTTCAAATGCTCACTACCTTCGGAGCGCTCCACATGGCTTCCTCGCAAAGCTTTTCACTTTCCTTTCACCTCGCTTTTTGACAATCTCCGTCTGCATGCAGCATGGCTTAGTCTGGTTGTTTTTTGAGTTGGGCCTACCTCGTACTTTATTCTGCTCGAAGCACTCTACATGGCTCTCTCTCAAGGATTTTTGTTGGGAATCTTTTCGACTTTCTGCCGGGCTTTGTTTGAGCAACATGTGGCAACTTCTTCTGTGCCAGTTACCTTGGAATTGCCGCTGAGCCTTTTGTACTCACCTATTGCTGCTTGTCCCCTCCTGTTGTTGTGTGGTTTTCTGTTCTGTGTCATGGACTCGCTAGCATGCTGCTGGCCAGTTGATGATTGTTGTGATGGCTCGAGTTGATTTGAGTCGTCGGTCTCTGTGCATGGGTTTCTCTTCTCTTGGTTTATCTTCAGGTGGTGGATTGGCCAATAAATATGGCCATGTTTTCTTTTATTAGGTTGCTGATTAAGTTTTTCAAAAACTTTCGAGCGCTGGGAAGAAGGCCTTTGTAATTGCTTTATTGAATTTGAAGAATCTAGACTATGCCAAACAATTTCAACCTTTATGTTTATTCATGCATTTAATGAAACTGTTGTTCTATGCCGTTATCTTGTTTTATTTTATGAATGCCTGTTCTTCAGCTTTCTATGATTTTTCTATAACTCAATAAATATAGATCATGTTTATTTCAACTCTTCTATGTTAGCTCAGGGTTATGTGGAGATTATGTTATGCAAAATTGGAAGGTATTCTTGCGATTTAAGTGCTTTTGAGAAAATTATCTTAATTAATAGCAATCTAGTGGTTTGGGCCTTTGCATTCTGCACTGTGCTCTATTAAAGTTATCTAAAGACTTTGGCACATCGCCTGTAGTGTAAATTTTACATTCCTACAATCTCCCTTACCTTTCACTTCACCCACTAAATGAAGAGCCTATTTCAGTAAAATCCCAAAGGTCACTTAGCTAGCGCACAATGTCCCCCATTATCTAAGTTTCCCATAAGCCTGCTGCTACATGCAAATTACTGCATCAATAGAAACCATAAATGATCATGAAAATCATATTTATTCTTCTCCAAGTGTATCTCCTAGTTGTGAAGATGATACTTTGATGTTAGAAGATCTAATCGATGGAAGTCATGGGAATCTTGATTTCCTCTCTTTACCTAGAGAAAAAAATCATGAACAAGACAAAAACATCATTGATGAACAAGCAATTCAACCATTGATAACTCCCTTGCATGCGATAATGTCATCTTAGAAGAACTAATCCTTGAATGTCAAGAAAATTTGGTGTATAGTTCTCCTAAAATTTCTCCTACTAGGGAAGATGAATGGTGGAAGAAAATGAGAATATTGACAATAGTAATTCCTTAGATGAAAAGATCAAGTAAAATTAGACTCCTCTTCACTAAGAGATCATGAAAATAAGGGTAATTCTTTTGAGGTTAATTGGAGTACTCTCCCAAGCCTAAACTTATCATTCATCCACCCTCTCAAAAACCACAAGTTCAAAATAAACCCATCCTTATCCTCGAACCACCTAAGAACAATGTTTCACAACAACCAACTTATAGTATCGTTGCTCATACATTTAACACTAGGAACAATTTGCAAGCAAGAAAAACACCTTCAACATCCCTCCCATTGCCTAATCATATCTTTCCTAGTGCCCCTCATTTTCCTTCACAAAGTGGAAAGGAGTATGATCTTGTTGAACAACTTAAGAATAATCCTGCTAAGATATCCCTCTAGGACTTGATTCAAAATTCACCTAACTATCACACTATGCTTCAAATAGCCTTGCAACAAGTTGTGGTTCCCTCTAGTTCAAACCCGAATGACATAGCAACCATTATTCAAGGAATAAATGCTGACATTTTTTTCCACCAAAGTGAGCTCTCTCCTTTGGAAGTGCAAAAAAACAATGATGGTTTCATGATCATAGCTCAATACAATATGACAGGGATAAAATGAACCCTTTTTGACAATGGATCAACCTTAAATGTGTGTAGTGTGAAACTTTTGGATAAGCTTGGTGTTGATAAATCAAAAATCCAACATGTCTCATTCTCTATTAATGGCTTTGATAACGTGCGATAACAACCACTTGGTGTAAACACTTTACCTATTAAATTTGGAAAGGCCACATTTGAAACACCGATCCATGTTATGCCTCATGATCTTTCATATAATCTTGTTTTAGGTAGACCATGGATTCATGCAATGAATGGGGTTCCTTCCACTCTTCATCGTAAAACCAAGTACATCTACATGAAAAAAGTGCACACACTTGATTTTGATCATGAGCCTTATAGTGTCTTAAAAATTTAGAAAAACAAAGAGAACCCCTTAAAAAAATTAACACAAACTACACAAGTAGAACCCATGCAAGAAAAACAAAAAGATATATGTCCTAAACCCTTCACAATTATATCACTAGATGATTTGGGATTTTTTAATGTCGAACCAACATTCATGGGAGAATACAAGATCATAAGCAAAGATTCAGATAGGGGAAAAGAAAAAGTGGTAATTTGAACAAAAAATTTGGAAGACCCTTCAAAATCATCCACCTCAACCACTTTAGAAGAAAAAGAAAATTACAAAAAAAACTTTTGTGAAACTTACTATCAACAACCACCGACTCTAAAAGAGATGAAAAGACTTTATGGAAAAGGTTATGAAATGATAAAACATCTTGGCTATTGTGGAAAAGGATGTGGTTCTAGAGAACAAGGTATCCATGTTGCTATCAAACCCAACATGCAAGAAAAAACTAATGCTCTTGGTTATTGTCCTTTGATAGAAATAAACAAGCCTTCACTTAGTAGCAACACTAGTGGTCTTGATTGTTATCATTTGAGAGAAACAAATAAGTCCTTGCTTAACATTAATTTCATCATGCAAAACACTAATGATTTGAATTCGTTAGATTTTATGCCTTCCTTTAAAGAAGAGTACAAAATCTCGCAACCTAAAGAGTCTTGTGTAAATATGACATATCATACTAAGAAAGAGATATCTTTGTCGCAAAATAACAAAAAATCCTCTACTTTTGATCAAGAAATTATCTTGTTGAGACTCTTCTAAGATCATTGGATATCTCTCCCTCCAAGAACATAAAATAAATTTTACTAAAAGAATTCATGGCCATGTTACTAATGAATGCAAGGCTTTAAGTGATAAAATTGAACATCTTAAGGAGTGTGGTGCTCTTCCTTGTATTTAAGCACCTAATTCCTCTAACTAATACTAATTTTCACTCTAGCATGTTTCTTATCAATCATTTCGGCTCACCGTTGTCCTGCACTAAGTGGGGGCAAGAGGTTAGGTATCCTTGTCCTCGTATGTCACTTGTCATTGTCTCTTTTGGCTAGTTGACCACTTTTCATATACATATAAGAGAAATCTTGGGATGTGGATGACATGCCTTAAGTTGGATCACATGTGATGTACTGAGTTATTCATTTTTGGGGAAACCCCTTCCCTTTTCATGACGTAGCATATTGGAAACATATGACTTGGCATAGGGCTTTATGAGTAAGCTCTCATGTCTTCTTCTAATTTAAAGAAATTTCTCAAAGCAATGGTGTTAGAAACCACTTTAAAGTGGGGGCATCCATCGACACTCATGTTTCATTGTGTTGTTTTCTTTCTTCTTGTGACGCGTCCTTTTGTTGGTGGTGTCCTTGGGTTTGATTTCCTTCGAGAGCATGATATTTCTTTGACTTTTCCTCTCTTGGAGACATTAGACACTGTGTTCCCTAAGAAGAGACCTTACACGAACTAAGAAAAATCCCTTCAAACATCCCTCTTTCTTATTGCATTTCATTTTTGTACCTTATTAGAGTCATGAAGGTATGCCTTTGATATAATTCCTTGGGGATCACCCCGTGAACAAATAGCTTCACTAACCCTTGTGAGTGTGCATTTTTTTCTATATCATAGTCATGGGGGTATGACTTTGATATGGACCTCTTGGGGCTCACCTAGTGAACAACTAGCTTCACTAGCCCTTGTGAGCATGCATTTTTGTTTGCGTAGTGGAAAACATGTTCCACTTGTAAACCTTTTTGGACAAATAGCCTGGAATCAGTGCACCACATGCAAAGGCTAGTTGAAGCTTGATCCATTTAATTTTTCCTTTTCTTTAGCCTTTTTCATTTTTATTTTGTCTTTGATGGTGTATGTTTGTGATCTAGTTATGGCTTCATATATCATCTGCAAGTGTGTTCCTTTGTGCTTATGTTTATTTTCTATGGGATCTTGATCCAAGGGGCTTGATCGTCCCTCTTGATCATTATCATCCCATCTAACAATTTGTACATTTTAACCCCTCTTGATGGTATGGTTGGATACTTTAGTGTTAGTTTCAAGAAAGTTCATCCTCTCACTAAAGTGGGCGCTAAATGTAGTCTAGTAAAATGCACACCCTTGTATTTTCACACTTGTTTGGTCCCTCCTTTCTTTACTTATCCCTATTTATGTCTTAATTGGTCCTATTTTGCATCGAGAATCCCAATGAACTATATCTTTTTATGGAAAATCTCAACAAAAATCAAATGATAAATGATAATCTAATGATTCCATCTAAGTGTCCCTAATTTTTTGGTTGGGACTAAAATTCCACCTAGCGCATCTTTTTCCTCCATATGTCTTGGGACCCTGATTTTGAAACCACCTAAAAAGGCTCCTTTTTGGAGTCTCTGCCCCGAGATTTCAGCCTTGGGACTAAGACACCACCTAGGGCGTCTTATTCCTCCTTGGCTTATTTTTGAGATTTAATTACAAACTTTGGCAAGATTTAGCCTCCTTTATTTAATGAATTCATATGTCAACTTGGTGTGGTATAATTTTGGGATATTAAGCATGGATAAGTATAAATACAATGTTCCTTCAATCATTTCAAATCAAGTCTTTTGTGAGACCATTCCATATAGCATAATTGAGTTCACAAGAGCATTCAAGAGCAGTCTATCAAGCATTTGGAGCCATCATCAAGATTCAAGCATCATGTCAAGGGTTTAGTGCATCCATTCAAGTTGTTGAGCCAAGATTGTGGATGTAGCATTAGAGATCTATTTGAAACCATTGTTTACATCATATCCAAGGATCCAAGATCTACATTCTTCATGGCTACTACATGGTAGATTGCATATTTTCTTCACAAGACATCATACAAGGTGATATCATTTACATATTTCATATTTCATGCTTCATTTCATTCATTTCATCATTTGGTTTAATTACCAACAAGGGGTTTGACCAAGGAAAACCCTCATTCAGTAACAATCAACAAGTTTTTCCCCTATTGCATGTTTTTGATTGTAGAATTAGGTTGAATACTTGAAGATCATTTGGAGTGAAAAGTTGCAAAGTTGCATTACAAGGTTGTCATCTTCACCGGATCTCAACTACAAGCCGGATCTAGAAGATTTAGGACCACAGATTCGAGAAGAGGAAAGTGTAGACCTTGGAGCACAGGACCACATTCAACGATTTCAGAAATTCAAAATGGGACTAAGACAAGAGTAATGGCATCTTAGTCCTCCCAAGGGTATTTTTCAAATATTCTTCGAGATCTGGTTTCGGCATTCAAAGATTCTGCATCTACCCCAAAAAACAACAGTGAAACTAAGACAATAGTAAGGGCGTCTTAGTCCTCCCTAGCATATTTTGACAACATTTTTGTATTTCTAGAATCCTCATCACATTTCCAGACTTACCAAGTACACATACCCTAACTTGTTGTTTCTTAATTTCATCATTTGCATCTCTCATTTAGCTTGCATAACTAGGCTTTCGGAGTTGAATGTTCATTTGTCTTTTCCAAGCATATTCTTGGTGATGAACCCCTAAAAGCTTAGAGAACCCCCTCCTAGGTCCTCATTGAAAATTAATTCACCTTGAAAGGTTGTTAGTCAATCCAATTGGGACTCCTAGGACATTCTTGAATTATTAGTTGAAGAAAGAGTGACATTGTGTGTCCCATTTTTCCACCTAAATTAGTGGGAAATGAAGTCAATAACTTTTTCATCATCCTTTTACTTACATCTCATCAAATAAGATAATGTCATCTTAGGAGTCATGTGCACTTTGGAAATGGTTGATAAAGGGCTCAACAAGTTCATTGAATGAATGAATTGAGTTGTTCGGTAATGAGGAAAACCATTCTAAATTGGTATCTTTCAAGGACCTAGGGAAAATATTGGCCAAGATCTTATCCTCAAGGATAAAATAACTGCATAAGGTGGTATAAGTAGAAACATGGTTAGAAAGGTCTCTTTTTCCTCCATATTTCTTAAACCTAAGAATCTCTATACCTTGTGGTATCAACATTCTTAATAGCTCCAAGGATAAGGGATTTATTTTGACAGAATACAATGATTGGCTATTTTGATTTTGGTTTATGGTGAAAATTTTATTTTGAAGGGATGAAAATTTTTGCAAGAGTTGGTTAAGGATGGCACCATTGGTTGTATTTTGAGATGGAGGTGAATATGATGGAGGTGTATATGTGTTTGAGGGGGAAGTGAATGAAATTCTTATGGGAGGTAAAGTGGTGGGACATATGATGTGATATTCCACAAAGGTATAAGGATTTCTAGTGGAAATACCCAAGGTAGGAAAGACATTACTAGTAGGTTGCATTGTTGTGGTAACTTGAGGGTTGGTATAGGTAGGAATAGAGGCAATGGTTTTAGGAGGAATTTGGGTTCCTTCTTGGCTTTGGACATTGTTCAAAGGTTGAGCACAACTAGTGATTAAGGTAAGATGTTTTCCAAAAATATGATTTAAGTTACATGCAAGTTCTATTCCTTGTTCACTTCCAATCATGTGGTGTATGTTATCTATGGTAGGAAGAGCAGTGCTGGAAATATTTTCAATACTCACTTGATGTAGTAGGTTTGATAATTCTTCATGTATTTGGATTATGTTTTCTTGAGGGATACTAGAAACCATTATTTCAACACTTGTCATGATACTTGAAGGTAAAGAATTATTAAGAGTATGGTCTATACCTAGTGAACTAGTGTCAACACTATGAGTGAACGAACCAGACAACCCACGATCCATGAAAATTGTGTTATCGCGGCATGACATGAGTCTCCAACTATGTCTCACTATAGTATTATCAATAGGACACCAAGTTGTAAAGCTCACGAAAAAAACTATCAATAAATGCAATACAAATGAAATGAACACAAGATAACTGATATATAATTTTAATTCCAATTCTTATGTTTATAAATGCACCTGAAATGAAACCAAATTAAGCTAGATCTAATGAAAAGAATGAAACAAAAACTCGGTAAATTGAAATAGAGATCTAACAACAACAAATAGAAGCACAAAACAAGATTTTTAATGTTGTAAAATGTAGTTTTAGGTTTGATACAAGACTAAATTTCCTAGAGGGGAAAATGGGTCATAGTTAGGGTTTTTATAAGGTTCAAATAGTGAAAAACACATAGCAAAGAATTCCCAAAAATCAAGTAAAACAACGTATATCAAGACTAAATCGCCCAAAGGTCGAATGAGTCCCAGATGAGGGTTTTGACAAAAAATTTAGAAGATTTTGAGTTAATGTTAAGGTTCACAACTCTCATGTTGTCTTAACTACTTGTAAATATAGAATTCTAGTGAAATTGAATGATCTAAGATGCAAAAATGCAACCTATATGCACTTTCACTAATGCAAGATTTAGAAGCCCTAAATGAAAATTAACTAATGTAAGATGTAATGTAAAACTAATATAACCTAGATCTAGGACTCCAATGTACTCCAAAAAAAAAAATGAAAGTGTTCAAAGTTTGGGTTCATCAAAATAAACACATGGGAATAGGGTGCTCCACCTTTTAGGAGAT
The DNA here is from genome assembly GCA_007115665.2 of Sequoiadendron giganteum. Lineage (NCBI taxonomy): Eukaryota > Viridiplantae > Streptophyta > Pinopsida > Cupressales > Cupressaceae > Sequoiadendron > Sequoiadendron giganteum. Next base: position 512,429,960 of record CM021108.1, on the reverse strand, counting down.
GGAACACACAAAAAGAGGGGGGTACCTCATTTCCTATTTTACTATAGTTCATTAAGGGAAACACTAGAAATATTAACATAATGATCAAACTAGGAAATGAGATCAGCTACAAGGTCTCCTTAGGTGTGATTTGTTGAAATAATGGATGCACAATATCCCTATGAAGCTGAAGCCTTCAAGAGGACCTTTTCCAAGAACAAATTCACCCACACATAATGTGTTGCAACTTAGGCATGTAAATTGAGATTATCTTATTGATCTAGACTATGAATACAAATGTACAAGACCCTTCCTTATATAGGAAAGGTTAAGATACAAGATGCATTTTGATTTTGTCATGTGTCTTGATCTAACAACATGTGACAACATGTAAACCCTAACTAACTACGTAGGGAATGATGAACTGATTGAGATAAGTTCTAGATGATATAATAGAAGGAATATTGTCTCCTATATACATGGAAAGGGGGATGACCCCATTATTAATGATTTCCTAATGATGTAACCTAGGACTTAATTAATTAAATAAAAATCCTAAGTTAAACTTATGTAAGTGTAATTAAATAATTAATTACACCAACACCAACACCCCCACTAAGTGCAACTTAGGGAGGAATTGAAAATGCAATGGTTATGAAATTATGGAATGATGGGTCTCGGCTACATGATGGCCATTTTAGGTACCCATTTACAAATAAGAATGAAATGAAACTAATCTCCCACAAATGGAGCAAAGGGGAAAATCAAGTGGGAAGAAAATCCCTCTCCAAAAAAGAGATGAAATGTAGATAAGTGAGGAAGGATGGAGGTGTCCATGATACCCCCAAGTACACCATTTGTCACATGGATACAATACAATCAATAGCCCCCCCATATGAAGGAAATAGAGATACTATAAAGTCCCCCCAGAATATGTAATCACCTGCAAAAATGTTAAGCGCTTGTAGAAAAAACATGATCCAGTGTTGAAAAACAACTTGTCTCCCTTTTGGAAGAAGAAAAAAAAAGTAGAAATGCATGGATGCTTCCCATTCTTGATAGGAATTGAAGGAAGGTGTGATGAATATGGATGAAGATGATGTCTCTAAAAAATGCTCATTTGTCTCCTTTACCACTGAAGATGATGCCACAATCAAATCAAGTACATTCCCAATCAATGAAGAAGGTGACAAATGAGGACAATGCAAAAACTAATGTTGAACAAGATCCAAATATTGTAATACAATGATACTTCCATTGAAGGAATAAATGGAGATTAGATTTCCCCTCAAGATGAATTATCCTCAAAACCACTGAGAGAAGAATGAAGCCAATCCAATGGTATATGTTTAAGAAACTTCAACTCCATGTTTAAATGGGAGGGAAGAAACCTTATATATATGAAATCTCTAAAGAGGAATCAAGTTCCTCCGAGATAGGCTCACCAAGATCAGGATCCCCAATCAAGGTCCAATCAAAGGAATGTGGAGGCTCAATAAAACTCTCCAAAGTAGAATATAAATAGAGGAGAGATATCCCCTCAAGAATGTCCTCCAAACCTATAGAAATAGCCAAGTTAGAAATACCTGAAACAAAGCCATCTTGTGATGCCAAGTCTAGAAAACTAAATGTGTCCCAATGAATAGAAATGATCGAAGCTTCAATGAATGAATCTGGACAAGGAATCATTGAATGTGAAGGTATATCAATAGTCTCTGATGGAGATGAAGGAGTATCTAAAGAAACCTTGTCAACCTCTTTGTAAGATTCAAATTTTTCCAAACAATCAACTTCATGCACAACAATATCATCATGGGGCACCTGATCTGAAGAATGAAGAGGTATATGACATTCTGAAATGTGATCATTGGGGAATGGTGGAGTATTAGGATCTCCATATAGCTCCCAAATATTAGTCCAAAGAATATGAGGATAGTTAGAATGATCAATAGCTTTCAAAACATCATCAACAAAATGCATTGCAATGACCCTTAGAACATCATACCTTCGACAATTCCAATCAAATTTTTGAATACAATTATCAGAAGGGGGAACAAAACTATACAAATTTGGAAACAATTAAAGTGATTGAAGATGGTTGATGATGAAATCTCTCCATTGTCTATATTTTCCCTTTCCCAACATGATCAGTGAAGGATGACTTGGAAACCCCATAAAAAATTATGACAAATCTCAAATATAACAAATATATTGACCTACAATAGAAAATAAAAAACTTCCAAATATGATGTGCAATTGAAATGATGTCCCTCAATGCAAAAACCCTTTCTCCAATCTTTAGGATATCTAAGTAATGATGAAAATGCTCAAAATGGAAAAAAACCAACATAAATCACCTAGAGCTGAAACTAAATGAAAAGAAAGAACTGATAAAAAAACCACTACAATACATTCCTAATGTCACTAGAATCGCCAAATTTTGATAATCTGATGAGAAGATATTGGATTTTGAGTCCAAAAGAGATGGTTGACTTTAGTTTACTTTCATTTTCACTAGTAGAAAAATTCTACAAAATAGATTGCACCACTTGATAGTGCACTGAATTACCTTTTCAACGGTATCTCATTTGTTTATTTTCAAGATCCTAGTGAAAAGATATGGCAATTTGAAAAAAACTGTCGAATGAGGGTTTGCAAGCTAAATAGATGCAAAAATTAAGCACTCGGCCTAAACAAAAATTTGCCCCTGGTCCTTGATGTGTCTGGTGGGCTTAATGGTAGTTTTTTTTAAAATGCCCCCGGATAGGGTGGCAGTGGAGCTAAGATACTAGTGGAGTTGCTAGTTATGAGGCGCCACTGTTCAATATGCAAAGCCTCCAGTCATTGATGGAACCGGTAGTGAGGATTGGTGGGCACAAGGCACTGATGATGAATAACTGGTGATGGTGATGGAAATAAAAGCCAATGGTGGACCGAGATAGTCGGTAAAGCATGATAGATGGGGCCGACAATTCATGAGCAATGGGGTTGGTGACAAATAGTCAACAAACGACTTACCTACCTCTGCAACGAATACTAAATGTGGTCGATATTTAAATACTGATAAGAATTTATAATCTTCAAAAGAGTTTTGATGTCGACTATTGGAATATATTCACAAAAATATAGATGTCGACGGATGAAATATTAAAGCTTATGGAGGAAAAAAATATAGCCTCATGATTTAAAAGTCAAACCCTATATGCCGAATGGATATTAAAATAGCAGGTCGCTCTGAATTTAATTTTTTTCCAAAAAACTATAAATATAGCCCTAATTTTTTTGAGAAGCAAAAATGGCCTACAACTAATTTTTTTTTTCCATTGAGTACAACTGACAGGGATGATTTATTTACTAGAAATTGTATAGATTGTACTACTTGATTTTGCAAACCCTAAAAATACCTTTGATGGCTCTCGGGTCAATGTATCCAATTTTGATGAATGAATGAGCAATCCTAGGGTTTTGAGGCCTTCTTAAGACAATGAAAAGCTCATATTGGACTCAATTTTCTCCAAAAATCAGCTTTGTCCTTGAATGGAGCTAACTACATTACAAAGAAAACCTTCAAGCCTACAATGAATCTCTCTAGCCTAGCTTCCTTGATCCTAAGATTAATCTTCAATGGAAAAGCTCCGATACCATGTTGAGATAATGGATGCGCAATGTCCCTATGAAGCTGCAACCTTCAAGAGGACTTTTTCTAAGAATAAATTCACCCACATAGAAAGTGTTGCAACATAGGCTTGCAAATTGAGATTATCTCATTGATCTAGAACATGATTACAAATGTACAAGACCCTTCCTTGTATAGGCAAGGTTGAGTTACAAGATGCATTATGATGTTGCCATTTGTCTTGATTTGACAACATGTGACAACATGTAAACCCTAACTAACTACCTAGGGAATAATGAACTAATTGAGATAAGTTCTAGATGATATTCTAGAAGGAATCTTATTTCCTAAATACATGGAAAGGGGGATGACTCCATTATTAATGATCTCCTAATAATGCAATCTAGGACTTAATTAATTAAATAAAAAGCCTAAGTTAAGCTTATGTAAGTGTAATTAAATAATTAATTACACCGACATGATTAAAGAATGGATTCACCACTAAGAAAATTTGTATAAAGAAAGGGAAATTATTGCAATATGCAAATATAGCTATGTAACCTAGAGAACAAACTTGAAATCAAAATAACAAACTGAGGCTAAACACATAAGTACCTGATAGACTGAAGATGCTTGAAACAAGGTCTATAATCCATAAATTACGAATTTTAATGTGAACTACAAATCATATGCCAGACTAGGTCATTTAGTACCAATTTAGGGTTTTTGGCTGAATCTGGAATCTGCAACTAGAAAACTAGGATCTATAGAAAATTGTTGAAAAAGTAGTATACTAGTACTCATATTCCCAAGGTGGTGATTTATTCCCAGTATTAGGGTTTGATCGAAACTCTAGTATTCTCTAATGATCTTCTATAGCTTCTCTCCTATCCGATCATTGAGTCTAAAATTTTGAATTCTAGCCTATAGGTGGCTTCTCGTGAAGATGACTTCTTGACAACTTTGACAACTTTCTTCAGTCTTACAACTTAGTCCTCAAAGGATCTTCAATATAAAATCAAATAGATCTATTAAAATCACACATGAAGAGGGAGAAAAATGTTGATTTGTTAGTGGATAGGGGTGTCCCTTTGTCAAACCCTATTTTGGGTAATCATACCTTGAAATGAAATCAAATAGAATGAAGGAATGATGAATGAACAATATGCAATGTTGCAACTCACCAAACCCTTGTAATAGAGGTTTTAATCCTATATGAAATGGCTAGGATGAATGTAGATCTTGACTCTTGATTGTTCATATGAAACTTGATCTTGAATTCTTGCTTAAATCATGAAAACCTACATCCCAAATATTAGCTCAAAAACACACATGATACATGATGACTTTGACATGATGCTTTAATTTTGAATGTAGCTCAAAAATACTTGATAATTAGCTCTTGAATACTTTTTAATTCTCTTGAAAGTTCTCTTATGATAACTTGATGACTTGTAAGCTTGCTAAGAGAAATTATGTGAAATAACCTTGTATTTATACTTGTTTATGCCAAATTTCTTGAAATTAAAACACTAAAAGCTAACATCAAATCTAGGAGAATAAAATACCACCAAAAATTGAATTCAAAATATGTCCAAGCTAAAGTGGAACTCATACACCAGTTGGGGAATATCAGTCCCAGTAGCCTAAGCTTGGGACACAAATTTCAAGAACTGTTAAGTTCAATGCAATATTCAAGATAAGGCCCCGAGACCTAGGTGGGACCCATATGCCCAAGGTGGTGTATGAGTCCAAGATCACTAAATCTGGAACACACAAGCCAAAATCATTAATTATGATTGGTCATTAGTTAAGTTTCAGGATTATCCTTAGAGAAATGCATTAAATAGGGCTTGTGGATGTAAAATAGGACCAAATAAGGCACAAAGAAGTCAAAATTTTGCAAGGAGGACCCAAACAAGTGTGAAAATGTAAAGGGATACATTTTTCTCCACTACAACTATAAATATGAAGCTCCACCTACCATCAATCTTAGAAAAAAGTGTTGGATAAGAAAACTGAGGGGCTGAATTAGTTGTCACAGATGATAACCTTCAATTAAATTATCATAAATAATACATAAACTGCTAAAATTATTAATCATCAAATGCCAATGTAGAAACACAATAACACCAAATTTACGTGGAAAACCCAATGAGGGAAAAACCATAGTTAGGATTAACTCACACTATAGAGAATATAAAAACTAATTACAAAAAGTCTCACTACCTGAGATAAGGCTCACTACTTGAAATAAGGCTCACTACCTACAATAAGGACTCATTGTCCAAAAAGACTACAACCTGAAGGGATCACTACCATAAAGATACAAAGAAGACAAATAAGAATTGTTACAGAGAGACAATGATCCCAATGCAACAAAGGATTCCACCACAATCATTGATCAACTTGCACGAATGATAGAGTTCGCCTTCTGCTTAGTGCATCCGAAAACTCAATGTTAAGCTTTGCACTGATCTACCACAAACATAACTCACACAAAATTTCTGAATAACATCAAATTTGTGTCTTATCTTTCACTTATCTTCCTTCTTTTCTCTTGTACATTTTTCATTTCTAGCTCATCCTCTATTTATACTATCTCCAACCTTGAAAAGATACAAAGTCGGCCATCCAACTTCAAATTCGAATTAGGTCGACACAAAAACATCCTAGGGTGGAATTATAACAAGGGAAACCCAAAAAAATGATTCACCGAGACCCATAATAGCTCCAACATGATTCATCAACTTTGAAGATAGTGCTTAACACATGGTCAACCAAACCAGTGTAAAACACATAGAACAATTAAGCCCAAAACTTCCAGAAACCAAAAATATCTTCAATGCAATCAGAACATCTTATTTGTAGAATCGGAAGTCAAATTACTTCATCAAAGAGAAATTTGGACTAGTCAAAAGACTTCATCAAATAGAAATTCGAACCAACAACATTTCTCCCGAACCTAAGCCAAAACATAGAAAACCATAGTTCACAACTAGTGAATACAACTCAAATTTCTCAAAGAACCAACAGCCAAGAATCTAGATATATGAACTGAACAACCATAGGGACAAGTACCAAACCATCATCCTGAATACCTGTAAACTTCCCTTAATACAATTTTCTCAATATCCTCAACATATACAACCAACAATAACTAGTTAACCATTTGACATCAATGACAACACTTTCATTCCTTCTTCCATTCTTGCAACAATCTCCCCCTTTGTCATTTATGGCAACACATGATGTGAAAAACCATCAAAGACACCATATCAATTCTCTAGATATATTTTTTTGCTTCTCCCCCTTAGGAGATCATCTTCCTCATTACCCCCTTTCTTCTTATTAGCTTTATTTCCTTTTCACATGCTTTCTCTCCCCCTTTGACATCAATGGAAAAGGAAAAAAAAAAGATATGTTCACTAAATCTTCCTTTGACATGAAAAAAAAATACTCATAATGACAACACTTGAAACTACCTACTCCCCTTGAGAGGTAGCCACCAAAACATCAGTCCATAAAAATTATTGAACCATGAATCCACTGGATTGATGCATCTCCAAATGCATCTTAGTTTATGAAATGAGGGGAAATGCCCCCTAAATTCTCCCGAAGACACTCAAAATTATCTTTAGGAAAATCCTTTGTAAATATATCTACAATCTGATCTTTTTTCAAAACATACTCAAGCTTGAATTCATTCTCCATAGCCTTCTCTCTCAATAAATGATATCTAATAGCTATATGCTTCATTCTCAAGTGCATAATAGGATTATTTGAAATGTTAATTTCACTTGTATTATCACAAAAGATAGAAATGTGATCATCATATAGCATTGTGATATCCTTCAATGTTTGTTTCATCCATAGAACTTGTGTATAGAAAGATGTGGTAGAAATATACTCAGCTTCAACAGTAGACAAAGATACTAAATCTTGATTCTTACTCAACCATGCCACCAATCTGCATCTAAGAAAGAATGCACCACCACTTGTACTCTTTTTGTCATCTATAGTTTCAGCCTAATCTGCATCTATATAAGAACTAAGTGTAAAGTCGATATCTTTAGGATTCCATAATCAATAATCTGGAGTACCATTCAAATATCTAAATGTTCTTTTAACTACAACATGTTTTTCCTCTAGATCTTCTTGAAATCTAGCTACAAGGTAGACCATATGCATAATATCTAGTCTAGTAGCAATCAAATACAATAGTCCAATCATAGATCTATACTTGCTCTGATCAACCTTAGGTGAATCATCATCTTTACCCAACTTGCACCCAATCACCATAGGAATACTTACCAGTTTGGAACCATCCAACATGTTTCTCACATAGATTGTGAAATGAAAATTCCTTTCTCTGATTAATTAATCTATATCCCAAGAAATAAATTCATCTCCCCAAACATAGACATTTCAAGTTATTTTTGCATCTCTTCAGCAAACATCTTGCACATATTTTCATTTCCTCCAAAGAGAATTCCATCAACATATACAACTACATTCAATATTTTGTCATTTTCAATCTTAAAGTATAAATTAATGTCTGATGTACCTTTGCTAAATCCTTGTTGAATTGGATAATTGTCTAAGGGTGAACCCACAAAATTGGTTTACAATTCGATTCAGGAAGGAAAAATTCGAAAAAAAATGAGCTTGCAAAAAAAAATTGTTTTTGGGGGTTTGAGTGAACTCTAGGTTGAAACGAACCCCTTTGCATGTGGGAACCCATGATTCCCATTGTGGGAAGGGGGTTCGCTCAAACCCTGGTTTGAGCAAACCACAATTCGATCAAACCCCTAGGGGTTCCCTCGAACCCCTAAGGGTTCCCTTGAACCCCCCTTTTCACACCTTTCCACCCTTTGACACAAAAATACTCCATAATTTTTCCTTTATGAAGCTTGGGTTGAGGACTAAAATGGAGGAGACTTAATAGACCCAACTGTAATATGGTACTCCTTGGACCGAGCTACCCAACAAATATAATTTTAATATGTTTTGGTTTTATTATCTATGTATTTTTTTAGTTTTATTAAACACAGGTTTTTTAGCGAAAATCAAGCTCTTTGTTCTTCACATGTAGAAAAATAGTAGATTATCAAAATAAAATTTTGAAACATATGTTCATGCTAGGTATTGATGTCCTTGATCCATTAAAAAAAAATTGAATTTGGATATATACAAAAAAAGTTATGTTGTATACGGTCCGCCTATGTTTGAATTGTAATTGGTTTGACTTCGAAACTTGATTAATAAAAAATATTCAACAAAACACAAAACAAAATGAAAGTGCTATAAATTGTAGCTACAAATATAAATTTTTAAAAATTAGAAATTTATCCTTAATACAAAAAAAGCTATGTTGTATACGATGAGCATCACTCCTAAAAAATGCTGATTTAAGAAAAAAAACTAGTTTTTGAAGGAGATGGAAAAATAAGTGCAATTTGATTCGAAAAAAAATGAAAAATATATATTTAGAATCTATAGACAAAACATCACAAATTACTAGTTTACATCATCTTCAAATTCCTCACGATTTAGCTGCTATAGGAACCCGAAAGTGAAGATTTAGTTAAAAAAAATTAGTTTGCTGTCTAGTTTGCCCAAAAATTGTAAAGTAGTATTGTGGGATCACCCCTAACCTTGCATACCAGGCTCTAGGATCTTGCTTCAATCCATATAAATCTTTCTTCAATTTACACACCATATCTGGTCAATCTGTTAACTAAAATACTTTCAGTTGTTCCATGTAGACTTCTTCTTCTAGCTCACCATTAACAAATGCTAACTTGACATCCATCTCATAGACCTTGAAATATTTGTAAGCAACTAATGCCACAAAAATCCTTATAGCTTCCATTCTTGCTACCAGGGAAAATTTCTCCTAAAACTCTATGCCTTCTACTTTTGAGTAGCCTTTACACACAAGCCTTGCTTGCTTTCTAACAACTTCTCCATTCTCATTCAACTTATTTTTGAATACCCATTTCGATCCAGTGATATTTTTGTCTATCAATCTTGGGGCCAATTCCCAAGTCCGATTCTTCTCAATTTCCAAAATTTATTCTTTCGTTCTTCCTTCCAATGTTCATCTTTACAGGTTTCACTTACTATCTTCAGCTCAATCTCAGAAAATAAACACAAGTTTACTTCAACAACAACTTTGCTTTTGGTTAACACACCTTTTCTATTGTCTCCAATAATCTAATTTTCTGAATGATTCCTCTATATTATTTCGATTTCCTAGGGGATATCACCAGAGAATCTTCTCTTTCATTCTATTCATTATTCTTTTCCTGCTCATCTTTATCATGTTCTTCCACAATTTCTTCTATTCTTGCATAGTCATGTTCAGTAGACACATATCCATCAATATCAATAGAATTCTTCATTGTTTATCAACCTTCACATTCAAGCTCTCTACAATATTTCTCAGTATTTTGTTGAAACATTTGTATGCCTTTCTTTTGGTAAAGTATCGAAGAAATGTTCCTTCATCACTTCTTGCATCAAACTTTCCCAAGGTTTATTCATCTCTTCTGATATAGCATTTTCTTTCAAATACTATGAAATATTTAATTGTAGGAAATCGTCCATGGCATAACTCATAAGGAGTCTTTGTATTATTTTTTCTTACTTGAAATCGTTTGGATACATATACAATAGTATGAATATCTTATTTCCAGTAAACATTTAGTAATCTGGCTTTAGTTGTCATTGACCTAGCAACCCATTGAACCATTCTATTTTTCCTTTCAACAACTCCATTATGTTGAGGAGTTATTAGAGCAGATAACTATCTCTTTATTCTATGAACTTCATAAAACATATTGAACTCATGGTAGTTGAATTCTCCACCTCTATTAGATCTTAACCATTTTATCTTCAAATTCGCTTCATTTTCAACCATAGCCTTAAATTCCTTGAAGCTATCTAATTCATCTGATTTCTCTCTAAGAAATGTCACCCATGTATATCTAGAATAATCATCAATTAAAAGCACAAAGTACCTTTCACCAAGTAGACTTCACACTCTCATAGGACCAAAGATATCTGTATGAACTAAATCCAATAATCCAGTAGTAGATTGTTCTCTTAATCTGTAATGATTTATTGCTTGCTTCCAAAACTAATAATTCCTACAAATTGCATTAACTAGATTTGTAATTATCGATAAATCTCTCATGGCCTGAGAAACACTAATCCTTTCCAAGTTATCAAAATTCATGTGACACATTCTCCTATGCCATAACCAGTTGTCATTTATCTCAATTATAAAGCATCGTCCATCAACACCCTTAAGATGGTAAATATTCCATTTAGATTTATTTCCTATAGCAATCAATGTTTCAGATCCTTTCTGGATCTCACATTTCTTATCCTTCAACACCAGATCATATCCTTTTTTGCACATCTGAGCAACACTCAACAATTTATACCTTAAACCCTTATCATAGTAATCATCATTTTTGATAGAGGAAAAAACAGGTTTTACAAGGACCCGAAACCACAAAGTTTACATGCCAAAATAAAATAGAACATCAGAGTACCTAGGGGCGGAAAGGCTGCAAGAAAAAAATAAATGGAAAAGGAAAGCAACCACTAGGAAAAACCAAGAAAAAAGATAGCAAAATTCCAACAACAACTAAAAAATATAGCCAAAATTAACCAAGAGACTTTAAAGTCTCAGCAACATCAGCTTCCAGGTTGCACATATCTTGGGTCACCTTCTTCAGGTCTTGGGTCTCTAGAGGCAACAAATCCATTATTTTCTTCAGGTTGGCTCTAGTTCTCTTCAAAGGTCCAGAATCATCTGACTTATTTTTGTTCTTCTCAACATCAAGATCCACAATTAGTGACCCTTGCTGGGTGTTATTCATTTTTTCCACCAAAGCACTCAATATTGTGGCATTGTTTTTGACAATTCTGTGGTTATGCTCCATGGTAGTTTTCATTGTTTCCTCGATCTTTCTTACTTCCTTTTCTAGGTTCTCATTGTCCTTCTTCATATTGTTACATAATTCAACCTCTCTTTGAAGGCATGCTGCCATAGCCATCTTCTCTTCCATAGTCCATAAGACCTCAGCCGAATTCTAAGTAGCCACCTTGGCTTCCAACAACTCCAGCTTGCTGGTGATAGCCCTATTTTTTAGATTGAGATCCTTTATCTCATGGAAAGCCCATTTCAAAATATTTAAATGGTTGATCACCCAATTTTTGGCCATAGTTAGAATGTCTCCATGAAAATCCCTATCCAACTTAAAAACGTTGTCTTCAAGGTTAAGGTCCTCGGGGGAAATGGGTCTTTTTTCTCTGTCTATAGTATGAAAAGAGGTAGAGGAATACTTCTTATCATTAGGGTCAACATGTTCTTCATCTGGAGAGTCCCTCAAATAGGACACACATTTGTTAATAGGGGGCTCATCCCTCTTATCATCCTTTGCCTGAGACATGTCGAGAGGAGTATTCAGAGGGATAGCTTTTTTATTCGAGGGCTCAACAAGTGGGGAATTCTTCCTTTTCTTGTTGGGAGGGAGAGTAACATCCTCAGCCCACTCCGGGTTTGAACCCTCATTATCCTCAGATGAGCTAGACTTAGTATCATAACCCTCTGAGGTCGAGACAGTAATAGGATTAGTAACAACCAACATGTTTTTGAAGTGCTCATGAATAAGTCGGATAAGGCCAACATGAAAGACTAGATTCTTCTTAGCATTTCTTCTCAACTCCTCAATACTATTATTCAAGAAATAAAATAGGTAATAGGGGAAAGAAACCCTTACTTTATGTCTAAAATGATTAAGAAGAACAAAGTGGTACCCGTGGACTCTGGTGAGTCTACCATCTAGCATAATATACTCCATAAGAACCCTAAGTACCTCCCTCCAAATTTTCTTGATCCTCCTGGCATCGAAGTAGCTATTGGGGACTTTGACCAGCTTCTTTTTTTCCTCCTCCAATTTCAGGAAGCTAATAACAACTTCGCTCGAGAACTTCTTGTCATGATAGAATTTCACACCTTCAGTGGAAAGACTAGTAATTTCCCCAATGAGAGCCTCGTCCACCATTGCCTTCCTCCCATAGAGAATAATTGCACCATTATTCCAATGTTTAGTGAAATAATCAGTGACCTTAGGGTCAGGCCCATGAAGTTTGTTAATGAAAAGTTGAAGCCCTCCCTTCTCAATCTTCTTCCAGACCTTGGAGTTGTTTTCGTTCTTCATGCACCCTATTGTCTCAACTCTTTTTTTGCTTCCTCCCATGGTTGCAAATCCCTTGTTCTAATAGCTCACACCATGAAAATACAGACTAAGGAGCCCGCAGCAAACCCAAAGCATCCAAATAACGTGTCAACCCTTCCCATCTTTCATAATTATTACATTGTTAGTATGATGCTTTCCATCAAAACTTACTGAACCTATCCCACAAATTTTAGCGCCAGTATCATCTCCAAACATAACTAGACCTCCATCATATTTCTCAAGCTTTACAAAATTACTCTTATCACTAGTAATGTGATGCCAGCAACTACTATCAACTACCCAAAAATTCTTTTCTTGCTTAGCATGTAGGGCAGAGATAACTATACCTTCATTTTCTCCTTCTCCTTCTCTAGAAGACTTTTCTTTACCTATTTTTCTAAATTAAAGTAGAACTAGGTTCATCCTTAATCACCAAGAACAAGCATTCATTTTCATCTGGATCTTCATATTCTGAATCTTCGTCCGAAATATTAGCATTCTCATTTACATAGTAAGCTATATTAATCTTCTTTCCTTTATTCTCTTTCTCATATCTTTTTTTATTTCTTTTAGCTCTTTCTGGACACTTTGCAGCATAGTGGCCTATTTCTCCACAACTAAAGAACTTAAAGGGAAACTTACCTTCATACTTACTAGAGCCTTTTCTCATTCTTCTTACAAAATTAGCTTCTATTTCATCAAAGTTTTCTTTATCCAGATCTTCAGTTTTTGTAGCTATAAAAGAAGTCTTTGTTTTGCCTCCATTTCTTAGACTCAACTTCATCATCTCATAAGATGTCAAAAATTTGAACAACAGATCCTTAGTATATGTCTTATAATCTATAGTTTTCTTAATACCACTCACCTTTTCACTATAAGCATCAAGAAGAGTTATAATAATATTCTTTACAATCCTAGTTTCATCTACAATAGAACCAAGAGATTGCATTCCATCCACTAACTCATCTAATCTTTGTACATAAGCTTTGAAATTCTCATCTTCATACATATGTATAAGATCAAACTGTGTTTCCAAATTCTGCAATTTCACCTCTTTAACCCTTTCATCCCCATCATGTGCTCTTTCTAAAGCATCCTACACTTCCTTAGCTTTCTTCAAATATTGAACCTTAATCAACTCATAATGTACTAGACTATTCTTCAAGATGAGATTAGCTTTATAGTTTTCTTCATGTAATATGATTTATTCAAGTGTACTCAGACCATTAGCAGGAGGAGTGTAAGGATTCTTGTAAGATTTCTCCACATCATAACCATAATACTCAAGATATTCTTCCATCAATACTTTCTAGATACCATAATTAGTTCCATCAAACCTCAGATAATCAAAGATCATTTTGTTAGCCATCTCGGAACTTCCTTAAGAGGTTAAGCTCTTCAATAAGGAACCAAGATCTAATACCAATTGTTGGATAGTACAACTGAGTGGGGGAGGTGAATTAGTTGTCACAGATTATAACCTTTAATTCAATTACCGAAACTAATACATAAACTGCTGAAATGATTAATCATCAAATGCCAATACAGAAACACAATAACACCAAATTTACGTGGAAAACCCAATGAGGGAAAAACCACGATGAGGATTAACTCACACTATAAAGAATATCAAAACAAATTTCAAAAAATCTCACTACTTGAGATAAGGCTCACTGCTTGAAATAAGGCTCACTTCCTACAATAAGCACTCACTTTCCAACAGGGATACAAACTAGAGGGCTCACTACCATAGAGATACAAAGAAGACAAATAAGACTTGTTATAGAGAGACAACTAGCCCAATGCAACAAAGGATTCTACCACAATCACTGATCAACTTGCATGAATGATAGAGTCCACCTTTTTCTCACTACATGGATAGAAACTCAACATTAAGCTTCGCACTGGTCTACCACACACATAACTCACACACACTTTTTGAATAGCATCAACGTCACATCTTCTCTCACTTATCTTCCTTATTTTCTCTTGTACATTTTTCATTGCTAGCTCATCCTTTATTTATACTATCTCCAACCTTGGAAAGATACAAAGTCGGCCATCCAACTTCAAATTCAAATTAGGTCAATGCAAAAACATCCTAGGGTGGAATTAGAATGAGGGCGACCCAAAAAAATGCTTCATTGAGACCCATAATAGGTCCAACATGCTTCATCAACTTCAAAGATAGTGCTTAACACACGGTCGACCAAACTAGTGTAAAACACATAGAACAATTAAGCCCAAAACTTCCAAAAACCAAAAATATCTTCAGTGCAATAAAAACATATTATCTCTAGAACCACAAGGGTATGTACATGATCATCATGGAAAAAACAGGCCTTTAAGTGGCAACAAAATTCAGAAAAATAAGAGTTAGGCAACTTGATGTAAAAATTTGAATAAGTTATCTATATTATTTCAAAAATATGTAACAATATAATTTGTAGAAAATTGAATATAGTTTCTAAACTACTAGGTTTATTTAGAAAAAAAAAATCTATTTGGTGAAAATTTAAAATTTTAATGCAGTAGTACTTAAATTTCAGGGAAAAAATAAGAAGTACGTGTCTATCTGACCACTCTAACCATAATAAAATATAATATTTTTTTATAATATTTTAGATACAAGTAAAGGACTCATTTCCCGATGTGATGCATGTTTTTTTGTAATTTGTTTCCAAGTAAATAATTAATTATGAAATTTTTATTACAACTTTAAAAAATATAAAAAACTTGCACGTCTAACCACATTAATTTGGTCAAAACTTCATGAAATTCAATTTTTTTTTTTTTATTCCTATAGTATGTGAAGCTTAGAATGTGGCACATATTTCGTATTCAAAAAATGCGGTACGGTTTGAAAGCTATAGATTTTTTTCAATCAGCCTATCAATCAAGACTTTACTCATAATTCAAATAGAAAATGAATAATAATTATTTATTAAATTCAAAATAAAGCATAATTTATATGGTGGAAAGATGAGAATCTCCTTTAAAAACCATTTTCGTCTCATCAAGTTTGGGTAAAAAAAAAGTCGTCAGCCACATGGGCCATCATATCACTTACATATCGCCACTTTTTGGCCCATCAGGATCTTGCACATACCCACAAGTCAAAAGGCTTCATCAAAGAGAAATTTGTACCAACAACATTTCTCCTAGACCTCGGCCAAAACACATAAAACCATAGTTAAAAACTTCTGAACACAACTCGAACTTGTTAAAGAACCAATAGCTAAGAATCTAGATATAATAACCTTCAACAAACATGACTAACATATATAAACCACACAACCATAGGGACAAGTACCATACAATCATCCTAAATACCTGGAAACTTCCTTTAATACAATTTTTTTAATATCCTCAACATATACAACCTACAACAACTAGTAGATAACTAGTTGACCAGTCAACATCAATGACAACACTTTCATTCCTTCTTCCATTCTTGCAACAAAAAGGAGTTGTTGGTGGTTTCGGGAGAAGACCTCTCAGAAGACTCTGTTAGTAGTGACCGAGATGGAGAAATGGTTGGTGATGACCAACTAGTGGTTGAAGACTCAGAGGATGAGGAAGCAAAAGGGCCCCAGAATATTGAATATTAAGTCGAGTAAGTGGTTAGGGAAGTCATGCAGGGAATGGACGAACAACCTTTGGAGGAAAATACTAAGGAGATGTAGGATACTGATAGGTCCATCGATTTCTATGTTACTCAGTTTCAGTAATTACATCATAAAGTGGATAAGATGGACAAGTCCTTTAATAAATTAACGGAAATCACATTGGCCATTATGTGAAAGGCTATCTTCGGCATGGTGAGTGGTTTGACTAAGGCTAGGAAAGGACATCGGAAGATGAAAGCCTCTCAAGTCAATGAGGAGCAAGTGGATGAAGGAGTGACCATATCCATGGAATAGTACAACAAGGCGATGGAACAACTAGAGCAAGAATGAAATCTAATCTTCTATTTGAGAGAGTAATTTGGGTGTTTTGGGTTTATGTTTTTTGGTTTTTTAATCGATGTTCTTACAAAGCCTGCATACCCCTTGATCTATTAGACTCAGTTATGTCTTTTGGGATGCTATTTTTTGCTCGCTCATAGGTTTTGTTGTTTTGAGTTGTTTGGTGTTGATCATGTTGTGGGGTGTTGGTTGGTTTTATGCCCGTATTTTTTTGTTGTGTTTGTGTAGATGGCCTGTAGACCTTGTTTTTCTTTTTGGTTGGGTTTAGGGGCCCTTTCTCCTACTTTTGTTACCAAAAACATAGTGATCTACATGAAGAAAACCCTTCAAAGTGAAAAATTTGACTCTAGAGAAGCTCAATGTATTATTTATGAATCAAACATTATAATATACATACATAATATAAGCCTTTATAAGAGTATCACCGACAATTTTTTTAGAGTAATTATGACAACATAAGAATACCAATTAAACTTGCTATCTAATCCACCATCTCAAGGAGCCAATATATAAGAGAAACAAACCATCAAATATCAAATGATAATTAGGAAAACCTGAGATAAAACAATCGAAAATATGGTGCCCAAATCTCTAGTTAAAAATCCAATGCCTAAATCCCAAGATGAGTACACAAGCTAAATATAATTTCCTTCTATCTACCATAAGCTTGTCGCAATCCACTTACCATCTTGGACACTCCATTTTGGCTACATTATCTCTATCCAAACATACCTGATAATGTGGCATAATATATATATCATAATTATGTTAACAAGTGTAACTCCATCTTACAACTTTTGATGTGTTTTACAGTTGCAATGTATCAGGTGCAACTTTCAAAGGCAATAAATTTTTATTCAAGAAGTTGATTGATCCCATTTAAAAGGAAATTGTAGATCTCAAAGTCTTAGGCATTAGGGAATTGATGTCAACTTATCAAAAATAATTTTTAGGGTAAAATATGTTCTCTCTAGCCAAAGAAATAGTTTTTTTAATTCTATTTAACCTAAAAATTACATTTTTCATTTTTTACATTAAGATGCATAGTTAAGACATATTTCCTAACACTTTGAAGGAGTCATTATTGTTGCGAAAATTCACTAATAATCACCACCATATTTTATGTGTAAGCCACATGGTGGTCTTCTCGCTTATAGTTTGCTAGTGAACATGCTATAGTAGATTATCTTGGAGGATGGAAGTGTTCCCAAGCTAATCCAAACCTCCCAAAGTATGAGGAGAAGGCCTACTATTAAAAAATACTTCTTTTTGAGAAGATTTTCTAATCTTAACCATTTTTATAAATTATCATCTTATACTTATGTTATAGAGAGAGACTTGATTAGCTCTTTGAACTTAGGAAAATGAGAAAATCAATAAAAGTGAAAATAAAACAAATCTACAACTCATACAATTTTAGTATTGTTTATTACACTTTCTTCTACTTTTGATTACGATCAAGATTTTAAAATATTCCTATCAGACTTTAATCATTTTTGAAAATTATAATAACATTTATTAAATACATTAGTTATTAAACTTTAAATTATAATTGTGTATGACTTTTTCCTTTTATTATTTCATATCACATCAAATGATTCATCGTTTTCCTTCTAAGATTTCATGTCACATCAAATGATTCATCATGAATATGATCTAACCTTGAATAAAAAATACACTATTATTATCATAAGCTTTCTAACTTTGAAAAAAATAAAAATCATATTTAGCCTACTTACATCAAACTTGTCTGCGACTAACCTGGTAAGTCATCCGTAACATTCGTTAACGTTGTAATTGATTAATATTGTCCGTCCTCCAGTACCTGAGCATGAAGCCAAACTCTATTGTTAATTCTGCTTATCTGTAATGTTCGTTCTTCTCTCCTGGATAACAGTAAAGTAAGTTTTAAACTGCACGCTAATTAATTGTAAGATTCCTGATCGCTCATTCTCGCCGTGTTGAAATATTGGTAATGATATCATGTTTGCAATATGAAATGGGTGAAAATTTCAATGATATTGTTTGTTTGCGTCGACTAGTTACAATCTTCAAGCTATCGTACATTGGAGTGGTTGCATGTTTTGATAGGTGGTGACTCATAGCTGATATCATTGGGTGCCTTGAATCCTTGTGAAAAGGAAACAAAAAATTATAGCTTGTGAAACAATGTTTCCGCTCTTCTAGATTTTCCGCGCAGTTGCTTTGAAATACCTCATAGTGTTTTGTCACGCAACAATAATTTTCAATGGTTTATTGTACTTGTTCTTGACTTTTGCTAAAGTTATCCTTTCAGTGCAAATTATATTGTTACACAGTTGAATTCTAAAATTAACATAATAATTACATATCATAACTAACAATATCTCTGATGGATTTGAATTCAGTACTATGGATACTTTTCATTATTTTATCTGCACAGTATTAATAGATAGACTACCTAACTGACTATGGCTTCTAGTAACTAAGCTCAGTCAAGCAGACTTATATTGTGAAGGACACAGTAAAATCTGAACATCGTTTGAAAATTGGGCACGTTTTGTTTCATTTGCCGTGTTGGGGAGCGTCTTCTATTTTCATTTTCTAATAAACTAAAGAGTAGACCGAACGATGTTATTTACTGTAGTTTTGAAGGATTCTCAGGTCTGAAATGTGGTCCCCGAGACCAATACGATCCATATTCCCTTTACAATATAGTTTTGTAAGGACTCGTTTCTGTATTATGGGTTCAAACAGTGAGAGACGTTAGGGACGCATGATTGCTTATACATTACCCTGTGAAAGGACCCTTAGTTCTGCTTTATGTTTTTCAATGATTTTTGTGTGTATGTCTTTATATTTTCTTTACGTCATGTACATCTTCATTAATAATGAATGGGTCTATAAAATCACTATAATAATGCTTCATCCATTCATTTTAAATATTTTGAATTATTATTTTATAAATAATATATATAAAAATGTCAAGAGATATTTTAACAAGTAGTTTTGTAGAATACTATTCCACTAGAAATTTTTAGTTCTAGATTAAATATCATTGATATTAATCAACATTTGCAACTTGTGCGTATTTTTTGCATTATTTTATCTTAGAATAATGGAGTGACCTTGACTGTTAGATTTAGAATCAGAGATGAAAGCAATCAGAAAATGCAACACATAAGACAATGAACACAACAAGATACCCTGGGAAAACCCTCCTACTTGAGGGAGAAAAACCTAGCAAATATATCTCTTATATATTGAAGGAATAAGAGCGGAAATCTACTTACAACTCAGGGCCAACACAATGCCGAAGTTGATACAATGAATAATAGTACCTCTCCTAGATGCAAAGATACAAATGAATATGTTTCTCCTTGAAATCGGTTTGTTGCTACAAAATGATGATTTGTTGCTACAAGATGATGATTTGCTGCTCAAGTATGAACTTCTTCTAGGGATGCGAATTATGATGAATAATTTTTTTTTTTGATCAAATGAATGATCATCACCTTGTTTTTATACAAAACTAGGCGACTCTTCATTTGGGTTGGCCTCTTTTAAGAAACAAGGTGACTCTTCATAAAATTATTATATATAGCAAATCCGACTTGCCTTGGTATTATTTATCCATCATTTTTAAAGTTGAGAGAAAGATATCTCCCACTACTATCACATCAACACTCCCTTTTGGATAGGGAGGTATCTTTCTAGATATCCACGTCATGGAGTCTCTCAACATGGCGCCCAAAATGGTTACACCCATTTGTGGAAAACTCAAAGGTTCATCACGAAGTCTCTCAACGTGATGTTATCATGGAGTCTCTCAACATGATGTCCACCATGGCTACTCCCATGTGTGGAAAGAAACACAAGTACAAGGGTTCATCATGAAGTCTCTCAACAAGATTTTTTCATGGAGTCTCTCAACATGACGTCTCATGCCAGTCACAGAGATGAACAAGGGCTCGCACCTCATATTTCTCTATCTAAGAGAAATATACACTACAAGGGCTTTCACTTCATATTTCTGCATCTCAAAGAAATATACACTACAAGGGCTTTCACCTCATTTTTCTCCATCTCAGAGAAAGATACACTATAAGGCCTTTCACCTCATACTTCTCCACCTCAGAGAAATATACACTACAAGGGATTTCACCTCATACTTCTCCATCTTAGAGAAGTATACTTTACAAGGTCTTTCACCTCATACTTCTCTGTCTCAGAGAAGTATACACTACAAGGGATTTCACCTCATACTTCTCCTCCTCAGAGAAATATACACTACAAGGGCTTTCACCTCATACTTCTTTGTCTTAGAGAAGTATAAACTACAAGGGATTTCACCTCATACTTCTCCATCTCAGAGAAGTATACACTACAAGGGCTTTCAACTCATATTTCTCTGTTTAAGAGAAATATACACTACAAATTTTTTCATGATGATGTAACTCCCTTTGAAGCTCCAATTACTTGCATCAACCTCCTGACCTCCTCATCCAAGGTTTCCTTTGATGGTTTGTAAGATTCACTCTGAATATTATTTCCTCGACTTCGAAGAAACTGATCGACTTTAGAATAAGAAACCTTTTGAATTGACTTTAGAACTTGGCTCCTTCTGAGATGTCCCTATGTCAATTTCCACAATAGAAAAAAGTTGTGTAGACCTTAATTTGCAATCTTGAGCAAAATGACCATACTAGTCACACCTGAAACATTGAATGTGAGAGAGATCCTTCTTCTTCTTCGATTCTAGGGTAGAATATGATCCTCTGGCTCTATTCCACTTTCTTCCTTTGCCTCTTTCTCTAAAAGTAAGAGTAGAAAGAACTTGATTTTCTATATCATGATAGCTTAACCCAATTCCTCTTGCTGGCAACCTATACTCTTCTTGAATACAATTAGCTCGAAGACGATCACACTTGGGTAACTTACATCTCCCACTAATGCTTTGGATAAAGGGCTCCCAAGAATGGGGAAGACATTTTAGTGCCAACATAACAAGATTTTTGTCTGCAATTATATCCCCAATAGCGCTCAACTAATCTCTCAAATCAGAAATCTTCATAAAGAATGAGATGACTAAATCATCTTTAGCCATTTTTGCATGGTGAAGTTGTTGTCTCAAAGCAAGGGCTCTACTGGTGTTTTTGATCTCATACAATCCTTTTATATTACCAAACATTTCTTTAGTTGTCTTCAACTTGGAGATGATCAGTACAAGGTGATTCATCACAAATTCTATCATGATCTTTCTAGCCTTCGTGCCATTTTTCTTTCACTGGATTTTCTCAATATCATCGAAAGGCTTCGGCATATCACTTTCCACGAAATCAAGAAGATCATTGTCCTCTAATGCAATGAGTACATTGGGTTTTAGAGAGTTGAATTTTGAAGCTCCATCAAGCCTATCTTCTATCTTGGCACCACTCACCATCTTCATTTTCTACACAAATTCACCTTCAAACATCTACCCTTAGATCTGTGATACTTCAAGATCTTCCCTAGATGAAAAGTTGACTTGACTACTTAAACAAATATGATTAGATCTTTTCTTAGACCTGCTCTGATACCATGTTAGATTTAGGATTAGAAATGAAAGAAATCAGAAAATGCAACACATAAGACAATGAACACAACAAGATACCCTGGGAAAACCCTCCTACTTGAGGGAGAAAAACCTAGCAAATATATCTCTTATATATTGAAGGAATAAGAGCGGAAATCTGCTTACAACTTAGGCCCAACACAATTCCAAATTTGATACAATGAATAATAGCATCTCTCCTAGATGCAAAGATACAAATGAATATGTTTCTCCTTGAGATCAGTTTGCTGCAACAAGATGATGATCTACTGCTCAAGTATGATCTTCTTCTAGGAATGTGAATTATGATGAATGAACATTTTTTTTATACAAAACTAGGTGACTCTTCATTTTGGTTGGCCTATTTTAAGAAACAAGGTGACTCTTCATAAAAATATTATATATAGCAAGTCCGACTCGCCTTGGTATTATTTATCCATCATTTTTAAATTTGAGAGAAAAATATCTCCCACTTCTTTAACATCAACATTGACTATGTATGTATAACAATAATTGAATATCACCTTAAGGAGTTTAGCAAAGAAAAATCCGTAAATACCAAGGATAATAAATATCATTTTCTAATTGGTACTTATGCTTCATTTTTCTTCTTGAAGAATATTATTGTGAAATTCCTACATAATCCTTGGAAAATCATTATTGAATTCACTATAATGTCAAATGATCCATTGACTATCAATTCCATTTAAGAAAGATGATGTCTCTACAAAAATGGTTCACATAGACATCAAGCTTCGTAAAAACATATGTAGAAGTGAATTCTTTAACAAGTACTCTTATTTTGTAATAAAATTATAAAATATTTGTTTGAATTCAAAAAATGTTTTTAGGATTTTAACCATCTTTGAACAAATACATAATAATTAAAGAATAAAATTTCCATACACTAGTATTTTTGTATTAAAAAAGAGAAAGGAAATGTTGCTTATTGTTCATGAATTAGTAAATATTTTACATAGTTTCCCTAGTAAAGTCTACAATCTCTATTTGTACCTAGGTCTTTACTTGATGTTTAACTATCAAAGGAATCATAAAAAAAAATTATTTTAAAGAAAAGACTATTTTTTCTCATATTATTCTATGTTTGTAGGATTTTGGTAATGACTTCACTAGCAACATTGCAAGTGTGGCATCAATTCTTTAAAAAAATCATATTTGAGAAAGAAATTCACAATAATGAAACCAAAAATGTGATTGAATGGAAATTTATTCTATTATTTTATACAAACAAATGGCTACCTAGCTAATGGGAGATGCCATGATATCCTTTAAGACATATCTGTTAGAGTGAATGGTTTCTTACCATTCACATTATCTTAAGTTAACTTAGGCATACCAATATTAATCATCGATGGTTATGCATTTAATAGTTAGTAACTGTATTTTAATTGTTTTGTATGTTGGTTACCTTCACACACCGACCTTCTCGTTCCTTTACAAGGCATGATTTGTACATTATTTTTCATCTAAATTTCATTGTTTTCACTTCTGCTGAAATAGACTCTTCGTGTTGATTCTCTTTTTCTGAAGGTGTTGTCTTGTTCTATAGATGTTCTTGCAAGCCTTCTCCGACATGGTATTAGAGAATTTGTTTGCAACCCCCTTCCATTGAGAGTGTTTACCAAATATGTGTGAGATCAAAGTCATTGTTGTTATTTGAAATTTATTAAATTTCAAATTTGTCATTATTGTCGATTATTCTTCAAGTTCTTTGCTAGGCATGAGTTTCTAGATCGATGAGCATTCAAAATAAAAAATTTTGTTGGGAATGATTACTTCTACTATTCATGGAAAGTTCTTTCTAGCTATAGGTGTGATTGGGTGCTGGAGGGAAGATTTACAACCTAGGAAGCATCTTCAAATGGTGCAAATTTGTAGCTTAGAGGCAAAAAAAATTCTCTATGGTTCCATATGTTGAAAATGTGACATTTGAAGCAATTAAAGGCACCAAATAAAGGAGATCACCAGAATCAAACAAAAATTATTATAGAAGTTTCTCTCACCAAAATTAGTGCCCAAGTCAACAATATTCATTTAAAATGGAAGCTTCCCAGCTGCCATTCTCTTCTACCGACAATCTGATCTCTCCTTCTTCATCACATTTTATGCATATTTTTTGACTGTACGATATATCTAGAGCATTCTAAGACCTCTATTTATAGAGGCATCTGTAATTTATTTTTATAAGAAAAAAAAAGGAAAAAAAAGTTTTGTTTATTCGATGTAGTAGCTAAAATATTTTCGGTTCTTCTATTGTATATGTATATGTGTGTAGTTGGTATTCTCTATATCCTCCAATTTTGTGTGCTTTGTTTAATCCATTATTTTTTTTAGATTTCTTTTGTTGCTGATAATAGTTCAAAAGTTTTCTCAACCATAGTTGTTTTGCTTTGTTCCTCTAGCTAATTTTATTGTGATTTTTTGCACTACTATATTACTTTTATTATCGATGTCATCATACACATCCTCTAATGAAATTATAACAACTAGTATTAGAGCTAGTCACAACCAGTCATGGAGGAAACAACAATGAGCGATATGGAGAAGTTGAACGGGGCTAATTTTGCACCATGGAAATCCCAAATGGAGGATATATTTATTTTGAAGGATCAATATTTTCCAATTGAGGGAATATCAAAGAAACCCACAACAATAGTGGATGAAGATTGGAATAAGTTGGATAGAAATTTGATTACAACCATCCATCAAAATATCTAGCTAAAAATGTGCATTTTAATTTTGTAAGAGAGAGGACAATAGCATATTTATGGAAAAAGCTAGATGATATGTATGAGAAAAACACATCTTCAAATAAGGTTTTCTTGATGAATAAATTATATAATCTTAAGATGAAGGAGGGTGCTTTAGTTTTAGAACATTTAAATGAATTTAATATCATTCCTAGTCAGCTGTCCTTAGTTAAAATTATGTTAGATGACAAAATTAGAGCTATTTTACTAATGTGTTCTATGTGAGACAGTTGCGAAAATTTGATTGACACTATGAGCACTTTAGCGCCTGCAGGAACCCTAAAGTTTGATGATGTCAGTAGTAGCATAATGAATGAGGAGTTGCAACAAAATTCAATTATGGAAAACTAGGGAGGAGAAGCTCTAGCCCTAGCTGATTGTGGTAGGAGAATTGATTGAGGACATCAAGTACACTCAAGATCGAGAGGTTGATCCAAATGAAAAAGGGGCAGGATCACTTGTTATCATTGTGGAAAGTCGGGGCACATGAAGAGAGAGTGTTGAGTTTGCAAGCGAAGCCCAAAAAGATCAAAATTAGAATCCAATTAGCTTAAATGAAGGTGAGACCACTGTTATAGCTATAGATGGAGATTTTTTACTTACTATTTTAGTAGATGTATGCTTGAATACCTCTAGCAGTAGATTTGATTGGATTCTTGATTCTGGGGCATCTCATCATGTAACTCCATGCAAAGAGAATTTTTTTGTATATAATCCTGGTGATTATGGTAGAGTGCATTTGGGAAATAATCACTATTATAGCATTGTTGGAATGGGAGATGTCAAAATAAAGACAAAGGAACGATAAGATATCCTATTCAAAAAGGTTAGGCATGTACCAAAAATGCATATGAGCCTGATCTCTATGGGATGATTCGATGATGAAGGGCATTTTGTAAGCTTTGAAAAAGGTGGGTGGAAAATCAGCAAAGGAGCATTGGTCGTGGCTAAAGGACCCAAGACTAGTATTTTGTATACATTGATGATAATGATAGAAAGATTAGATACAACTGTTGTTGCAAAAGAAGGAAAATATGTAGATCTATGGAATAGGCGCTTGGGTCATATGAGTGAGAAGGGCCTAAAAATCCTCATGGGAAAAAAATTGCTACCAGGATTGAAATCTTATAATCTTGATCTTTGTGAGCATTGTATGTATGGTAGGCAATGAAGAGTGTCATTTCTTAGAGGTGGTCATGAACGGAAGAAAAATATGTTAGAATTGATACACTCAGATGTATTTGGTCCTGTTAATATTAAATCATTAGGAGGAGCATCATACTTTCTAACATTCATAGATGATGCATCTAGAAAGGTTTGGGCCTACCCCATGAAAAACAAAGATGATGTATTTGGGATATTTCAAAAGTCTAATGTTGTTGTTGAAAGAGAAACTAAAAAATTGCTCAAGTGCTTGAGGATAGATAATTGTGGAGACTATTGCTCAAATGTATTGAAGGAATATTGTAAAAGGTTTGGAATTAAGAATGAGAAGACAATCCCTAGTACTCCTCAATAGAATGGTGTTTCAGAAAGGATGAATCACACTATCATGGAGAAGGTGAGGAGTATGTTGTCAAATTTTGGTTTAGAAAAGATTTTTTGAGTAGAAGTAGTGAGGATAGCTTATTATCTCATAAATCAATCTCCTACTACAACCTTGGATGGTGACATTCCTAAAGAAGTTTGGACTAGTAAGAAGGTGAATTATTTTCACTTGAAAATCTTCGGATGTGAATAATTTGTGCATATTCCCAAAGAGAATAAAACTAAGCTAGATTATAAATCTATTAAATGCATTTTCTTAGCATATGTGGATGGTGAATTTGGTTATCGTTTATGGGATCTAGATAAACATATGATTATTAGAAGTAGGGATTTTATATTTAATGAGTTAGAGATGTTTAAGAGGACTACAGGTAGTTTGGAGGTTAAGAAAATTTGTTGACAAGTTTGATGAACAACAAGAAAATATCCCACCAATGCAATAAAATGGGAAGCAAGATCAAGAGTATAATGAACAACAAGAGGAGAATGTGGAACAAAAACAACAAGAAACCTTGTAGGGGCCTTTACAAGAGATTCAACCTAAAAACCTAACACCACGGTTGGTTTGTAGATCCTCTAGGCCTCATAAGCCTTCACAAAGGTATACGACCTCATACTATATTCTATTAATTTATGAAGGTGAACCTGATGGTTTTTAGGAAGCTTGTAAAGATGAGCATAGCAAATAATGGAAGAAAGCGATGGAGGAAGAAATGAACTCCTTGCTAGAAAATAGAACTTGGGAGTTGGTAAAGCTTCCAAAAGGAAGAAAAGCCCTACAAAAAAAATGGGTGTACAAGATCAAGATTCAAGAATGTGGGTAACGAGAAGAAGGAAAGATACAAATGAAGGCTAGTAGTGAGGGGATTTGCTTAGAAAGAAGGTATTGACTTCATTGAAATATTTTCACCTATTGTTAAAATGTCATCCATTACTGTTATTCTTGGTCTTACTATTGCTTTAGACTTGGAGTGTGAATAATTAGATGTAAAGACAACCTTTCTTCATGGAGATTTGGAAGAGGAGATTTATATGGAGAAACTAAAAGGATTCAAAATAAAAGGTAAAGAGAATTTGGTTTGCATGTTGAAGAAGAGTCTCTATGGGTCTAAATAGGCACCTCACTAGTGGTATAATAAATTTGATTCATTTATATTGGAGCATGGTTTTAATAGACTAGAGGTTGATCATTGTGTCTACATCAAGAGATATGATCAAGGAAATTTTATTATATTACTATTATATGTTGATGATATGTTAGTTGTTGGACATGATAAGAATATGATTAACAAGCTAAAGAAGAATTTGGGCAGTCAGTTTGCAATGAAGGATTTGGGTCCAACACAAAAAAATTAGGCATGAAGATCATTCGAGACAGAAAGGAGAAAGAATTATGGCTATCACAAGGAAAATATATTGAAAAGGTGGTAGATATACTTAATATTAAGGATGCCAAGCTAGTTGGTACACCTCTTGCTTCTCATTTCAAATTGAGTGTCGATTTATGCCCTTGTGATGACAAGGAGAAGGAAGAAATGAAAAATATTCCTTATCCTTCAGCAATTGGGAGCTTGATGTATGCCATGGTATCCACTCATCCAGATATTGCATATTGAGTTGGAATAGTGAGCAGGTTGCTTGCAAATCCGAGCAAACAACATTGGCAAGTTGTAAAGTGGATTTTCAGGTATCTCAAGGGTACTAGTCATTACTATTTACGTTTTGGAAATACTGATATGGTGCTTGAGGGATTTACAGATGCAGATATGGCTAGAGACCTGGACACCATAAATTCCACCAATGGTTATTTGTATACATTTTCAAGTGTTGTGGTATCTTGGGTATCCAAGCTACAAAAAAGGTAGTATCTCTCTCCATACTAGAGGCAAAGCATATAGTTGTGACAAAAGCTTGCAAAGAGATGTTGTGGATGCAACATTTCCTAGGAGAACTAGGAATAAAACAAGACAAGTATGTGCTATATTGTGACAGTCAAAGTGTTATTCACTAGGCAAAAAATCTAGTTTTTCACTCACAAACCAAACATATTGACTTGATGTATCATTGGATTCAACATGTGTTGGAGGAAGGATAGTTATCCTTGGAAAAGATCCATACAAATAAGAACCCTGTTGATATTCTGACTAAAATTCTACCAAGAGAAAAGAATGAGTTATGTAGAGAAATGGCAGGTCTAGGGGTGACTTGATAATTACAACTTATTTAGAACCCTTCATTTGCTTCAAGTGGGAGAATGTTGAAAACGTGACATTTGAAGAAATTAAAGGCACTGAATAAAGGAGATCACTAGAATCAAACAAAAATTATTATAGAAGTTTCTCTCACCAAAACTAGCACCCAAGTCAACAATATTAATTTAAAATGGAAGCTTCCCAACTACCATTCTCTTCTACCGATAGTCTAATCTCTCCTTCTTCATCACATTTTATGCATTTTTTTTTACTGTAAGATATATCTAGAGTATTCTAAGACCTCTATTTATAGAGGAATTTGTAATTGTTTTTTGCAAGCAAACATAAGGAAAATAAAGTTTTGTTTATGGATGCAACAACTAAAATATTTTGGGTTCTTTTGTTGTATATGTATATGTGTGCAGTTGGTATTCTTTGTATCCTCCAATTTTGTGTGATCTGTTTAATCTACTATTTTTTTTCAAATTTCTTTTGTTGTTGATAATAGTTCACAAGTTTTCTCAACCACAGTTGTTTTGCTCTGTTCCTCTGGCTAATTTTACTATGATTGTTTGCACTGCTATATTACTTTTATTATCGCTGTCATCATACACATCCTTTGTTGAAATTATAACACCATAGAAGACATATGCTCTATATGTTCTAGACCACAATTTGTCTATTGCCCACGTGATTTCTTCATATTGTTGGGATATCATTATTTCATTTCAATTTCACTAAGAAGTGGCTTTATTCAAGCTTCCATTATGAGAGACATGCATAAGATTTTTGGCAAAGATCTTAAATATTCATTTAGGGTTTCCTTCTTTCACTAGGCATGTAAACATTTTTTTCTATTTTAACCTTGTTGCGAAACATGATCCTATATTAGTGATAAATCGGTTAAAATAGGTCATTTTATACCCTAAAGCCTTCTTTGCTACATGAAATAATGTTCACACGAGTGTGTTGGTTGTCTTTTGCTAGCAATGATCAATCTATGTTTACCGTTTGGACCGTGTGGCTTGTTGTGGTGGTACTTGTGCAAAGTTGGTGTCTCAACTCTCATGGAGGTGGGTAGTCTACACTAATTTAGGGGTGTTATTTGTATCTAACCAGAGTGATGCATGACATGTTCATAATAGAATGGAATGACAACATAGTCATAGCGCCAACCAAATAACCTATCCTGCTACATCCTCGCCAATTGTTGTATAAGACCTAGCCACTGTTGTATAGTCTTGTACAATCTTCATACAATATCATCCTACTCCAATGGGCCTATGCATAAAAAGAGGTTGTGCTAATAGAAAATCTAGTCAATCTAGTACATGTAATATGATCGAAGGCCCACACTTGAAGAAGGGTACAATTAACAATGTTGTGAAGCTCCCAATGGAAAAAATGACCAAGATCATGATAAAGATGTCTGAGCATGTTGCATCCCTAAGCATAGATTTTCTCATATAGTGTGAATGAGGCCCCCATCAATGTGTGTACCTCATCCATCAAGTGTAATATATAAAGTGACGGTCACACACACAATGTATCAAGGGAATGTTGACATATAAAAGCCACTCAAGCTTGATGTGAAATTTAGGGTCAATAGGAATTATACAGCAATAGATACAATATTGAATATCATCTCTCACTTTTCAACTTCTATGCAACTCATCAAAATAGATTGTCTCACCTTATATAGGAAGGTTGAGTATGCAATGTACATCCTCAAGTGTGACTATCATCTCCTCTATTGGGAGCTGAAATGTCAAAGTGTTTGCATTCCATTGCTCAACTAAAGCCATAATCAACACATCATGATACCTGATGAGTGGCATGAGGTATATCAAATATAACCTAGTAATGCATAATTTTTTATCCTCCTCCTCAGAATGCAATGTAAACTACTTGTGGAGAAGAGAAAAAAATCATCCTACCAAGCATTGATGAGCATGTGGTAAAACAAGGAAAACCATCAATAACATGACAAAAAATAGGTAAAAAATCAGTAAAAAGTAAAGAGATTTCCCTTAGACATAGTTACATTTCTAGAATATGGGGTCTAGTTTAGGGTCACCAAATTGGGACAAGGTTTCCCAAAGAGGATAGGGATGCCTTGATTTTTGAAAAATTCTCAAAACATTGTAGAATACTAAAATAAATTATATGGAGTAGGTACAAAGAACTCACTTCTGGTGTGATGGTGTCACTCACAACCTCTTCTTGGAGATTCTCAAGTCGTGGGGGTTGGTATGTTCATCATCTCAACATCCTCACTTCTTTGCATTGAGGTACCTCTCTTACAATTTCCAAGTAGTAAATGTCAAAATGATAGTCAAAATAATTATTTTTCACTAACATATAGTAAAATTTCTTAGTAACACATTTCACTCAAGTCACCATAATGAAAGGCTAGATAGCTTTGAATTTCATATCATTTGTTGTGTAGATTCATAGTTCCATCCTTGAATTTATCCAATGTTTACCAATAGATTACATTGTGGTATAATAACCTTATCATAATAATTTTCATTAATAAATCTAGCAATTTGGTGTGGTTAGATTGTTACCCTAACTGCACCTCCATAAATCAAGAAAAGATAGGGGCCATGCATCTACCCTAAAATTTTGTTCTATGTAGAAGTTGACATGATTATTTGAAAGTATAAGATTATTTTGAGTAGCTAATAAACCGGTTTTACAAGATGTAGTTTCTAATGTTGTGGTTATGCAGATGAATAAATTGGGGGCTTCATTCTACCATTTATAAATGAATCATAATATCCATATGACTATCCTTTTAAGTAGCATGATTTAATTTTGTAGTGTAGAAAAAATTATGCCTTTACATTTTCACACTCATTTGGGCCCTCCCTACTAAAATTAGGCTTCTTTGTGCCTTATTTGGTCTTATTTTGCATCCACAAGCCATATTTAATGGATCTTTCTAAGGATAATACCTACACATATAAAATAAACAATCATAATTTTATGACTTTTGGTTATGTGTCTCAGATTTAGTGATCTAGGACTCATACACCACCTTGGGTGTATGGGTCTCACCTAAGTTTCGAGCCTTGATCCTGAATTTGGCATAGAACTTAAATTTTCTTCAAATTTGTGTCCCAAGCTTAGCCTACTGGGAATCATACACCACATTGGGACTCATATGCCACCTTGGGAATCATAATTTAGTGTTCTAGGACTCATACACCACCTTGGGCATATGGGTCCCACCTAATGTTTGGGGCCTAATCTTGGATTTGACATAGAAATTAAAAAAATTGTCCCAAGATTAGCATACTAGGACTCATACACCCCAACTGGTGTATGAGTCCCACCTTAGGTTGGACCTATTTTGAATTCAATTCTTGGTAGGATTTTATTCTCCTAGATCTGATGTCATTTTGTAGTGTTGTAATTTCGAGAAATTTGGCATAAACAAGTATAAATACAAAGTTATTTCAGATGTTTTCTCATAGAAATTTAAGTAATCTTATGAGCATTCAAACAATCATTACAAAACCATTCAAAAGAATTCAATAGCTGACTAACAAGTATTTTCAAGCTATATTCGAGATTCAAGCATCATGTCAAAATCATCATGCATCATGTGTGCTTTTCAACTAACATTTGTGATGAAGGATTTTCATGAGTCAATCAAGCATTCAAATAAAGTTTCAAGCGTATAATCAAGATTCAAGATTTACATTCATGGGGTATGTGCAAGATCATCATGGAAAAAACAGGCCCTTAAGTGGCGATGAAAATTCAAAAAATCAGAGTTAGGCAACTTGATGTAAATTTTTTAGTAAGTTATCTATATTATTTCAAAAGTATGTAAGAATAGAATCTATAGAAAATTTAATGTAGTTTCTAAACTACTAGGTAAATTTTTTTAAAAAAAAAGTTCTATTTGGTGAAAATTTGAAATTTCAATGCCGTAGTAATTAAATTTCAGGGAAAAAATTAGAAGTAGGTGTGTTTTTGACTACCCTAACCATAATAAATGATAATATTTTTTGATAAGATTTTAGATATAAGTAGAGGACTCATCTCCCAATGTGATGCATATTTTTTTGTAATTTTTTTCCAAGTAAAATAATTAATTATGAAAATTTTATTACAAGTTTAAAAAAATATAAAACTTGTATGTCTGACCACCTTAACTTGGTCAAAACTTCGTGAAATTCAATTATGTTTTTTTAATCCTATAGTATATGAAGCATAGAATGTGAAACATGTTTTGGATTCAAAAAATTTGATACTGCTTGAAAGCTATAGATGTTTTTCAATCAGCCTATCAATCAGGACTTTAGTCATAATTCAAATAGAAAATGAATAATAATTATTTATTAAATTCGAAGTAAAGAATAATTTATATTAGTGGAAAGCTAAGAATCTCCTTTAAAAACCTTTTTTGTTTCAGTAATTTTGGGTAGAAAAAAGTTGTCAGCCACATGGGCCATCATATCACTTACATATTGCCACTTTTTGGCCCATCATGATCATGCACATACCCCATGACAACCATTCCATACAACTTTGCAGCCTTTTATTCAAGGGTTTGGTGAGTTGCAACATTGCATATTATTTATTCATCATTCCCTCATGTTATTTCAATTCATTTTGAGGTTTTATTACCAAAATGGGGTTTGACCAGGGTGAACCCACAAAAGTAGTTTACAATTCGAATGAGGAAGGAAAACTTCCAAAAATTGGCCCCATTAGAAAAAAATCATTTTGTGGGGTTCAA
Organism: Sequoiadendron giganteum; assembly: GCA_007115665.2. Lineage (NCBI taxonomy): Eukaryota > Viridiplantae > Streptophyta > Pinopsida > Cupressales > Cupressaceae > Sequoiadendron > Sequoiadendron giganteum. Next base: position 512,396,301 of record CM021108.1, on the reverse strand, counting down.
ATGAACTCAAGGTTTTAGTGAACCCCTTTCAATGTGGGAACCCGTGTTTTCCATTGTGGAAGGGGGGTTTGCTCGAACCTTGGTTCGAGTGAACCAAGGTTCAAGTGAACCCTTGGGGGTTCGATCGAACCCTTTAGGTTCGCTTGAATCGATCTTTTCCCACCTCCCCACCCTCCGACACAAAAAATCTCCAAATTTTTTTTCCTTTGAAGCTCGGGATAAGGATGATAATGGAGGAGACTTCACAGACCCATCTGGAAGATGATATTCATCAGAACAAGCTATCTACCAAATATAATTTTAATATGTTTTTCTTTTATTATGTATGTGTTTTTTCAGTTTTATTAAACATAGGTTTTTTATCGAAAATTAAGCTCTCTGTTCTGTGCATTTGGAAAAATAATAGATTAAAAAAATAAAAAATTTAAAAATATGTTCAGGCTGGGTATTAATGTCCTTGATCCATTAAAAAAAAAAATTGAATTTCGATACATACAAAAAAAGTTATGTTGTATACAGTCCGCCTATGTTTGAATTGTAATTAGTTCGACTTAGAAACTTGATTAAGAAAAAAATATTTAATAAAACACTATGAAACCAAATGAAAGTGCTACATTTCATAGTTACAAATCTAAATTCGAAAAAATTAGAATTTTATCCTTCATACAAAAAAAATTATGTTGTATACGGTGAACACCACTCCTTAAAAATGTTGATTTTTTTAAAAAGCTTGTTTTCGAAGGAGATGGAAAAAGAAGTGCAATATGATTCCAATTTTTTTTTTAAAATAATGTTTAGAATCTATAGAAAAAACTTCACAAATAACTAGTTTGCATCATCTTCAAATTCCTCACGGTTTAGCTGCTATAGGAGCCCGAAAGTGAAGATTTAGTTAAAAAAAATTAGTTCAGTGTCTAGTTTGCCCAAAAATTGTAAACTAGTATTGTGGGATCACCCACCAAGTAAAACCCCAAACCACTAACAATTTTTTCTTTTCTTTTCTATACAAGTGTTATTGCAGATATAGGTGTTTTGAGCTTGAATATCCTTTGAAGACTAAGCTACAAAATTTAAGAAAGTTGTCAAAGTTGTCAAGAAGTCATCATCTTCACAGAAAGTCACCTACAAGTCAAAACTTTGAGTTTTAGACTCGAATACCAGAGAGGAGAGAAGCTACTTGAGATTACTAGAGGATATCAGAGTTTCAACAAAAGCCTGATACTAGGACTAAATTGCCATTTTGGGCATATCAGTCCCAGTATACCAATTTTTAGACATTTTCTATAGATCCTCGTTTACTAGTTGTAGATTCCAGATTCAACTTGAAACCCTAAATTGGGACTAAATCGCCCCAATTGGTGTATGAGTCCTAGTGTGCATTAAAAGTCATAATTTTAGGATTATAGACTTTGTTTTAGTCATCTCCAGTTTTCCAAGTGTAATTCTATTCATTCTCAGTTCATTATTTTGATTTTGAGTTTTGTTTCATAGGTTACATAGTTAGATTTGCATGTCATTTACATTTCCTTCTTCCGAAGCCTTTGGTTAGTGGTGAACCCCCTTTTATCTTTAATCACACCTAAGGAGACCTTATAGCAATCCCCTCTTTCAATTGAATCAATAGGTTGAGACCCCTTGGGTTTACTTCAATGAACTGGAGTGAAATAGGAGGATAATTGGGATTCATCATTTCCCACTTTTTCCCTATATTTCCTTGTGTTCATTTTTTAGTAATTTTGCTTGCATATGTGTGAGTGTCATATAGCCACTAAAGTGGAGGCTAAATGTAGCATAGAAAATTGTACTCTCTTTCAAGTGATAGTACAATTTCATGCTTAGTTTGGACCTATTTTAGTGACCCTTACATTTTTGCATTTTTAACCATTCCTAAATAGGCCCTAGTTCCCTTTATTATGCATTATAAGGCCTATTTTTATCATTTTCTGACAATAAAATAGGAAATGAACAAATGTAGCCAGTCATTAAATTTCCCCCATCATGTGTCTCTTAGAAATTTGAGTTAGGACCTAGTCACCCATGGGTGATTAGGGGGGTGATTGGGTCCCCTTTCTTAGCAAGGAACCAAATTTTAATAGATTGTTGGAGATATTTAAACATTCAAAATTCAAATTGCAAATGTTAGCTTTCAAGATCTAATTTTCGATAAATTAAATAAATTCCTATAGATACATAGTATGTCCACTATTTCAAAACTAGAAAAGATACAATGTTTGAACAAGAAAGAAAATTTTGAAGTCTTTGAGCAACATTATTTGAGATTGCAAGTCTTCAAATCCATTTACAAATTTGATCAAGCTTTATCACGTGACTGAAGGTTGAAGTTTATTGAAGGACATGATTGATTCTAGGGTTGGGAGATGCATTTTTCCACTTCCCTCCACCAAATGACTTGTTTCCTTGGTGCTCCCATCTTCAAACTTCACTTTTCTTGTAGCCTAAAGCAAGGTATCATTGTATTTTTTGATTTACTTAGGATTTTTTACTTCTCCCTAATTGGACCTTATCATTGTTATTTAGGAATAACACTCTAACACACTTGAGTAGGGTTTCTTTACATTTAGCTCATAACAACCTTAGATGCACATAAGGTTAGGGCTTACACACACTATCTTTTATTAGATCTTTGACTATTATTTATAGTTTAATTACCAAAACATGGGTTTGATTGAGGAAACCCCATATAGCCATTGAATTTTATTTTTTTTGTAGATTTATTATAGGTCTAGATTTGAAGGAAAATATTTACATGTATAAGAACAAAGAGAAGGAAAATATTTAAAGAATCAAACTTTGATGTTTTTGAAAGGCCTACAAAGACCTATTCACCCAAAGGTGATCCAGTCCTATTACAACACTCAAATTAAACTTTTGATGATAGGTACACAATCATCAAGAACTTCCAGATATACTAGAGCTTGACTATTTTATTTTATAAGTGTAATGTTGAAAAATGATTCTTAGCATTTTTCATGCTTGTTTAGCTCCTTCTTACGGATTTTGGCTCAACTTGGCCTTGATTTAGTGTTGTAGTGTCGATAACACACTCACATTAGGTCTTGAGACATTGTGAACTAATGTAATTTAATAATTCCTTGTAAAGCTGTTGTAAAGTGTTGCAATACACTTTCACACTTTTTGAGGATTTCTAAGCATAATCAACAAGTGCCTTTTCATCATAATTTCTCTTAGCCTTTCCTTATTTGGTGTGTTGTAAATTTTTGTAGCAAACTTTCACATTCATCTAGGCTTGTCATTAATAATTGGGCTCTCTTATGCTTTAATTGGGACATTTTTGCATCCACAAGACTTATTTTGGTTTATTTTTTAGGATAATCCCAACAAATGGCATTTAAAACATAAAATCTTTTAAAAACCACTTTAAATTCCTAAGGTGGGACTCATTCACTATTCTGGGTGAATGAGTCCCCCTCAACTCAAAATAAAATTTAATTTAAATCTTTAGCGATATTTTATTCTCCAAGTTCTGATGTTAGCTTGTAGTGATGTAATTTAGGGAATTATTGCATAATTGGGTATAAATGCAAGTTTCTTTCACTCATTTTCATCCAAGATATTTTTGAGAGAATTCATAATAGAAAATTAAGTTCACAAGAGCATTCATGTCTTCAAGGGCAGATTATAAAGCTTTCAAGAGCATTCTTAAAGCATCAATCATCATGTCAAAGATCACATCCATTATGTTTTTCATTGTGCTTTCAATTGTGGTTTAGAATTAATGATCCAAGTAAGCTTTACATTCAAGATATATCTTCAACAAGAAATAATCAAGAACCAAGTCCATTGTGGCCATCTCAAGCATAATTGTAGCACTTCATTACAAGGGTTTGGTGAGTTGCAACATCACCTTTTGTTCATTCATCAATCTCCTTTCCATTTGGTTTCTATTTCAAGGTTTAATTACCAACAAGGGGTTTAACCAAGGAAAACCCCATTCTCTAACCCCACAACCATTTTACCCTATCTTTACATGTGATTTGCAAGTCTAGGATGCAGATTTATCAAAGAGGAAGATTGGAAAAGTTGTCATCAAGTTGTTAAAGCAAGTTCAAGTTATCAACAAACCTTCGAGGAGCTTGGAGAGGACTTACAAGTTGAATTTAGTAGTTTTAGACCTAGATATAAATCGAGAACAGTAGAGTAGACCGAGGGCTACAAAACACAACTTTGAATTTCTAGAAATTCGAAAGTGAACTAATTCGCCATTATTGGTGAATGAGTCCCACTGCTACTATCTATTGGAGATTTTTGCAGATCTAAGTGCCATTTTGTTCAAAATCTATTTTGGCACAGATTTCTCGATACTGGACTAATTCACCCATCTTGGTGAATGAATCTCAGTGAGCTTCAACAATGAATTTTCTAGGGTTTTAGACTGTCATTCTACCTTCTCCAATTTCCTAGGTGCACCTCTTTAGTTTTACAGTTTTCTATTTTTGTTTGCTTGCATTTTTAGATCATTATTTGAAGCATTGTGTCAAACTATGGTTTTGCATTTCATCATTCATTTCATTGTCTTTTCCAAGTTTACATTTGGTGGTGAACCCCTTATTTACTTGATTCAATCCCCTAGAACACACCCTTTGTCATATTTCAATCACCTTTGCATTAGAATCTTAAGGGCTTTTCCTTGAATGAAAGGTTGGATTTTTTTGCCCTAGGTCCTAAAACCTAGTGATCAAAGGAATCACAAAATTATTCATTTCATTTTGGTGAACCTGCACTTACAGCATCATAATTCTGATTTGGAGTGCATTTACATCCTAGATTTAGCTTGCATTAATATTGCATTAGGTTTTGCATTGGTTAATTTGCATTCTAGGGTTTCTATTTTTGCATTAGTGAAAAGCTCATTTAGCTTGCATTATTGCACTTAATTTCATTAAAAATCAGTAAAATTCTACATTTACATCATGGGATTGCATCATAAAACTTAAAAATCATGAAAAGAAATTCAAAAAATAAAATAAAATTCAAAAACTTCCATACCTGGACTCATTCGCCACCTTGGGCGAATCAGTCCCTTTGCATATTTTGTACTGATTTTTTATCATTTGTAATTCACTTTCTGAGTTTCTGTTTGTTGTAATTTCCCTTATGGTTTAGTTTGCAGATTCTCTATTTCATTCAAATCATTGCATTTATCTTACATTCATTCAAATAATTGCATTTAGCTTACATTCATTCATCTTGTGCCTAGATCAAAATTTCATTATTGCATAACTTAGAATATGAAATTTGAATCATGGATATGTGCTTTGGAAAACTTTGGATGTCCTTAAAATCCTTAATTGATGTGTCAATTTGTACCTTTTGAAACGATCCTAATGACCTTTGACTCACTCATGCTCACTCGACTCCTAATGAATATCCTCCTTATGATGTTGATATCATTGGAGAAGATGATGACAACATCAATAGGTTCTTAAATGATTGTCTTAACAATCTTGAGGCTAACACATCCTTTTATCCATCCATGAATGAAACAAAACCTCTAACCATACCACCTCCTATGCTGTTTGGTTATTTTTATCCTAAAACAAAAACTAAACCAAAGTTCCCTACAATAGGTGAACTTGGTTCCTCTAAACAAGAAAAAAATCAACCCTTTTACAATAACAAGGTCACGAACACTCCCATCAATCTCGAAGAAACATATGACAAAGGATTCACAATCTTGAGTTAACAAGGGTGTGATATGACAAGTGAGCATGAAACTCATTAACTCTTAGAACAAATACCAGCTAAGGAAAATACAAGGGGACCAGGATATCAAGATCCTCCTTGCAATGAACATGTTCCTAAATAATATCTAAGACCTTGTAGTGATGGTAAGATTATCTTAGATCATCATCTTGATATAGATATTATTCTCCCTAAAGAACAACCAATAATTCCTAACATTGACAAGGATGAAAGGATCTCCTCAAGTCCTCCTTAACCTTCAAATAGAGGAATTGGTGAATTTATCAAATGAAAAAATCCTTACAAGTTATAAAAACTGCAACCCCCTTGCCCACCATGTGAAATTGAAAGGAAACTATGACTTCTTGACAAAGGACTCATAACATTTCCTTATATGAATTGATTAATCCTATATACTAAAAGGATGCTAAGGTCCCACATTGTGCATATCATGAAGTTCTCAAACACAGTACCAAAGAGTGTTGTACATTCCAACTAATATTAAAAAAAAAATTATTTTGATGGAAATGAATGCCATCGGGTGATTTCCTAGAATTGTTTCCCCTCTTGTCATGTAACGGTTGTAGAACATCCTCTTCTCATTGTTACATCACCCCCTTTCCCATCACCTACCTCAACTCATTCATGTCTTGCACTCACTGGGGACAAGAAGTTGTTAGCCTTATCCTAGTAAGACACTTGTCATTGTCTCTTCAGTTTTCCATTTCCCTTCCGCTTATACAAACTGAGATTGGGAGGAAAATGACTTGCTCATAGGTTGACTCACATTTTCCTTACTAGTCTTTTGCATTATTTCCTTTTCTTTTTTCTTTGTGTGATTTCTTTTGTGTAATGTGATCCCCTATAACTTTCTTTTCTCTCTCTTTGTGGCATTCCTCTATTTGTACCTTCATTCTCCTCTATGTTGTAAATTGATTTCTCCCTTTCATCTTTATCTTTCTTTTTCTTTTGTTTTTCCTTCTGGGGATGATGCAAGGAATTGAGACATTCATTTCTCCTTCATGTTGACCCAAAAGGCTTTCTTTTCTTTTTCCTTTTCCTTTCATGTTTATCTTTATCTTTGTCTTGTGTTTTCCTTCTAGGGATGAATCAAGGCATCGAGACACCCTATGTCTCTTCCATGTTGACCGAAAAGTTTTTCTCTTTTTTTTTTTAATCTTTGTGTCATTCTTCTAGTTCTATGTGTATTTGGGGAATGATGACAGTTTCAATCTCTCCTTACAAATCATTGCAGCAAAGAACATACTGACCCCAAATCCATGGATCCCTTACATGTTTGGTGTTTTCATTTTGGGTGTAGCCCCTCTATCTCTCTTTCTTTTCTTTAAACTCACATGGCGCTACCTTACTCGGAAACAAATGACTTCGAATAGGGCTTTCAAATTTGGCTATCATTTCTTTCTTCTTGTTAGTAATTTCTCACAACATGGTGTTTAGCAAATTTTTTAAATTGGGGGCATACATTATCATTATTTCTTTTAATTTTTTCTCTTTTCATGGTTCTTAGTGCAACCTTCTTGCTTCATATGATGATTTTTTCACTTTGTGCATGACATTGGGTGTGATGTATTTCATGAGTGTGATCTATCTTAGCATATTATATTCCTCTTAGTGGCCTGATGTAACACACTGCATCCCCTAAGTTGTGAATCTTATATTCTTTGATTGGTCCTCTCTTAGAGACATTAGGAACAATTTTCCCTAAGTTAAAGACCTCACATGAACTAAGCAAGACTCCTTTGAACGTTTCCATGTTGCATTTATGGCCACCTTGCATAACACAACTTGCATGCATGTGGATCCATCCTATTTGTTAATGAGCTCCAAGCATAAATTTTTTTTCTTGTCTCCTGAAGCTCAAAAACCAAATCATTTCTCTTTTTGTGGAACCTTATTAAATTTATTAAGAGGTATAACTTTGGTATTGTTTGAGCGAGAAGCCCAACCATTGACATGACTTTCCCCATAGCTTCCTGTGTGTATGTGTGAGTACATAATAGCCATGAGTGTATGGTTCTCACCCTTTTAGGACTTCTCACCCAACGGACAACCATGATTTCTATCACCTCAAAGTGAGTATTCATTTTTCTAGAACAAAAAAACCTACATCTAATCCACATCGTGTTGGAAAAATGGTCAAATCTTGGTCTGCCTTTCTTCCTTATTTATCTTTCTCATCTATGCAATTGCATGCTTGGCCTTCTTGTTGCTCTTTATATCATTTTCATGTGTGTTCCTTTTTTACTTATGTTGGTTTTCCATGAGATCTTGATCCTAGGTGCTTAATCAAACCTCTTGATTGTTGTGTTCTCATCTTGCTAGCGTTGGTATATTGGAACCCCCTTGATGCGTGTTTGGCTACTTTAGTGTGAGTTTGAAGCAGGTTCATCCTCTCACTAAAGTGGGAGCTAAATTTAACGTCGAAAAAGGGTCCTTAGCCTTTTTCACACTTGTTTAGCTCCTTCTTCTGGATTTTGGCTCAATTTGGCCTTGATTTAGTGTTGTAGTGTGGATAACACACTCACATTAGGTCTTGGTCCCTTGTGAACTAATGTACTTTAATGATGCATTGTAAAGGTGTTGTAAAGTGTTGCAATACACTTTCACCATTTTCTAGGATTTCTAAGCATAATCAACACCCTTTTCATCATAATTTCTCTTAGCCTTGCCTTATTTGGTGTGTTGTAAAGTGTTGTAGTACACTTTCACATTCCTCTAGGCTCTTCATTATAATTAGGATCTCTTATTCTTTAATTCACCCCTTTTTGCATCCACAAGCCTTATTTTGGTGCATTTTTTAGGATAACCCCGACAAATGGCATTTAAAACATCAAATCCTAGAAAATCCACTTTAAATTCGTAAGGTGGGACTCATTTTGCATTCTGGGAAAATGGGTCCCCCTCAACTCAAAAATCAAATTTAATTTAAATCTCTAGCATGATTTTATTCTCCAAGATCTAATGTCGTCTTGTAGTGTTGTAATTTAAGGAATTTTTTCATAATTTGGTATAAATGCAAGATTCTTTCACTCATTTTCATCCAAGACTTTTGTGAGACAATTCCTAATATAAAATTAAGTTCACAAGAGCATTCAATTCTTCAAGGGTAGATTATCAAGTTTTCAAGAGCATTCATCAAGCATCAATCATCATGTCAAAGATCACATCCATTATGTTTTCCATTGTGCTTACAATTTTGGTGTAGAGTTCATGATCCAAGTAAGCTTTGCATTCAAGTTCTATCTTCAATAATCAAGAACCACATCTATTATGTCCATCTCAATAATAATTGCAATAGTTCATTGAAAGGGTTTGGTAAGTTGCAACATCACCTTTTGTTCATTCATCAATCTCCTTTCCATTTGGTTTCTATTTCGAGGTTTAATTACCAACAAGGGGTTTGACCAAGGGCAACCCCCATCCTCTAACCCCACAACCATTTTTCCCTCTCTTTGCATGTGACTTACAAGTCTAGGTTGTAGATTTATCAAAGAGCGAGATTGGAAAAGTTGTCATCAAGTTTTTAAAGCAAGTTAAAGTTTTTAACAAACCTTGGAGGATCTTGGAGAAGACTTATAGGTTGAATTTACCAGTTTCAGACCCAGATCTAAATCAGGAACAATAGAGTAGACTGGGAGATACAAAACACAACTTTGAATTTCTAGAAATATGGAAGTGGACTAATTCGCCACTATTGCCGAAAGAGTCCCACTATTGTTGTCTGTTAGAGATTTTTGTAGATCTAAGTACCCTTTTGTCTAAAACATGTTCCGAATAAAATTTCCTGACACTAGACTAATTCACCTAGCTTGGTGAATGAGTCTCAATGGGATTCAACAATGAATTTTCTAGGGTTTCATATCATCATCTACCTTCTCCAGTTTCCCAAGTGCACCTCTTCAGTTTTACAATTTTCTATTGTTGTTTTCTTGTGTTTTTAAAACATTATTTGAAGCATTGTGTCAAACTATGGTTTTCATTTCATCATTCATTTCATTGTCTTTTCCAAGTTTAAACTTGTTGGTGAACCCCTTATTTATATCATTCAATCCCCTAGAACACACCCTTTTCAAAATTTCAATCACCTTTGCATTGGAATCTCAAGGGCTTGTTCTTGAATGAAAGGTTGGATTTTGTTGCCCTAGGTCCTAAACCCTAGTGATTAAAGGCATCAAAAAATTATCCATTTTAGTAAGTTATTGGGAAATTTCATTTATCTTATTAGGTCAGTTAGTCTAATTAGGTTAATCATTTTAAACCATTTCTAATCCACTCACATCCTCAAAAAGATGCAAATCGAGGTCTGATTGACTTACCTAGGAGGTAGGAAAACAATCTATGCACCTTATTGATTTTCATCCTAATAAAATTATAGAACTGATGACCCCCAATTGACATTAAATTTTAGATATTTAATTTATGTTCACCATAATTTTATATTTCAATAATTATTGCTACAATAAGATTACAATAAAAACTCCTTATTTTTGTAAGAAAACTCATAGATTTCAATCCATCAGATTACCGTCCATATTGAACTTCCAAAATTTAATTTTTATGTCGAAGAATCTCTCCATTTCTATCCTTGACCTGTTTACGAATTTTACTATACAAAGAATATTAAAAGGAACCCTTGTCTTTGGAATTTTCCTTACAACAATATTTTCAACTATACAACCTTCAAATCATTCTACGATTAGTATAGAACCCTTGTCCCTGATACCTAAAATATAAGATGATCTAACTTTGATACCAAATTAATGGAAGAAGAGGTGTAAAACATGTTTCTTACACTAGTATATCAAAAAAGGTATCTGCGAAGATTAAGCTAAGTGTTTAGTTACCACAACATAGTTCTTTACATGGATAAAATCCTTCAAAGTGAAAAAATTGACACTCTAGAGAAGCTCAATGTATTATTCATGAACCAAAGATTAAAATACACATACACAATATAAGCCTTTATAAGAGTATCACCAACAAGGTTTTCAGATTATTTATGACAACCTAAGAATATCTATTAAAAAAATCTATCTAAACCACTATCTCAAGAAGACAATATATAAGAGAAATAAACCATCAAAATATCAAATGATAATTAGGAAAACATGAGCTAAAACAATAAAAAAATATGGTTCCCAAATCCTAAGTTGAGTACACAAGTAAAATACAATTTCCTTCTATCTACTATAAGCTTGTCACAATCTACTTATCAACTTGGGCACTCCATTTTGGCTACATTGTCTCTATTCAAAAAAACCTTAAAATGTTTCATAGCATATATCATAGCTATGCTAACAAGTGTAACTCCATCTTACAATTTTGAAGCTTTTTATAATTCCAATGTGTGAGGTGCAACTTTGAGAGGCCATAATGTTTTACTCAAGAAGTTGATTGACCACATTTAAAAGGAATTTTTTGATCTCAAAGAGATCTATCTGGGGCATTAGAGAACTAACTTCAGCTAATAAAAATTAATTCTTAGGGTAAACGATGTTCTCTCTAGCCAAAAAAATTAGTTTCCTGATTCTATTATAACCTAAAAGTTACATTTTTCATTCTTGACATTAAGATGCAAGGTTGACACACATTTTCTCACACTTTGATGGAGTCATTATTGGTGCTAAAATTAACCGATAATCACCACCATATTTTGTGTGTAAGCCACATGGTGGTCTTCTCACTTAGAGTTTTGTAGTGCACATGTTATAATAAATTATCTTGGAGGATGGAAGTGTTTCCAAGCTAATCCAAACCTCTGAAATTATGAGGAGAAGACCAACTATAAAAAAATACTTATGTTTTAGAATGTTTTCTAATCTTAACAATTTTTATAATCTATCATTTTATACTTACATTATAGAGAGACTTAATTAGCTCTTTGAACTTAGAAAAATGAGAAAATCAAGAAAAGTGAAAATAAAACAAATTTTGTTTACAAATCTAAAACTACTACAGTTTTGATATTGTTTATTACACTTTCTTCTACTTTTGATTACAATCAATATTTTAAAATATTCTTATCACACTTTAATCAATTTTTTTAGTTATAATAACATTAATTAAATAACTTGTATAGCAACAATATATGTGCTTAATAATGGTGTGCGCGTGGGAGGATGTGCGAGTGAGTGGGCAGGAAAATCAGAATTTCAAATCTTTGAACAATGGTGCAAGTCGTGGAAGTGCAGAATTGAAGGAATCATAGGGGGAATCGAAAAAAGATTCAACTAGAAAGCAAGGTAAGGAAGATAAGACTATTCCTGATCTCGGTGGAAACATCTTGGTGGACCGAGGAGGGAAAGCTGCTCCTTTTGAGATTCCTTCTTGAAGTACCAAAGGACTTTAGTTTGATAATACTAAAAATGTGGTGGGGTAAGCTGGAGGGGAAGGAGCCAAACCTAAATAGTGGTTGTCTCTTTTTGGGGTAAAACCAAACAGAAAATCGACTTTCCCTTCTATGTGCAACATCTCTGAACCAGAAAAGGGTAAGTTTTCTATTTCTATATTGCATCCGATCATTGATCATAATATCTCACTAATGGATAGAGTGCTGGTGGGTAAATTTATGGGGCCTAGACCTAATATTGAGGTTGCCAAGATGTTTCTTAAGATAAAATGGAGAACTAATGGCCAAGTTCTCATCTCAACCCTGCCTAAGGGTTATTTTTCTTTTGAGTTCTCCTGTAAGGAGGACATTCAGGTTGTGAGGAGTGGAGGTCCTTGGATCATTGGTAAGTCCTCCTTAGCCCTAAAGAAGTGGTCCACTAATCTATATCTTTCAGACTCTATGTTTGAAATTATCCCTGTATGTGTGATACTTCCTGGGCTTCCTATGGAATAGTGGAATGCCGATGTTTTTAGTGGTCTAGCAAGCTCTTTTGGTGAGCTCATGTCCATTAACCCAATGGCGAAAACCATGAGATCATTGGTGTTTTTTATAATATGTGTGGGTGTTTCCTAGAATGCAGATCTACTGTCGACTATTTAATTCCAATATAAGTTGCGTATTTGGGTTCAAGCTATCAAGTTTGAAATGATCCCTTTTCTGTGTTTAAAGTGTAGGAAATTAGGTAATTGGGCTAAAAATTGCCTGCTTAATGCCAGCAAGACAAAGGATAAGGCCCAACCTAAATTGAAGATGGTATGGCAAAAGAAGAGTGAAGGGGAAGAGAAACATAATAAAGAAAAGCAGGTTGAAGAGTGTGAAAGAATTAAGAGGGTTGTGGTCAAGGTAATCTCTAAGAACAAAGAGTTGGAAGGGACTCATGCTGAACTGGAATATAATATGGTGGAAACCCATCAGCGAGAAGCGAAAAGTGAAGAGAAGAAAAATATTGATGGATTCCTATAGAATGAGAGGGAGACCTAGAATGTCTAATGCCTTGGGATGGTAATCATGAGAAATTTGGGGAAGGACTTTGATGAGTTTGGTCTTGATAAAATCCCTTCACAGGGTTTTGATATGTCGATCATTGATGGAAATTTAAGGCTAGAAATTGGGATCCCTATTTTATCTCCGGCCTCTAGTGGAAGGGAAGAGTCTGCCCTGATTCGCGAGTTTGCTGATTCGTTGGAGAAGGTGTATGAATCTTTTATGGATTCAAGCCAGAATGTAGAGCATATAAATGTGAACCTATCTCAAAACAATAATGGTATGATGGATACTCTTCCCTTGGAGAAGAAAGAGTATTATGTGAAAGAGTGGGAGTCTGGGAAGGAGGAGGAGAGTTAGGAAGAGACTAACAAAGAGGATTTATGCTCTAATAATAAGAGGAACAAGAAAAATCATCAACTGAGTACTCCGAAAGGGATCTCAATGAGAACAAGAGCAAAGGAAGATTGTGGATCCACAAAGAATAATCAAGGGAGAAGATCTTCCCAGTGGCACAGGGAGAATGATAGCATGTAGGACATTGTAGATGGTTATCAAAAGACCATTCCAAAAATTTGCAATCTCACTCCAGGTAAGAAATTAGGATCATGTCATGGAATATTTGGGGGATAAATAGAATCCATAAGAGGGATGTGTTGTATAATTTTGTTAGAGATGATAAACCTGATATTTTATTGGTTCAAGAATCTAAAATTCCTAAATAAAAAGTGGAAAAGATTAATTTATTTAAAAATTATGGGGTTCAAGGGAATAGTTTAGAAGGCACCTCTGGTGGTATTGTCACCTTCTAGAATCTTAATTTTATCAAAGGTGAACCTTGGTTTGAAAATGCTAACCATGTGGCCACCAGATTTACTCATATCAAAGACAATTTCAGCTAGATCATGTCTAACATCTATGCCCCTAATGGAAGGGGAGCTAGAGAGCGTTTTTGGAAAAACTTGGCTGCCTTTCACTGTAAATACATTAATGAGACTTGGGTGGTTATGGGAGATTGCAATACTCCACTGTAGGATAATGAAAAGTTAAGAAGATCCCAGATCAATATGGAAAGAAAAATGGACCTTTTGGATTTCATCAGCAATAAAGCACTGATAGATTTAGAGCTGCAAGGAGCTTCCTTTAGTTTGTCTAATCCTAGAGTGAAGAGGAGTTGATTCAAGTTAGATTAGATATAAACTTAATTTCTGATCAATGGTTCTTAAGTAATTTTTTCTCTTTGAAAGCCCTTTTGAGGGTGGGCTTTGATCATTTTCCTATTAGCTTTGTGGTGGATCCTATTGTGGCTAAAAGAAATACACCTTTTAGATTTGAATGTATGTGATTACACCATCCTAAGCTCCGTGTTGAGGTTGGAAATGGTGGAATATTTCTGTTTTGGGGACTGTTATGTTTAGGGTGGCTAAAAAACTAAGAGAAGTCAAAATCAAGATTAGAGAGTGGAATAAAGATTTTTTTGGAAATATCTTCAGAAGAAAAGATGAGCTAAAATTGGATCTAAAGGAGATCCAGGAGAAGATCTAGCAAGAGGGATGCAATATGGAGACTAGAAAGAAATAAAACAGTCTTCTTGTGGAGATGCATGACATCATGGCTAAAGAAAAAGACTTCTGGAGACAAAGATCCAGGGTTCAATGGCTTTCAGTTAGGGATAAAAATACTAGATATTTCCATTTGTCTGCTCTAAAACACCGCGCTGTGAATAAGATAAACTATATTGAGGAAAATGGTGTTCGTTTTGAGAAGGAAGGGGACATTAGGAGACAAGATGTTGAGTATTTTAGCAATCTCCTTTCAGATAATGATGGGGTTAATCAAAATTTGCAGGACTATTTTAGAAGCTATCCCTAGTCTAGTTTTGGAGGAGGACAAAAAAATGCTTTCGACCATCTCGTCGAAGGAAGAAATTAAGAAAGCTATCTTTTCTTTTGAAGGTAATAAATCCCCTAGACTAGATGGCTTTCTGATGTTCTTTTTTCAATGGTTCTAGGAGATTGTTGAAGAGTGTGTGGTGAATGGGGTTAAGGAATTCTTTGGATCAAGAAACATTTTGAAGGAAATCAATGCTACCTTTCTATTTTCGATTCCTAAATGTCCTGGGGCAACAGATTTTGAAGCTTTTAGGCCCATAAGCCTTTGTAATTATTTCTATTAAATTATTTCTAAAGTCTTGACTTCCAGACTTTTAACTATCCTGCCTTCCTTAATTTCCCCTTTGTGAAATGGCTTTTTTCCTGGAAGGAAAATTTTGGATTCGATTATAACAGTGCATGAAAATATTCATTCACTCTCCATTTCTAAGACTAAAGTCTTTATCTTGAAGCTTCATATTTCCAAAGCCTATGACTAGATTGATTAGGAGTTTTTATTCAAGATAATGGAGGCATTTGGCTTCAGTAAAAGAGCCATTCAAATGGTTTTCCAACTCATTGCTTCCACTACCATCGCCATTTTGGTCAATGGGTTCGGGTATGTGTAGGATCATGATGGGCTAAAACGTGGTGATATCTAAGTGATATGATGGCCCATGTGGCTGGAAACTTTATTTTTACCCAAAATTGATGAAATGAAAAGGGTTTCTAAAGGAGACTCTCAGCTTTCCACTAATATAAATTATTTTTTACTTTGAATTTAATAAATAATTATTATTCATTTTCTATTTGAATTACAACTAAAGTCCTGATTGATAAGATGATTGAAAAAAATCTATAGCTTTCAAACTATATCACATTTTTTGAATCCAAAATATGTGTCACATTCTATGCTTCACATACTATAGGATTAAAAAAAAAAGAATTGAATTTCATGAAGTTTTGATCAAGTTAAGGTGGTTAGACATACAAGTTTTTATATTTTTAAAAGTTGTAATAAAAAATACATAATTAATTATTTACATGGAAACAAATTACAAAAAATTATGCATCACATCAGGACATGAGTCCCCTACTTATATCTAAAATATTATAAAAAAATATTATCATTTTATTGTGGTTAGGGTGGTCAGACAAACACCTACTTCTTATTTTTTCCCTGGAATTTAAGTACTACTGCATTGAAATTTCAAATTTTCACCAAATAGATTTTTAAAAATAAAAAATAAACCTAGTAGTTTAGAAAATAAATTCAATTTTCTATAGATTCTATTCTTACATATTTTTGAAATAATATAGATAACTTATTCAAATTTTTATGTCAAGTTGCTAACTTTGATTTTCTGAATTTTATTGCCACTTAAGGGCCTGTTTTTTCCATGATGATCCTGCACATACCCGTCCCCTTCACATTTTTTAAAGAATTTCAGAGGTTTAAGACAAGGTGACACCATTTCCTCTATTATGTTTACTTTAATGGCTGAATGCCTCAAGATGAACTTGAATAGACTGCTTGGTCAATGAGCCCTTATGGGTTTACATCCTTCGTCTAGCAACCTTGTTTTCTCTCATCAATAGTTTGTTGATGACACCATTCTGATGGGTAGATCAATAGTGGCTAAAGCAAGAACTCTTAAAAAAAAATCGACAACTATGAGGGGCTTCTGGCCAAAAGATTAATATTCAATAAAGTTCTCTTTTTTTCTTCAATACTCTAGTTGGAAGACAAAACATGATAGAAAGTATTTTTGGCTGTAGAGTGGATGTTCTTCCTTTAATATATCTGGGCTTGCCCTTGGGCCTTAAGCCCTCTGACTCTTTCTAGAATTCCTTAGTGGACAGATTCAAGAAAAAGTTGGCGAGATGGAAAGGAGCTCTTCTCAGTCAAGCTAGTAAGATTCAATTCCTCATGGCCACTCTTTAGAACCTTTTGATCTATGCTCTTAGTCTTTTTAATATTCCTCTAAAATTTGTGGAAGCTATTGAAAAATCCAAAAAAAAATTCTCTAGTCTATAGTTGAAGAAAGGCGACGTATGCCCCTCATTGAATGAGACATGGTTTTTAGACTAAAGAAGTTAGGGGGATTGGGCCCTAGAAAAATCAAAACTATGAATAAAGCTCTCCTTGCTAAACAAATTTGGAGAATTTTCTCCTCAAATGGAGAATGGAAGAAAATCTTAAGAAGAAAATATCTTGGTAACATTGACTCTCTAAATTCTTTGCTAGAATCTCAGAGTCTACCCCGTGGATCAGCTCTTTGGAATGATATCTTGGAAGGGAGTAAAACCCTTCACTTGGGAATGGGATGGAGCATAAGAAATGGGAATCCTTTAAGGTTTTGGGAGGATAGATGGATTTTGAAGGAACCTTTGGTTTCTTTTGATAGTTTCAAACATTGGGCGGACATTTGCAAGGCTACTATTGGAATCCTTGTTAAACACTACTAGAGGAATGGGTGTTGGGTGAATCTTTTCCAGATCAGTATAGATCTTGCCCCTATCCAGTCTTTTGTTATGGCTTTTAGAATTCACTTGAACTATTAGGAGGACATCATGGTTTTGATGAATAGTTCATCAGACAACTAGTTTAGTTCATCAGACAACTAGTTTGTTTCATCCATTGTCTCTTTATTGTCCTTATCTCTTGGCCCTCCCCCCTTTTGGGCCAAAGCTTGTTTAAGATTCTTGACCCCTAAGGTTAATATTTTCTTCTAAATCCTTCTTCAGAACAAGGTGCTTATGGTGGACAACCTTTTTAAGAGGGGTTTTTAGATCCCCAACCGCTGCTACCTTTGTAAGTGTGTGGCAAAAATGGCTAATCATTTGTTTATTCACTATCCTTTTGTGAACTCTATCTAGGAAAGGTTCTACTCTCTGTGGAGTATCTCCTGGGTGTCACTTGGCACTATTAAGGATCAATTTACTCAGTGGGTGGTGCCTTCTTCTAACCCGCATATTCGCAAGTTGTGGTCTTGAACTTTCCCTTACATTTCCTGGGGAATTTGGAAGGAGAGAAATAATAGAGTTTTTAGGGATAAGGAAACTAATGAGAAAATTGTGTTTGAAAAAAAATTTAGGCTCATAGGGGAAAATTTTAATTTGGCTCCTTATCATGAGGTGGTGATGGAATCTATGGTTTGTTTGGCTTATGACTCTAAAATGGCCAATATTTGGGAGTTTAAAGGAGATGTATCCTTGGCTTCTAAACTTGCTAAAAATAATCATGATAGTGTCTTGTGGTATCACCCTCCCAATGGTTGGATTAAAGCCAATTTTGATGGGGTGGCAAAAGGGAATCCAGGAATGGTTGGGAGTGGAAATGTGTTACATGATGAGAAAGGTATGTTCATTGTTGTGGTTGTTGTCTCTCTGGGGAAAAAACCCAATCATTTAGTTGAAGCTATAGGAGCCTACCAGATCATTAATTTGGCTACTAGTTTGAACTTTAAAAATGTTTGGATTGAGGGTGACTCCAAGAATATCATTGATTGTCTCCTTGAATTTCCCCCCCCATCTTGGACTATTAAGTACTAGATTGATGAGGCTAGGGACACTTTATCTAAGTTTGAGAAAGTCAAAATTTCCCATATCTATAGGGAAGGGAATGGTGTGGTGGATGTCTTTGCCAATGAGGGAATAAGACTAAATAGAAAGGTGGCATGGCAGAATTACAAAGATTTATCTGCTAATGTTAGAGCCCTAATCAACTATGATTGCACTCATGGGAGAGAAGCTGCATTTAAAGATGATTAAAGAGAATGGTGCTAAGTATCAAGATATTATAAGATTTGGTGGTAGAATCATAATGAATATGATAGATGGGTTGATCTTGCATATTTTGTGGGTGCTTTGGTTTTGCTGCGATCACATAAGTTTGTATTTTCTTGGTGACGGATTTCAGAGCAAAAGATTGATGACAATGGGAGGAAGTAGGAAAAGAGTTGAGCCTACTGTCTGTACAAAGAATAAAGACAATTCAAAGGTTTGGAAGAAAATTGAGAAGGGAGGGCTACAACCATTTATTGAAAGACTTCATGGGCCAGACTTCAGAGCTACTAATTATTTTGCAAAACATTGGAATAAAGAAGATATCATCTTTTGAAGGAAGGTGCGGGTGGATGAGGCGCTTATTGGTGAAGTTACTAGTCTCTCTCTTGATGGTGTGAAATTTTACCATGCCAGAAAATATTCAGACGAAGTTGTTATCAATTTTCCAAAGATGGAGGAGGAGAAAAAGAGACTTGTTAAAGTCTCTAATAGCTATTTTGAGTCAAGTAGAATCAAGAAAATTTGGAGGGAGGTGCTCAAAGTCCTAATGGAATACATTACGCTGGATGGGAGATTTACTAGAGATATGAGTATCATTTCATTTTACTCAACCACTTCATATATAAGGTTAGGGTATCTTTCCCCTATTACTTATTGTGCTCCTTGAACAATAGCATTGAGGAGAATAGGAAAAATCCTAACAAGAATCTAGTCCTGCATGCTGGCCTTATTCGGCTCATTTATGAGAACTTCAAGAATATGTCGGTTGCTTCTAACCCCATCTTTGTCTCAGCCTCAGAGGGTTGCGACACTGATTCTAGCTTGCCTGAGGATATCAAGGGTTTGGACTCAGACTAGGTGGAAGAGATTAATCCTCCTCCTAGTAAAAAAAGAAAGAACACTCCTTTTGCTAAGCCCTCAAACAAAAAATATTGGCCTCATAAAATTCCTCCTGAAGCATTAGTGTCGAAGAATAAGATAAGGAATGGACCCCCTATGGATAAGTTGGTGGCCTCTCAGAGGATTCTCTAGTTGATAAGTTTGGGGAACCATCTAGGAAGGAAATCTCCTCTGCCTCTTTCCACTTTGTTGATAGAGAGGATAGGCCCAACCCTATTATGGACATGAATCCTAATTATCCTGCTTTTGAACCTGATAGGGAGTTTTATGGCGATATTGTTTCTCTGGCCAGAAATGTAGCAATTGATAATTTCAAAATTCTGAAGTGGGCCTTTCATGAAATTAAGGACTTAAATCTTAAAAATAGAGCTATCACCAATAAAGTGGAAATTCTGAAAGCCAAAGTGGTGTAGTAGAACTCGGCTGAGGCTTTGTGGATGGCGTACGAGAAGATGGACATGGAAGACTACCTCCAGAAAGAGGTAGATTTCACTAAAAACCTTAAGAAGGATGGGGAGATCCTTGTAAAAGAGATTGATAAAATTAGGGAAGCTCTGAAAGCCACGATAGAACACAACTACAAAATTGTTAAAAATAACTCTACTATCTTGAGGGATTTGGCAGAAAAATGGACAACACTCAGCAGGGAATTTTAATTGTGGATCTGGACGCTGAGAAGAACAAAAACAAAGCAGAGGATTTGGGCCCTTTGAAGAGAACCAAGGCCAACATGAAGAGAAAATAGGATACAACGCCTCTGGAGACCTAGGATCTAAAGATGGTGGCCAAGGATTTGGACATCCTGGAAATGGAAGTGGCAGAGACCTTAAAGTCTTTGGGTTAGGTTTGGTTGTGTTTCTGCTGTTGTTGTTTTTTTTCTTTCCTTTTGCTAGATTTTGCTAGTGGTTGCTGTTATTTTATGTTTATCTTTGGTGTGCAGCATGTCTTTTCGAAGACTTTCTTATGATCAATCTTTGATTGGTTTGTAAACTTTGTGGTTTCGGGTCCCTCTAAAACCAATTTTTTCCTCAATCAAAAACAATAATTAAATACATAAATTGTAAAACTTTAGATAATAATTGTATATGACTTTTTCCTTTTCATCATTTTATATCACATCAAATGATTCATCATTTTCCTTCTAAGATTTCATGTCAAATCGAATGATTCATCATCAATATGATCTAACCTAAAAAAAAAATTCACTATTATTATCATAAGCTTTCTAACTTTGAAAAAAAAATCATATTTATTTACATCAAACTTGTCTATGACTAACCCGGTAAATCATCTGCAACGCTCATTAATATTGCAATTTATTAATAGTGTTCCTCCTCCAATACCTGAGCATGAAGCCAAACTCTATTGTTTCTTCTGCTTATCTGTAATGTTTGTTCTTCTCTCCTGGATAGGAGCCACATCAAGCCCATAGATAATAGTAAAGTAAGTTTTAAAATACATGCTAATTAATTTTAAGATTCCTAATCGGTCATTCTCTTGGTATTGAAATCTTTGTAATGATATCATGTTTGCAATATGAAATGGGTGAAAAATTCAATAATATTGTTTGTTTGCGATGACTAGTTACAATCTTCAAGCTATCATACATTGGAGTGGTTGCATGTTTTGATAGGCGATGAATCATAGCCAATATTATTGGGTGCCCTGAATCCTTGCAAAAAGGAAACAAAACATTATAGCTTGTGCAACAATGTTTTCACTCTATTAGATTTTCCGCGTAGTTGCTTTGATATACCTCATAATGTTTTCTCAAGCAACAATAATTTTCAATTGTTTATGGTACTTGATCATGACATTTTCTAAAGTTATTTTTTTAGTACAAATTATATGATTAGAGTTTTCATATTAATATCATAATTATTTCTTAACTTTTATTAAGTATATCATTATCAGAAAGTTGAATTCTAAAATTAATATAATAACTAGCAGTTGAACGTAGTGACATGCAATGATGAGTCAATAGAAAAAGGGGAAGTCCAAATGGTAGGGATGTGTAGGGGAATAGATTGTCCATCACTATGAACAATGGTGGCATCAATGTTCCAAATAAAACTCGAAATATGGCTTATCAGTTCCAAGAATGTGTCAATATGTATGAATTTTGTTTGCATTTTCTATGACATACATCAAAACTTGCACATGACATTTTTCATGACTATGATCAATGGTGACAACAATGTTCCATATAGAACTTAAAATATAACTTATCATTTCATACATGTAGATATGTATGTATGTCATAGTAGATGCAAATGCCATTGATACACACTGATCCCTATGTTTATTCTATTGGGACATTCTTAGAATGATAAATTATATTTTGTGTCCATATGCTTATTCTTGGAATGATAAATTGTATTTTAAGTGTTATAGGAAACATTGATGCCACCATTTATCACAACAATGGACAATGTATGTTCTTGGTTGGTTGTTTTCCAAGAAAATAGACTATAAGCTAATGAAAGTTAGTCTACATCCAAGCCATTATGCTAAGACAACAGGGCATAGATGAGGTTGAGATAGATATACATAATCTCAAAAGGATAATACAATTATCTTAAAGCTTAGAATATTATTGATTTGGAATAGGGAATATTAATGTCAAATAATTGTATTTACATAATTCATGCACAACCATAACAATAAAGAGATAATTGCATTCACAATTTTTTTTTGAAGATTGATACAAAAAATTTAAACTATATTTTTTTATTTTATTTCTAAATTTTCCTTTACTTGAAATCGGAATATATCTTGAGAGATTATTGTTGCATACAATTGTTTATTTAACCATTCAATCTGATTTTCCAGTCATTTTGATTATTCTCAAAGGTCATTTATAAGACATTACTTCCTCAAAATACCCATTATGTGATTTGGATACTCAACAATTTCAGGATCATCACATAAATTCAAACCATAATGAATGTTCACACTCCTCAAAACAAAAAATAAGAGTAATTGATAGAGCCTGGCTAAAATCCTTGTGGCAAGGCTGACTTCATAGAAGATCTAATGTCATGAAAGTATCCACAAATCTCACGAATATAGGATGAGATGAAAGATCACTGACTAAGACATTACTATCTTATATAAAATAGGATTATTTGTCTTGAGTATGTTCTGCAAAAATTAAAGGAAAATGTGAAGTTTAGTGTGATGAACATGTGTCATTGGTAGGCAGTATCTAAATTAGAAAATACAAAGAGATCTATAATCTATAATAAATAATTTTTAATGCACGTTCAATAGAATGGATTAAATAAATAAGATGAAGGCATACCTTGTACATGTAGTGGGATGCATTATGAATGGAACAAAAGAAGGCCTTCTCTCCACCCTACCATATTGGGTCATGCAGCCTCATGGGTTGTAACCAAACCCCTGAGCAAGAACATACATTATTGACCACTTTGATCAATAGTGAAACCAATGTTTCAGCACCTAAGAATTTTCTTTAGTTGAAATCAATGTTTTACATTTTTAAAAGTATATATTGTTGTATCATTTATGAAAAATAATTTAAAATGTAGTTGTGAAATAAGAGATGGAATAAAGGACATATAGCATTACCTTGCCTATAAATAGAATGTAGTTTCACAACTCGTACACCATATCAAACATGTGATCACAAAGTTATTTAGCATTGTGGAGATGTGTAGTTACAACTAAGAATGTTTGCATTCTAAAATGGTTTCAATCAGATATAGTTAAACACAAGGAAAATGTGAAGTTTAGTACAACGAACATGTATCACTGGTAGACAATATATCAATTAGGAAACATAAATAGTTCTATAATTCATAATAGATAATATGTAATGCATCTACAATAGAAGAGTTCAGATAAACAAGATACAGGAATACCATGTGCACAGAGCAGGATATAGTATGTTTACAATTATAACTCCCATATAATTATATTTTAGCACCTAAGAATTTTGTTTAGTTAAAATTAGTGTTATACATTTTTAAAAGTATATAGAATTGTATCATTTTTGACAAATAATTTGATATGCACTTGCGAAATAAGGGATGGAATAAAGCAGATATAGCCTTACCTTGTATATAAGTGTAATGTAGTTGCAGCTCGTGCACCATGTGAAACTTGTGATCATGAAGCTATTAAGAATATTCAAGATCTATAGTTACAGTTGAGAACAATTTCAATCTAGAATGGTTACAATCTGGTATAGTTAGACACAAATGGTTCGGAGGTGAGAGCACTAGTAGCAACATCATTAACCAAAGAAGAGGAAGGTATTTAGAGAAAAATTAAATATAAATTTTATATGGTGAACCAAAGAAGAAGGGATTTAGGTTTTCCATTGGAGGAGAGAAGAAGCATAATGCAAAAATTGAACAACTTCTCTTTGTAACCACCATAGAAGCAAAAATCTGGCTAACTTGGCAGTAGTGATTGCAATTGCACTATGGAGGGAATGACAAGGAAGCAAAATTTGAAATGTTGGGAAGTCTATATGCATTGAAATGAAGAGGGAAGGGAGAAGCGGTATAGTTATTATAAAGAATAGAAACATTTCATCATGATGCAAATGCACACAATTGTTGGAGGTGTTCCTCTTCTTTCATTTGAAGAGAATTGTATTTGTTGGAATGTAATCTAGAGTATCAATCAAAAGAGAAAGGTGGATCTATGTGCATTACTATTATTGATTTTACACAGTATAGAGTTGTGAATGTTAGTCACTCTCTTTCTTTGGTTCCAATATCTATTGTATCTCTCTCGAGTGTCAAGCCCTGAGAATTATGTATTGTTATTTCCCAAGCCATTGTCAAGGGGAGCTATGTTTGGTTTCCTAGTGTGATCGGGGGAATGGGGATGGATTTTGGGTTTTCTTGATGCTATGTTGGGACAATGTAGTTTGAGAAGTGCATGCAACAACATATTTAGGCGATTGAGGTGGTTTAACACCCCTATCATATACGATAGAATTGAAAAAACTCAATGATCCATTAAATAGGCTAGCTACCACCCAAAGCTTTTTTGTTAACATTACTTGTTTTCCAATTGCAAGTAAGAGCTTTGCTTGAAGTTTCTCATCATCGCCACAATCAAATGTGTTTCACTGAGTTGTTTCAGCAATACTAATTGCAATGAGAAAATTTAACTCTTGAATAATTTTTCAATTGTGTAAGGTAACTGGCCTATTTGTTGGGAATAAGTGAATAGCTAGATCAAAGTCTTGGTTTTGTCCAGCTAAAAGCATGGAGCTTGTTCAATTCATAAGAGTCTATCAATCAACTTGAGATGCCTAACAATTTTTAATATTCAAAAGGATTCTACGAAACTATTGTTGTGTATCAGACTATCCATGTTGGTGAAAGACTCTGTCAAGCATAGCAACAACATTATTAGTGTGCCAAAGAGCTAAGGCTATGGAGTGAGAAATTTAGATAGTCCTATCCAAAACAAGTGGAAACTATTCCAGGTTTCCCACAAGTATAATAGAGGCACCACCAAATGGCTACATATGTTTATCAAGAAACACTTGCCAGTATTAGTTATCTACTTTGACTAACAACTTAGGCCCCAAGAAGCTCATTTCATCAATTAAAATGTACTTAATATATTTGAATTCCTCTTGAAATATGGTCAATGGCTATCCTTTTAATGGCTTCATATCTCTAATTAGTATTCGAAGAGTTGTATGCATAATAGAGGCATGTATAATGTAAGTGGCCACCCCCATTGCTACCAAAGCAAGCAAAGGATTCATTCTTTGATTTGGCGATGTATTTAGTGTTCTCCAAATATTGTCTATAAGAAATAATTTACCTATACCAATAGTACCTTGAAAAATCATAGACAATGGTGATGATGAAGATGGGCCAAGATGGTGTTGTTCAATGATATTTAGAGCAAGCTTTTGCTTAGGAGATAGTTGATGGTAAACTGCAGGTGCAGTCGGTGGGAAAAGAGTATCTTCAACTGTATGTAATTTACTCGTTGAGATGAAATCTATTGAAACGTTATGTATATTCTCAAGAACATGGTGTGTGCCCCATATGTGATTTAAATTGAAGTCTCATCTACCCAATAGTTGCAGCTGGTCAAAGCAAACATTGTTTGTAGCACCAAGGAAAGAAAGAAACTCACATTCATATTCATCTACGTGAGACAAAGAGTAGGTGTTTTTGGTATCACTATCACCTTCCTCTTCACTAGTTGGGGGAGCAATAACTCTATTGAAATGCCAATGATGATAGCCAGTAACATGAAATCGACTCTAGTTCTTTTTTATACTATCTCTAGTGAAGCCTATATCTTCTTCGATATTTCAAAAAGGCTTGTATAGCAGCAATTTCATTCAAAAAAATGTTTCAAAGGAATCAAAATGCTTTGGGGGGGGGGGGCTAACTTGAAGAGCAGGTAAAAAATGATAACAACAAGGTGTGGTCACAAACACCAATCCCTGCCTTTGCAATTTATTGATATGTATACAATTGTGCAGATTGAATAAAGGATATAGTGTCCATGTCAAGTAGTCTCTATATGTAACAATGAATATAACTACTTTCTAGCTCATCACCATTATTAGCTATTATAAAATAGTGGAATTTTTACCTACTCACATTCAAAGACAACAAATGTCAGCTTGACATGACAAGGGGAAACTTTTGTAGCATATGGCATGTTTCTTGTGCACCAATGTCACGATCTGCAACCAAGTTCATCATGAATTTTTGAGAGGGAAGCAATTCTTTATCCCCAAATGAATTTGTATTTTCAAGCCTTTGCAAGATATCAATATAGCTTTTAGACTTTTTTTAAGAATTTCATGTATATTTAGAAATGTACTTTAGCACAATTTGTCTTGACAAAACTGGTTGGAAATCAACGTTTGCTCACCAAACTGCAAGCTTCTCAAGGTTGTGGATATTAATGCACTCATAATTTCTTCCTCATTTATAGGATTTTTTTGATTCACTATCAATTTCCAATGTCGATGATGGTTGTGCATTCCACGGAGCTTTGTAGTGACATTGTAATTGGTGGCCATTTTTCCTAAGGCATGTGTACTATGTACATTTGGTATGCTTTTGCACCATGTTCACTAGTTGTTCATAATCCACAATTAGGACCATGCAAGAAATATGTAAACTTTCAGGCAAACATGGGTCCTCCAAAGAAGAGTGGTGGACTCTTGATATTAACTTTTTTGGGAAACAAGGATTCCATGCTGAAACATAGCGATCAAAGAAGTTTTTTTCCTACTAAACCTTGTCTGGGTTGGACTAGTCAAGAATGTCCATATTTGGGGCACCTGGAAGCCACAAGAAACCATGGACATGTGCTAATCCATGATGTTTCCACTCATACCTATACCATTAATCCTTTGTATGTAAAATCCTCTCAATAACCTCTTCATAGAAAATGGTGAATTGCAAGTGCATGTACAAGGCTATTCTATGTGGTTTCTAGATGACATTGTCTATGAATCATCTATGAGAGTATGGCATGTGCGATTGGGCAACAGGATCAAGTACCCTGTGCAAATCAGGGCATTTTGTGTTTGTAGAGATCAAATTGAAGAAGAGAGTCGGTGTCCCAAGCTAGTGGATTATTGTTAGGAGCTCTTGCCAACACTTACCCCAATATGAACACATTACTCGCAAAGATGTACCATAGTGAATGATTTGGTTTGCTATCTAGGTGTCTTGTGCATCTTGACTCAATTGTTGCAATGTAACCACAATCTTTGGGATCCTTTCTTCCAAGTTTTTTTTCATGAAAATGGAAGTTGATTATTCGCTTCAATGTCTCATTATTAAATTATAAAGGTAATGTCGAAAATTGAAATTCCTCCCAAATCTATTATCATAGTGTCTCATCAAGTGCAATGCATATTAATGTAAGGTAATCTGTATGCTTCTTGATTATAGGGGCATCATTGTTCAAGTGGGGAACAATGTTGGAAAATCCATGCTTAATAACCCTTTTTTATTATATTCATTGATAGGGTTAGAATTTATCTCAGGCCAACGAAAAGTATCTTGACTAATGTCTTCAATCTGCAAGGCATATCTAATTGCTTGCAATTCTCAAGGAGGGTTGGGCATCAATGGAATAAATGATAATGAGTCCTCAAGCTTAGCTTTTTGATCAACAACAATTTTTGAAGTTGTCATTGGTTCATCTATGTTATGTACTGATTCTTTCGTTATGTGTATAAGATCAGAGATGTCAGTACTTGTAGTAGAAAAAAAATTTAAAGCATCACAATCAATTTCAACATCACTATAGTATGCATCATTTTCACTTTTGTATATCAATGCAAGCATGGCATTATGTTTGTCTACATAGAAATCATAGTTCATCCACTGAATGTCAGATCTTCAAACAATCACCACTTCAACATCATGTAGGCGATGTGGTAAAAAAGTTGCAATGACCATGATGTCTTGAGGGAAACTTATAGTATGGCCACTATATTTGTATTATCCTCCTCTAGAATGGGTCACTTGCAAAAATGGAGCAACTCTAGGTATAAACATTTCTTCAACCTGAGAAAGCTTTACAAGGATAGGAGGTTGTGGTCTTGGATCCATCTTGTTCACTAAACTAAATCTATGGATTCCCTTTTCAGAATCACAATGCAGAAAAACAATGTCCACATTGGATGCTCGCACTTTCATGCTGACATAGATTTCCTTGCAAACACTACAAAATTTCAAATTAGACAAACCATCAATGTGTCGGTGGAAGGACTGCATTGCAACATGATAATAATCTCCAAATATTCTATTATAATGGTGGTGGGATGATGATGCAGATGACAAGCCATGCTTAGAAATGGTTTTATTGGTATCCACATCTAGCCATTGTCGAGGCACCTTCACTGGGAAGGTTGTGTGGAAGATGGAAAGGGATGGAGGGTGTGGGACTATAGAAGTGAGCATGTTCTTCCAATGAGCTTGGAAACACTTGTGGTGTGGCTGCTTGATCAAGCCAGGTCAAGCAAGGATGAAATATGGTGGCTCTTTGTTGCAATTATTTGGCTTGATGACTTACACAATTATGGTCTGTATGCCACACATAATAGATTTGGTATCTTTCCCATTTTACTACCTATTTTTCATCCACGCTTGATTTAGTGCTGGAAATTGAATAAGACTGAGGAGCCTACAACCATAATATGAGAAAAATAATAAACTGCTTGAAAACACAAAGTTAAAGAACAATGGAATAACTAAAGAGGTTAAGCCAGCTAAAAACATCACAACTGTTTAGTAGCATGATGGACAACAAGAACCAAGAGGATAAGCTCTAAACATAGGTGAATATGGTTTTGATGGACAGGAAGCAAGAAAAGAAGAAGTTTTAAAGATATATATGTGTGTGTGTGTGTGTGTGTTTCAACAAGTTTAAATGTAGATGTATATGACTATTGTTTGTAAGTAATTTCACATACATACATGTCCACATCTAAATTTTTTTGATGAAAGATTAAAGAATAGAGAATTTTGTCTCAATGTATAACCACTTCTATAAGAAGCAAAGCAACAAGATCCAAAACACACTAAAACAAGGCTTGCTCTCCATCCTACCATATTGCGACATGGAGCCTTGAGGGCTCCTAACAAACCCTCGAGCAAGAGCATAAATTGTCTACCACTATAATCAATGTTGAGATCAATTTTTAATATATTATAGTTAGATACAGCCTATTATACATATGAATGTTGTTTGTAAAGGAGGCCTACTCTCCACCCTACCATATTTAATATTTACAATTAGTTCATCGTATCTTTTTATTGTAATGCAAATATTCTATAGATGGGAGTGATGAACATATTTTTTGGAGTAAGCATGCTGAAGTAGATGAATACACAACATGTAATGCACATAATCATCATGTGTAAAATCTGAGGCTCACGCATCAAAACACTGTTGGCTTCCAATGCATGTAGTAAAATATTCTACAAAATCCATGGCAAACAACATGACTTGTAATTTCTTGGAAAATTCCAATATTTTTTATATCATTATGAATGCCAAAAATTATGTAGCATTTCACTACATTCTCTAGGTATGTGCAGGATCATCATGGAAAAAACAGGCCCTTAAGTGGCAATGAAAATTTAGAAAATCAGAGTTAGGCAACTTGACATAAAAATTTGAATAAGTTATCTATATTATTTCAAAAATATGTAACAATATAATTTGTAGCAAATGGAATGTAGTTTCTAAACTACTAGATTTATTTTAAAAAAAAAGAAAAATCTATTTGGTGAAAATTTGAAATTTCAATGCAGTAGTACTTAAATTTCAGGGGAAAAAAAGAAGTAGGTGTTTGGCTGATCACCCTAAGAACAATAAAATGGTAATATTATTTTATAATATTTTATATATAAGTAGAGGACTCATGTCTCGACGCGATGCATACATTTTTGTAATTTTTTTCCAAGTAAATAATTAATTATGAATTTTTCATTACAACTTTTTAAAAATTTAAAAACTCGTATGTCTGACCACCTTAACTTGGTCAAAACTTCATGAAACTAAATTTTCATTTGTTTAATCCTATAGTATGTGAAACATAGAATGTGATGCATGTTTCGGATTCAAAAAATGTGATACCGTTTGAAAGAGATAGATTTTTTCAATCAATCTATCAATTAGGACTTTAGTCATAATTTAAATAGAAAATAAATTATTATTATTTATTAAATTCAAAGTAAAGAATAATTTATATTGGTGGAAAGCTAAGAATCTCCTTTAAAAACCCTTTTTCATTTCATCAATTTTGGGTAAAAAAAAGTCATCAGCCACATGGGCCATCATATCACTTACATATCACCATTTTTTGGGCCATCATGATCTTGCACATACCCCTCTATAGGCCAAAATAGCTCCTTTGTCCACAAAAGCACCATGCTCATCAGGAAAAAATAGTTTCATGTTTATGAATAAAATGGCATGTCATCCACTATACAAGCTATCATTCTAAAAATTATCCAAGGAAGGACAAGCGAGTGTGGGTGTTTGTTACAAGTATTTGGGCCGAGAATTTTCACAGATGTAGTCTTTATGCTATGCATAATAGAGTTGGGACCTTTGGGATTTTAGTGGCTTTTTTATTTCCATACTTGATGCAGAGCTGGAATTTGAACACGTTTGAAGAGCCTATAACCATAATATGATGAAGACAATAAAGTTCTTGTAAAAACCAACTTAAAGAGAAACTATGCAGCTAAAGAGCAGATAGGAAATATAAAATGAAACACAACAAAAGAAGGCCTACTCTCCACCCTACCATATTGGGTCATGGAGCCTCATGGGCTCTTACCAAACCCTTGAGGAAGAACATATGTTTTCCACCACTTCGATCAATGGTGAAACCAATGCTTCTTATTAAACTTAATATACAACCTATCATTCTAAGAACTCCTTTTTGAGGCTGAAAAAAATAATAAATAAAACAGTACATCTGACTTGAAACACCTATATATCGGTGTAGATTTTTTTTTGCAAGAACATTTGTAAGAATTTTATGCCTTGGATGCATTTGTGGGAATCTATTGTGCAAATATATATACACACAAAAATAATATGTGGGAATGTATGTATGTGGAATTACATGCAGAGAATAGGTATATTGTGTACTACTATAATAAATATAGAGATCAATGTTTAATATTACACTTAATATATAGCCTACCCTACATACGAATGTTATGTGCATCTAATCTCATAGACATACATAACTTCACATAGGTTAAATAATATGAAACACACAAAAAAAACCTGCTCTCCACCCTACCATACTGGGTCATGGAGCGTCATGGGCTCTTACCAAACCCCCAAGCATGAACATACATTGTCCACCACTATGATCAATGGTGAAACCAATGTTGCTTATTACACCTAATATAGAGCTTATCATTCTAACATTTCCTTTTTGAGGCTCAAAGAAATAATACCCAAGCCCTGAAAACCAACATCATGCATTGGATGCATATGTAGGAATCTGCGGCTTGGAAATATACACACTAAAAATGCATGTGTAGAAATGTATGTATGTGGCATTGGATGTAGAAAATATACATACATAGATGAATGGAAAGTTATATATATATTTACAAACTGATACATGCATTGAATCAAGCTATTGAACTTCAACCTTCAAAGAAGCTCTCCATCCTAGCTCACAGTTCTGACAACAAGCAAAGCCACAGAAAAACACCCAACAATGCCTTATTGAAAATTGTGAAGACTTTCCCTATGTCTTCTGAGGTTTTAAATGGAAGGTATTATTACAACCATTTCCACTACATGGAAACCATACACCAATAAATTTTGATGTCAAGAGGGCGAGCTTTTTTGAAGGTGCAAGTTTGATCATCCATTGTGAAGTTTCTGTGAAGGTGCTTCAAGGTTATTCTGTGTTTTTTGTATGGGGGAATGGTTCCAAAAACAATGCAAAAGTCTTGGTAATGGCACCATTAATTGGAGTGGTGGACAATGTATTTCCCCTATCTGCAAATATGTATGTATGTCATAGTAGATGAAAACAACATTGATACACACTAATCTGTATGTTTATTTTGTTGGCACACTCTTGAAATGATAAGTTGTATTTAAAGTGTTATATGGTACATTGATGCCACCATTGATCGTAGTGATGAACAATGTATGTTCTTGGTTGGTTGTTTTTCAAGAAAATAGACTATTTTTGAAATTCTCTACAAAAGGTTTTCCAAATGTGCATCTTCCTGCTTGATTTCTTTCAGCTGCCTTCTTTTTCCAACCATTGTAAAAAGCCAAAAAAATTGTTTTAGAGGAGAAAACCCAAAAATATAATAATTGACAATAAGAAACCCATATAAAAAATACACAAAATGAGTTGTATGTTGCAAATGCATATTGTCTATATATAATACTATTTTCTACATCTAATTTCACATATGTATATATCTACAAATAGGCAAAATAAAATGAGTGCCAAGACAAGACAACTTTCTCTCCATCTTATTATATTTTGGTAAGAGCCTATGATGCTCCATGACCCAATATGGTTGGGTGGACAACATACCCTTTTTTGTTGTGTTTCATTTTATTTTCCTATGTGTAGATATGTATGTATGTCAAAGTAAATGTGAACAACATTCATATTTATTATACGCTATGTCTACTCTTTTGGGAAATTAGTTGTTATTTGTATGAGCCTTAATAGGGTATTCTTGAAATGATAAACTATATATTAAGTGTTATATGAAACATTGAAGCCTTCTTTTTATTATTTTTTTCCCTCGTATTGTTAATGTCTCTACAAAAAAAATGAAACATAAAAAATTGGAATAGAGCTCATCAGCCTTTGTTGCTTTAATTGAACATTCAACCCTTGTGTTGTTGTGTCATAGAGCTTGTAGTAGCCACCAACATTGCAGCTCTCAGATTTTAAAAAAGCAACCCCAACAATGTCAGTGGACTCAAGCTCTCCTTAGGTTGCTGGACAACCCTTAGGCACCAATCCCATAAGTTTGTTCCTTCTTTCCTTTTTGCTACTAAGAATTGTATTGGCTCTTTGATGCGTGCATCGAGTGAACTATGAATATGCTTTATTTCAATTAATGGTGCTTGTAATATATAGTCTAATTTATTTATATTTGAGTTATTTATGTTTGCTTTACCTTTTTGTTTGTGAGCCATTTGGGAGTAGCCTATGTGTTAGAAAAAAAGGGTTCCAATTTTGAGATGTGTCAACATTGCTATGTTCTTCCTTGTTTAAATATTCAGCAAAAATATAATTTTATTTTCTTCTTTCTCGACCTTTCCCTCCTCTCATATTCAACTATTATATGCAATTTTGAAGTCGGAGTGATCCTACAACCATGTATAATTACCTATGTGCCTACATATCAGATACCAATAATTGATTCATTCGGTGTTGCCTCTTTCCCCTTCTTTTTCTTCTAGGGATGTCTTTCCCTTCACTGTCTGTGGTTTAACCATCTTGTTCAGTGTTTCTTTTGAATGTGTTCTTTTTCTTTAAATCAAACACAAAATTTGATATCAAATTGTTTTGAATGTAATGGGCCAAGTTTAACATAAACTAGCAATTAAAACCCTAGGGGACAGACACCATTCTCTCAGGTAGGCCTACCTCATGCTCCGAAGAGACAATTTTACATGAAACTTATGGCACAGGCCTGTAGTCGGACATGGAAAGTAACTTATCGAAAGTAAATTTGGATGCACCACTTTCAGAGAATGTTTTTGGATAATAGGGTGGTTTCTAAAATAATCTGGTTCTTAGTGGTAATTGTGAATGCAGAAATCTGACACTCACCTAGTAGCCACTTAAGGCTCTTTAACCATTCTTGTTCCACTTAAGGTATGGGATTAGGTGCAGTCTATTGTCAGCATGACCTAAAGCTACTTTCTTATGAGTTCACAACCTTTAATATAGCCAGTCAGTAAATGTGCTTTGAGACCTTGCAATGAATTTTCCAGCATGGGATGTATCTCAAGGCAACCCCCCTCTTTAAGGTAAACTTAAAAAATAAAGTGCAATGCTAAAAAAAGTTCTTTTGCTCACTCAAGATCGCCAAATGGTGCAAGGGGAGAAGATAAAAAACTTTAGCTTTTCCAATCAATTAATGCACAATGAACAACCCATATAAATTTGATTCATTTTAAACACCTCGAGCGATGTTATCCCCCAAAAATTGTAAGTAAACAAACAAAGTTCTTTTTAACTTGCACTATTACAAAATGTTGAAGACATCAAGCAATTAAGATAGCAATTATGAAATATCATAAAGAAACATTTGTTCATTTTTATGAGCTCCAATAGAGGTGTTTCTAAGAAAGGTAATCCTTGTCCTATCTTTGTCAACAAACGTAAAACGTGCATGCATCAACAAAATGGAAAACAATTTCTCTCTTTTTGTGCACCAAAATTAAAGGTTCCTTCTTATGAAAACATTAAATGTGTTCATTTTTAGAGCCCAAAAATGAAGTGTTTTTGTTCTTTTTATGAGCACCAAATGAAAATTCCAAAGTTAAAAATCTTAAAATTTGTTCATTTTATCAACACCAAAATCAAGTGTGAGTTTGTTGTTGTTCATTTTTAGAGCACTAAAATGAAAATTCCTAAGTTAAAAAAGCTTAAAATTTATTATTTTTAAAAACGCCAAAATCAAAGTGTGAGTTTGTTGTTGTTCATTTTTAGAGCACTAAAATGAAAATTCCTAAGTTAAAAAAGCTTAAAATTTTTTCTTTTTAACAACACCAAAATCAAAGTGTGAGTTTGTCGTTGTTCATTTTTAGAACACTAAAAATGAAAATTCCTAAGTTAAAAAAGATTAAAATTTGTTCTTTTTTTAACAACAAAATCAAAGTGTGAGTTTGTTGTTGTTCATTTTTAGAGCACTAAAATGAAAATTCATAAGTTAATTAAAAGTAACTCAACAACTGAGACCGATCGTCTTCCCTACAATAAACATGTTAAAGTTTTAATCCTATATCAAATTTGTCAATTCATGCTTACACATCCAAAAACTATTACAAGAGTGTAGGATTGGTGCATTTGTTCGTCAAAACAACTGCTCAGGACATAAAATATAAAGGCACAAGTTTCAGACAAATGCTAACTTAAGAAATTACAAATGCACTAGTTTCAAACAAATCTGCCATTCCCATGACAAATGCGCAGTTCTTCTAACAAATGCATCATTCTTCTAAAAAATGGGTAGTTTTATTGATAGAAAAATGCTCAGACACTCTAAACAGATGTTGAGGTCTTCAGGAAGAGAGCATGAAAACTATGACTTAAGCGTATTTGGGACCTGCAACTTCAAAAATCGCTCAAACAAATGCTAGAGGAGGGGACAAGGGTCCCACCAGGTGTGCCAGAATGTGTGAGGGGGAAGAAGGACGTTAGAGAAATCTAATGAAGAAACCTAATCTACAGCTAAAAAGCTTAAATCTAAAATCTAAAAACTTCTACACATACGAAATTGAACTATACTGATGCAAACATAATAAGAAACCTATTTATTATCATATGAACTGAAAGAAAAAGATAGTTTCACCATCCCGTGGCAAAGTGTATTTGCTTGATGTTGGATTTCTCTTATCACAACGAATCCTCCAAAGTTCATGTACAAAGTGTGGATGAATGCTTGTTGTGTTTGGTTGATCAAAGATAATGGATGAATCTCTCTCAAGGATGATCTTGATAGCACTTCATTTCTCAATCTATGTTGATTCTTTGTTCCTTATTTGTGAGGAAAGGGGTTTGTTATATAGAAAATGAGATTTGAAATAGATGATCAAGATCATTTTAAAGAATATCCAGATCAACGGTCGAACTGTGTTGAGAGGATCTATACATGAGATGATTGTACAAAGTGGATTGCATAATTTGTGTGATCGGGAAATAGATTGGCTAGTCAAGGATGTGATTAATCAATTAACATAATAGATTGGTTAGTTAGGAATGTCATGTTTTAATTAAGAAAATAGATGGCTTACTTAACAAAATAGATTGATTAATTAAAAAATTACATTGCTTATTTACAAATCCTAATTTTCTCAATCAAAACGTGGGTGAGGAATATGAACTAATTGATTTAATTAATTAATTCCTTTTCGGGGTTTGAATGTGCAAATCAAGTTTGACTTTTGCAAACAAAGTTGCATTAGCTTGATTTGATTTTTAATAATTGATTTGAATAGTTTGATTTAATTTAAATTTTTGGAGGGAAAGTGTTGTAATTAAATTATTATTTAATAATTTAATCCACTTAGGGGAATAAGGTGATTTAGTGATGTAATTAAATAATTATTGTTATTTAATTAATCAAGACGAAATAAGGTGGGATTAGGAATTTATTAAAAATAAATAAGATTTATTTAATTGGTCAAATGATGAAACATGAATTAATTAAATAGTGTTGTTTTATTTAATTAATAGAGGAATTAGGGTTTTTTCGGACTTTATTAAATAAATTAAATTTTTCCGAAATGATGAAAAAGTGAATTAATTAAATAATGTTGTATTATTCAATTAATAGAGGAATTTAGGTTTTTCATGTCGTTTTGATGTGATGTGATATGGTATGATTTCGAGTGTTCTAAGATGACGCAAGATGATCTGAGACATTACAGGATGATTCTGAACTATTTCGAGGTGATTTTGAGATGATTCGAGATATTAAATGAATGATTTTGAGTTATTCCAAAGTGTTATGGGATGATTCTAGGGTAAGTGTTGTTAGTCTTACTTAGATCAGATTGAGCAATATAAGTACTTAAAGAATTGGAAACACATAAGACAATGAACACACAAAGATACCCTGGGAAAACCCTCCTCTTGAGGGAGAAAAACCCAGCAAATTAGTCTCTTATATATTGTATAATAAATGACAGAATTCTGCTTACAACACAGGCCCAACAATGGCAAATAGAGAGTCACTATGAATTCACACTTCTCCTTAATGCACAAGATACAAATGAATCTGTTCTTCCTTGAAATCGGACTACTGCTACAAATGCGAATTCTGTTCTTCAAGTATATGTGAACTTCTGCTCTTCAAATAGTAAATGCGAACTTGCTTTTTCAAATCGAATGCCTTTTACAATGATAATGAACTTGTATTTATACATCATAGGCGCCTCTTCATTTAGGTCGGCCTTTCTTGAAAAACAAGATAAATAATAAATTAACTTGAGGTCAACTCAAGTTGAGGCAAGGATAGTCGAATCATAAAGGGTCGGCCCTTTAGCAATATATATTGTTTAATATAAATTAAATAGCCTAGAGGCTATACATTTAATTTATTCTTTTCTTCTTGGGAAGTGTAGATCTAAGCTGGTCAATAACATCAATAGGTGCACAAAGATGGTTCCCAAAAAGGGGACTTAAGTGGACAATTTTTTTTTGAAATCAGGAAATACTCACCTTGGGTGTGAAATTGACGATACTTAGACTCAAAATTTTGAGATGGAACAAAAATAAGGATTCAAGTGCTCTGAGTCTACTTTCTAAACTACTAATTTATTTTGAAAATGGTTGAGATTAAGGGGTTAAAATGAGGGACGTACACAAATTGGTGTTGTTTTTGTTAGAAAAACATAACATAGCAACTCTTGTACGACCCTCGTACGGTGAACTTTTTTTTAGTATTCTTAAAATCACAATGGTCAGAAGTTAGACAATAGTATTTAGTTGATGCATGATTTTTATGATAATTTTTTAATGCATATTTTATTTTTTACTAATTTGCGAAGTGGACATTTCCTAAAAATAGAATTTTGGCCGTGCTACCCCTAAAATTTTTGGAAACTAATTGAATTTCTTTATTTTTTATTTTTTAATTTTGTAGAATGGAGTCTAGTTTCTAAAAATGTAATTTATTTGAAAAATTGATGAATGGTTAATTTATAACGAAAAAAATACCAAACACTACTTTTTGGCAAAAAAAAAGACATATAGATAAAATAAATTATGGATAAAAGACTCAACATTTTAAGAAAGTAAAAAAAATTGCATTGGATAGCTAAGAGATAACCCAACATTACCCATGTGTTCAATTTTTTCAATATTGAACCAAATGCAATCCTGACAGTGAGCAGGAACTCGATTATGAGAAATATGGTCGATTTTTTAAAAACACGTCTCTGGTCGTTGGGAATTCCCTCCAAACCTTTTGGTTGGTATTCCAAGGAAAATACCAAGCCTAAGGCTCAGGAATTCCCAAATCAAGATATAACGTGAGCACGTTATAATGCGCTCATGTTATATCTCACTTTTGACATGATTTTTGCTTCTACGGGGAACATGTCAACTAGGACATAACGCGAGCGCATTATAATGCACTCATGTTATCTCTTCCTTTATTTTAAATGCCAATATATTGAATGTATGCTGATATATTTGTATGTTTGTATGTACATGTATGTATGTATTCTTGTATGGATGTAAGATTATATGTACATATGTATTATGCTTGTATGTATGCATTTATGTATGTCTTTAGATAGAGGGAGAATTTAGAGAGAGAGAGAGTCTAGAGAGATGGAGAGGGGGTGGAGGTGAGAGTTTAAGAGAGAGGGAGTGGGAGAGAAGGGGTTGGAGTGAGTGGGACTTAGCTAGGTAGGGTGGGAGGGATAGAGGGAGGGGGAGAGAGAGAGGGGGGGTTGGAGAGAGAGAATTGAGGGAGAGGGAGAGAGAGAGGGGAGGAGAGAGAGAGAAAGAGAGAGTTATGTAGGTAAGGTGCCAAAGGGAGACACTTTGATGGAGTGGGAGAGAGAGGGAGTGGGAGAGAGATGGAGTGTGAGAGAGAGGGAGTGGGAGGGGGATGGAGTGTGAGAGAGAGGGAATGGGAGAGAGAGGGAGTGTGAGTGAGAGACCTGAGAGAGGGAGAGGTTGTGGGAGGGAGTGACTTAATAGAGGTAGAGAAAGAGGGGGGTGGAGTGAGAGACGTGAGAGGGAGAGACTTGAGAGATAGGTAGTGAGAGGGAGTGTGAGAGAGATGGAGTGTGAGTTGGAGGGAGTGGGAGAGAGAGGGAGTGTGAGAGAGATGGAGTGTGAGAGAGAGGGAGTGGGAGAGAGAGGGAGTCTGAGTGAGAGACCTGAGAGAGGGAGAGGTTGTGGGAGGGAGTGACTTGATAGAGGTAGAGAAATATGGGGGTTGAGTGAGAGGGACTTATCTAGGTAGGGTTGGACGGATAGAAAGAGAGAGGGGAGAGAGAAAAAGAGAGAGTTACCTAGGTAGGTTGCCAAAGGGAGAGACATGAGAGAGAGGGAGAGAGAGTTAGTGGGAGAGAGTGGGATGGAGTGGGAGGGACATAAAGAGAGATGGATAGAGGGAGCGAGAGAGGGTGGTAGTGATTGATTGAATGAGAGGTATTCAGAAAGAGGGAGATAGTAGATATAGACAATTACAGAGGGTAGGAGGGAGGGAAGGGGGGAGAAGTGAGATGTATAGATAGAGAGAAAGTGATAGGGGTTGAGGGTATAGGGTTGAGGGATTAGGGTGGTGGACCTATAGGGTTGATGGTTTCTAGGGTATTAGGGTGTAAGGTTTGAGGGTTGAGGGAATTGGGTCAATGGTAGAGGGTATTTGGTTGAGGGTATAGGGTAGAAGGTTTAAGGGTTTAGGGTTGAAGGGTTTGGGGTTAAGGGTTTACTTGGTTGAGGGTAGAGGGTTTAGGGTATAGGTTTGAGGGTATATGGTTGAAGGATTAGGTTCACGGTCCAATGTAAGGGGTAGAGGGTTTAGGGTTTAAGGATTTAGGGTTGAGGGATTAAGGGTTGAGGGTTGAGAATTGAGGGTTGAACGTTTAATGTATAGGGTAAAGGGTAGAGGGTTTAAGGGTTGAGGGTTGAAGATTGAGGGTTTAAGGTATAGGGTCAAGGGATTAAGGTTGAAGGGGTTGAGAAATTAAGGGTTGAGGGTTTAGGGATTAGGGTAGAGAGTTTTCTTGGATTTCATGGTATAGGGGTTGAGGGATTAGGGTTTAGGGTAGAGATTATTGGGTAGAGGGTAGAGGGTAGAGGGTTTAACAGTTTAGGGTTTAAGGGTTTATGGTTGAGGGTTGAGGGTTTAGGGTTGAGTGTTTAAGGGTTTAAGGGTTGAGGTTTTAAGGGTCAAGAGGGTTGAGGGATTAGGGTAGAGAGTTTACTAAGTGGGTTTAAAGGTTGGGGGATTAGGGTTGAGGGTAGAGGGTAGATGATTGATGGTAGAGGGTAGAGGGTTTATGGGTTAGGGTTTAAGGGTTTAGGGTTTAGGGATGAGGGATTAATAGGTTATAGGGTAGAGGTTATATGGGTTGAGGGATTAGGGTTAAAGGGTTGATGGTTGAGGGATTTAGAGGGTATAGGGGTTGAGGGTTGAGGGTTTAGGGATTAAGAGGGTATAAGGATTGAGGGATTAGGGCTTAAGGGTAGAGGGTTGAGAGTTCAAATATTAAGAGGATATAGGGGTAAAAGGATTATGGTTGAAGGGTTGAGGGTTCAAGGATTAAGAGGGTAAAGGGGTTGAGCGATTAGGGTTTAAGGGTTAAGGGTTAAGGGATTAAGAGGGTATAGGGGTTGAGGGATTGGGGTTTAAGGGTTGAGGGTTCAAGGATTAAGAGGGTATAGGGGTAGAGGGATTAGGGTTGAATGGTTGAGGGTTTAGGGATTAAGAGGGTATAGGGGTTGAGGGATTAGGGTTTAAGGGTTCAGGGTTCAGGGATTAAGAGGGTATAGGAGTTGAGGGATTAGGGTTTAAGGGTTGAGGGTTGAGGGTTCAACAATTAAGAGGGTATAGGGGTAGAGGGATTAGGGTTTAAGGGTTCAGGGTTGAGGGTTGAGGGATTAAGAGGGTATAGGGGCTGAGGGATTAGGGTTTAAGTGTTGAGGGTTCAGGGATGAGGGATTAAGAGGGTATAGGGGTTGAGGGATTAGGGTTTAAGGGTTGAGGGTTGAGGGGTCAAGGATTAAGAGGGTATAGGGGTAGAGGGATTAGGGTTGAAGGGTTGAGGGTTGAGGGTCTAGGGTTGAGGGATTAAGAGGGTATAGGGGTTGAGCAATTAGGGTTGAAGGGTTGAGGGTTGAGGGTTGAGGGATTAAGAGGGTATAGGGGCTAAGGGATTAGGGTTTAATGGTTGATGATTGAGGGATTGAGAGGGTATAAAAGTTGAGGGATTAGGGTTTAAGGGTTGAGGGCTGAGGGTTCAAGGATTAAGAGGGTATACGGGTAGAGGGATTAGGGTTGAAGGGTTGAGAGGTGAGAGTTGAGGGATTAAGAGGGTATAGGGGCGGAGGGATTAGGGTTTAAGGGTTGAGGGTTGAGAGTTCATGGATTAAGAGGGTATAGGGGTAGAGGGATTAGGGTTGAATGGTTAAGGGTTCAGGGTTTAGGGATTAAGAGGGTATAGGGGTTGAGGGATTAGGGTTTAAGGGTTGAGGGTTGAGGGTTCAAGGATTAAGAGGGTATAGGGGTAGAGGGACTAGGGTTGAAGGGTTGAGGGTTTAGGGTTGAGGGTTGAGGGTTGAGGGATTAGGGTTGAAGGGTTGAGGGTTGAGGGTTGAGGAATTAAGAGGGTATAGGGGTTGAAGGACTAGGGTTTAAGGGTTGATAGTTGAGGGATTAAGAGGGTATAGGGGTTGAGGGATTAGGGTTTAAGGGTAGAGGATTCAAGGATTAAGAGGGTATATGGGTAGAGGGATTAGGGTTGAAGGGCTGAGAGGTGAGAGTTGAGG
Source organism: Sequoiadendron giganteum (assembly GCA_007115665.2). NCBI lineage: Eukaryota > Viridiplantae > Streptophyta > Pinopsida > Cupressales > Cupressaceae > Sequoiadendron > Sequoiadendron giganteum. Next base: position 512,354,375 of record CM021108.1, on the reverse strand, counting down.
GATTAAGAGAGTATAGGGGTTGAGGGATTAGGGTTTAAGGGTTGAGGGTTGAGGGTTCAAGGATTAAGAGGGTATAGTGGTAGAGGGATTAGGGTTGAATGGTTAAGGGTTGAGGGTTTAGGGATTAAGAGGGTATAGGGGTTGAGGGATTAGGGTTTAAGGGTTGAGGGTTGAGGGTTCAAGGATTAAGAGGGTGTAGGGGTAGAGGGATTAGGGTTGAAGGGTTCAGGGTTCAGGGTTCAACGTTTAGGGATTAAGAGGGTACATAGGAGTTGAGGGATTAGGGTTTAAGGGTTGAGGGTTGAGGGACTAAGAGGGTATAGGGTTTGAGGGATTAGGGTTTAAGGGTTGAGGGTTGAGGGTTGAGGTGTTAAGAGGGTATAGGGGTAGAGGGATTAGGGTTGAAGCATTGCAGGTCGAGGTTTGAGGGATTAAGAGGCTATAGGGGTTGAGGGATTAGGGTTTAAGGGTTGACAGTTCAAGGATTAAGAGGGTATAGGGGTAGAGGGATTAGGGTTGAAGGGTTGAGGGTTGAGGGTTGAGGGATTAGGGTTTAAGGGTTGAGGATTTAGGGATTAAGAGGGTATAGGGGTTGAGGGATTAGGGTTTAAGGGTTCAGGGTTTAGGGTTCAAGGATTATGAGGGTATAGGGGTAGGGGGATTAGGGTTGAAGGGTTGAGGGTTGAGGTATTAGGGTTTATGGGTTGAGGGTTTAGGGATTAAGAGCGTGCATAGGGGTTGAGGGATTAGGGTTTAAGGGTTGAGGGTTTAGGGATTAAGAGGTTATAGGGGTTGAGGGATTAGGGTTTAAGGGTTGAGGATTGAGGGTTGAGGTATTAAGAGGGTATAGGGGTAGAGGGATTAGGGTTGAAGGGTTGAGGGTTGAGGGATTAAAAGGGTATAGCGGTTCAGGGATTAGGGTTTAAGGGTTGAGGGTATATCTGTCAACCCTAATCTGTCAACCCTCTCTCTTTCTCTCACTCTCCTCCTCTCTCCCTCCCACTCTCTCTTTCTCCCACACTCCCACTCTCCCAATCTCTCCCATTCTATCTTTCTCCCACTCTCACCCTCTCTCCCTCCCTCTCTATCTCCCACTCTCCCCTTCTCCCACTCTCTCCCACTCTCTCTTTCTCCCACTCTCCCCTTCTCCTACTCTCCCACTCTCTTCCACTCTCTCTTTCCCCCACTCTCCTCCTCTCGCCCTCCCTCTCTATCTCCCACTCTCCCCCTCTATCCCTCCCGCTCTCTCTTTCTCCCACTCTCCATCTCCCTTCCTCTCTCCCTCTTTCTCTCCAACTCTCTCTTTCTCCCCCTCTCCCTCTCCCTCCCTCTTTCTCTCCCACTCCCTCTCCCTCGCTCCCTCTCTCCCTTTTCCTCTCCCACTCTCTCTTTCTCCCACTCTCCCCCTCTCTCCCTCCCTATCTATCTCCATGTCTCCCACTTTCTATTTCTAACCCTCTCCCTCTCCCTCCATCTATCTCTCTATCTCTCTCTCCAACTCTCCCTCTACCTCTCTCTCTCTCACACACACCTAAACACACACACACACACACACTCACCTCTATCTCCTCTACTATAAGGGTGTAGGGGACAACTATATAATCAGGATATAGGGTAAAGACAAAGAGGGGGAAAATAAATAAACTAAGAAAACCATATTTCACATAACTCGCTTGCGTTATAATGTGATCGCATGTTTTACTCCACTAAAATGGTAAAAAATTCTATATACCCATGAATCCAAGGCCTAATTTTTGCATATTCCCCTGGTTCTGTGCGTGTTCCAACAAAAGGCAGCTTTTTGATGATGTTGTGAAGTGTGCAAGCATGTTTTTCATATTCCATCACCTTTTCCATGATCTTTCTACCACCTTTGCATGAAATAGCAGAGTTTCCACATTGAAATACATATAATATCAATTGAAGTTTGGAGGGGAACAAGCTTTTGAAAAAGTCAAATTGTTGTGGAGTTTCAAGAAAGAAGAAGCTAAGGCTACATAATTGGGTTGAACTCCTCCATTTGAAAGTCTATTTTTTTAGGTATGTGAAGTCTTTACAAAATTTCTTTCATTCTATTATGGCTTGCTTTCATTTTTGTTTGTCATTATAACCTTAGGTTGTCAATGCATATTTTAAATTTCCATTATATACATAATTATATACACTTTCCAATTACTATTTTAAACTTGATGCAGAACATCTACCAAGATCCACAGATCATCAAGGGTACTTCTGACCCTAAATTAAATTGAAGAAGATCAAAAAACAAACTCATTAATCTTTTCATCAAAACATTAGAACTTGGTTTCAACCTTATTGTCAGACTCAAAAAAATAGATTAACCATCATAAAATTGATTGTAACATAGCATAAAGTTAATTAGAAACTCAGAACCATTCACCAAAATTCATCCTTTAATACAAATCCAAGCATCTCCCATTCCTCCGAAGGTTCCAAGCACCTTCCAATACCTCTACACAAACTGATGCAGTACAATGGAAGAAATCAACACCTTTCTTGACACACTTATTTAACTATATTTCCCTTTAGAAAACATTTGATTTGTATAATCAAATTAGCATTAAGAGTTCCCAATTCCTTTTAAGGACCTTCAAAACACCTTGAAAATCTTGAAAATAACTAATTACAATCAACTAGGTTCCTCAAAACATCAACCAATGATTATGTCATTCACAAGTTGTCTTAAATATTCCATAATGGCACCATTGTTTACAAACACAAACTATAATTCTTAAGGCACAACCAAACCATTATTTACTTAATAAATATTTGTTTGAGTTAGTACAAAAAAAATGAAACCTTTTAGAAGTATGCCCTTACACACAAAATTAGCTCCTTTGTTCACTATCCACATTACTAGTAGCCAAGCATCTCTAAACTGTCACATGTATCTCCCAAACCATGCACACACTTCAGACTGTGATACTCATTTTTGATGCAAAGTTAGAGGACCCAAAACCATTGAATATGTCAAATTTCCTTCAAGAGGCATCTAACAAGATTAAAAAGGCCTAATGGACAAATCCCAACACTCCTCCAAGCTGGACAACAAACATAAACACTATTTCCCACATTTCACCCTTGGAATCTAGTTACTGTACAAAACTAGTTTTGGGCCCTTAACTCCAAAACTTTCCAAAACACTAGGAAAATAAAAGAATGATTCTAGCACCCATTTCAAATTTGCAAGACATAACTTAATCCATCACATGACTCCTTTGGGACAACTTTAAGAAAACTGACCTTTTCACTATTTTAGGCCTCCAAGTAGGCCAATTTTACAAAGGAACTACCCTTAGATCCTCACACCAAACTTCCAAACCCAAGAAAAGTATTTAATTAGGTCTCAAAACAAGATATTTTCTAGGTCTTAGGACCTTACCCACTCAAGTAGCCTTCCAACACAAAAACCCCCATTTTTCGATGCAAAGAGGGAGGGTTTAAAGAAAATCCTATACCCAGGCCTTCCTAGACGATTCCAAAGCATCAAACATCTTCAAAATACCCTGCACAAGGTCAAAATTTCATTACATAGACCATTCCTTCAACACTTTTTGAAAATCACTACTTGGTTCCTCAAATTCTCATGGAAAAGTGCTTGTTTCAGCCTAAGAACCCCATCCTATTTTCATTAGTTTCATTCCAAGGCATGTTCAACAATAAAAGACCCTACACAAAAAATGTACATGCCATCCCATCGAGAAACAATTCATATCAGTAGGTGGGATGATCATTTCATAATTAAATCCTACTGAAACCCTTGACTGGCTTGAAATAAGTAGTTTCAGAAAATTGTTAATTACTCCCTTCAAACGTACTATTAAGCCCTTAGAACCGATGCATTAGAGAGTTAAGACATGTTCCTACAATATTATATTATTTTTCTATCAAGGGGAGGTTTTATAGATCTATACAAGTGCAGGAAAGTGCAAAAAAACCAATGAATTTCTGGAAACAACATTTTTTTATCAAAAAATGGATTTCAAAATGAACAAAAATCCTCCCTTCTAGCCAATGGAGGTTGTTTAAATCTTTTGCAATGACAACCAACTCCCCCCATTCCTATAACTAACAAACAACCACCTTTGAAAGCTCATATAATCAATACATGGAAAATGTCGTTAATGACACTCTTACAACATGAAGATATCCAAAATTGAATAAAATTTCAAAATGGAAGCATAGATTGTCAAGGTGCTCCTACACAAAAAACTTATCAAAAACTCACAATTCCATTACACTCATTAGTTTTCAAAATCACCATCATGGTTATTCACTTGTAGTTAGAAATGTGGTCTGGCTAGCCTAGTGCTTCCATAGTTTGTACACATTTGTCTACATGCTAGGTTAAATTTTGTACAAGATGATTGTAAGTATTATTTAAATAAATCCTTCAATGACATATATTTTTCAATTAACTTGAATGGATACATTTTTTAGGAACTAATATTCGTCTCATTACCATGGTATAGATAAAATTATCCACCATGTCGAAGAAAAAGACAAAAAGGAAACTAACAGATGAAGAGAACGAAAACTTGAAAGAAAAGGAGAGAGTTCAGGTGGTAGAATATCATGAAAAGAAGAAATTGTAAACAATTGACGAAAACAACCCATTCCTAGAGGAACCTCAATTTTCAAAAAGAGAACGGGAATTGGTAGCACAACAAGCACGAATGTGAAAGCATCGTCGTAAGATAGATTCTGATACCGTAGTTGGAGACACACCCTCTATGACAAGTGAATATGAAGGGACACCATTAAGCACAAGCGAATATGGAGGCACATCATCTAGCACAAGTGAATATGGATGGACACCATCTACTACAAGTGAATATGGAGGGACACCATGTACCACAAGTGAATATTGTTGTAGACTGCATATTGAATTTTCTAACCATTATGATGTTTATCATTCTATATGTTTAGATTTGCATACTAATGATGTTTTGTAGGATTGTGGCATACAAGCCCCACAAAAATCTTCAAAAGAGTTCTTATCAAAAAATTTATGTGAAATAGAGGATGGCCAAATATTCTATAGGACAACATGCTTGGATGGTTCATGCGAGCATTGTGGTGGCTTCCAGCGTATGCTAGTATGCCAACATATGGAAAGCACAGATGAGGTGGGACAAAAACTAGTAGAGTTCGAGAAGTATAAAATAGTGGCATAGGCTACCAAAGATGGGTCTCAAGCAAAAAGGTGTGGGTTGGTTATTGAGAAGATTCCAGTGTAACAATTTATGACCACATTTTGTGACCATATACTATCTGAGTATGCAATGCATACCCATAGAGCCTGATGGTTGGACACACAATTCAAGCTATGCAAGGACACCTGTCCAATTGGAAGCATAGTATTTGTGGTTGACTTTGTGGAGAACTACACTCTACAACCACAACATGAGGTGCAGTCATAGTATTACAACTCCACACAAGTTTTGATATTTGTGCACATAGCATTCATTCATGCATCTGATAGTACAGATGAGCAAAGGAAGGTATTGAGGGAGTACCACTTTTATATTAGTGATGATTGCACGTATTCTCCTGAGTTCGTGCAAGGTTGCTTCGATATTTTCTATAGTGGTTTGGCTCAGAGGGGCATAAAATACGATCGACATATAATATGGTCTAATAACTATGCAACACAGTTCAAGAACTCACACTCGATCTACTGGTTGTGTAGGATACATGTCATTACAGGTGTTCAACATATGTGGAACTTTTGTGAGGCCAGACATGGAAAGGGGGAGCATGATGGTTCAGAAGCATGGATGAAAAGAGCATTAGCACGAGAAGAGTTAAAGTATAAAGACAGTGCAAAGTTGACAAATGCAAAATCAATCGTCCAATGGTGTAATGCTTTGATGGGTCTAGGTAATGAAGTTACGTCTTCAGTTCGTAGATATTTTTGGTTGATGGATGATACTAACATTGCACCATATGAAGACTATTGTACACTAAGAGGATCGAGTGAGGTACAAGCTTTCCTTAGCTCAAATGCAGGTTCATGGAGTATCGATACACGAAAGATGGCATGCTTTTGTTCTTCATGTACAATGCAAGCTTGGAATGATTATGAGTCAGGGGAGTGGGTTGACAAATGGTTCACAAGTTATCTTAGCCCACTTCACACGTATCACCCTTCGCTGACATTGGAACTAACACAAATGGAGTCATTGGTTGACTTTGACCACGTATCAGATCTAGTTCAACCAGGTGATATATCTACTTTCTTAGTTGTTGAAATTCCATATCGTTATCTTTATTTGTACTGTATTCATAACGTTGAAAATTTTCAAGAGATTTTTTACACATATCAATGTAGGGCATGCTTATGTAGTTATTGTAGATGAAGACAATGAAGATGGAACATACTATTACTTGTGTTGTTGTGTTGAGACCAAAAATAAATTTGAGGCCCTAGTTATAGATGGAGAAAACATCAAATACCCTACAGGCTCAGTTGTGGTTACTGGAACATGGCTTAGAAGGTACCCACATTCAAGTGTTAAACATTGGCTATTTCAGGACTTTGACATGCATCATAAGATTCTTCATTCCTTGAACCTTGTCATGGCATCCAATGTTAATTTGACCAAATATGGGGGCAGACCTTTGAACAAGACATTATGGAAGGTCCGTGAGTCTGACCATGAGGAAATACTTGATACAATAAAGAGTATAGTAGACCCGACTGGTTCGTTGGATTAATTTGTAAGTATATGCGCATTGGTTCTTATTAATTTATACTTGTATGCACATTAATTTTTTTGATGCCAATGCTATCATCTTCTTTTACAGTGATTGGTGTCCCTTTGCAAAAAATGCAGATATATGAGCCATCCAAGAGAATGTCAGCCAAAAAGGCAATGCAACATCCTTCTTTTGATGCCTGCATGCAACATCTATAAGTGCCTTCCATCTATTTTTATTTCATTTCAGTTTTGGATGATCTTTCTCTTTCTCTTTTACTTTGCGTATTTGTAAGTAAACTACTAAAAATTGATTGATATTTCGTTGCAGAAAATGTTGATTTAAGAGCCATCAAAGAGAATCTCAGCCAAAAAAGCAATGCAACATCCTTATTTTGATGATCTTGAAAAATCTCAATTTTGATTTCAATCCATTATAAAAGAGCATGTGAGGCTTAGCGAGGGAATCTCAAGTTACTCATTTGAATTTAACCTCATAGTGAGCACCTATGATGTAGACATTTAAAGAGAATCTCGAATGTATGAGTGACATTGTAAAAGATTTGTGAGAACAAAGTGCCTGAGGCGTCGTAATAAGATTTAATTCCATAATGAGATATACTCAAATATTTTAAGGTTTGAGTTCATGTTTGGTGTAGTAGCACCTTGTTCTATAAATGCCTTGAATAGGAAAATTTGCAAACATTGAATTTTGAAATGTAAACAATGTGAAAAAGGTCATATAAAGGTCATGTAAACAATTTGCAATTTTTTTTCCGCAACTCGTGTGACCAAGTGGACTGTTCCAACACATAAAAATGGGTATGTTAATGCTAGGAATGGTCCTCTTTCACACTGAATCATGTAGAATCTCTTTGAGCTATGTTCCATTGGATCGATCCCTTAAGGGTCCAAAGTGAAAAATGGCTACCAAATTCAACATGCTATTACTTGGATACCATGACACTTAGAAACTTCTCATCTGATCGTATAGGATCACGTTGGAAGCTTCTAAAAAACCTCTCTCGGTTTTGGCTATCTCGGAGTGGTTTTCTCGTGGCGGCGGATTTTCACTTGATAGAAAAATTATCAAATTCAAGTTGTGCAAAGTTGCAAAGTGGTGCAACTTTCGCTCTGCAACTCGTGTGACCAACCTAACTACTCCAACACATTCGAATATGTATTTTTACGCTAGGCATGGTCCTATTTCACATCGAAACAAGTGGAATCGCTCCAAGCTATGTTCCACTGGATCGATCCCTTAAGGGTCCAAAGCGCAAAATGGTTGCAAACTTCAGCATGCTATTACTCGGATACTGTGATGCTTAGAAACTTCTTGTCTAATCCTATAGGATTGCATTGATCCCCTCTACAAAAACCTCTCTCAGTTTTGGCTATCTCGAAGTGGTTTTCCCATGGTGGTGGATTTTCACTTGGTGGAAAAAACATCAAATGCAAGCAGTGCAAAGTTGCAAAGTGGTTCAACTTTTGTTCTGCAACTTGTATGACCAAGTGGACCGCTCCAACACTTCAAAATAGGTATGTTTACACTAGGCATGGTCCTCTTTCCCACCTAAACATGTGAAATCACTCCGCGCTATGTTCCACCAGATCGATCCCTTAAGGGTCCAAAGTGCAAAATGGCAGCAAACTTCAGCATGCTATTAATTGGATACCGTTATACTTAGAAACTTCTCATCTAACCCTACAAGATCATGTTGGACCCCTCCAGAAAAACCTCTCTCGATTCTAGCTATCTTAGAGTGGTTTTCTCGTGGCGGCATATTTTCACTTGATGGAAAAAGTGTCAAATTCAAGTGCGCAAAGTTGCAAAGTGGTGCAACTTTCACTCTACAACTCGTATGACCAAAATAACTGCTCCAACGCATCTGAATAGGTATATTTATGCTAGGCATGGTCTTATTTCACACCAAAACACGTGGAATCGCTCCGAGCTACGTTCCACCAGATCGATCCCTTAAGGGTCCAAAGTGCAAAATGGCTGCAAACTTTAGCATGCTATTACTTGGATAACGTGATGCTTAGAAAATTCTCATTTGATCCTACAGGATTGTGTTGAGCCCCTCTACAAAAACCTCTCTTATTTTTGGCTATCTCAGAGTGATTTTCCCGTGATAGCGGATTTTCACTTGATGGAAAAAACATTAAATGCAAGCAGTGCAAAGTTGCAAAGTGGTGCAACTTTCGTTCTGCAACTTGTGTGACCAAGTGGACTGCTCCAACACATCTAAATAGGTATTTTTATGATGGCATGGTCCTCTTTTGCACCAAAACATGTGGAATTGCTTTAAGCTATGTTCCACCAGATCGATCCCTGAAGGGTCCAAAGTGCAAAATGGCTGCAAAATTCAACATGCTATTACTTGGATACCGTTACACATAAACTTATCATTAAATTCTACAAGAAGGCATTGGGCCCATCTAGAAAAACTTCTCTCAGTTTTGGCTATCTTGGAGTGGTTTTCTCGTGGCGGTGGATTTTCACTTGATGGAAAAAGTGTCAAATTCAAGTTGTGCAAAGTTGCAAAGTGGTGCAACTTTTTCTCTGCAACTCATATGACCAAACTAACTATTCCAACGCGTCCGAGTAGGTATTTTATGCTAGAAATAGTCTTGTTTCACATTGAAACATGTGGAATCACTCTGAGCTACGTTCCCCCGGATCGATCCCTTAAGGGTCCAAAGTGCAAAATGGCTAGAAACTTCAGTATGTTATTACTCGGATACCGTGACGCTTAGAAAATTCTCGTTTGATCCTATAGGATCACGTTGAGCCCCTCTACAAAAAATCTCTCGATTTTGGTTGTCTCATAGTGGTTTTCCTATGGTGGTGGATTTTCACTTGATGGAAAAAGCATCAAATGCAAGCAATGCAAAGTTGCAAAGTGGTACAACATTTATTCTACAACTTGTGTGACCAAGCAGACTATTCCAACACATCCAAATAGGTATGTTTACGTGAGGCATGGTCCTCTTTCACATTGAAACACATTAAATCACTCTGATTTATGTTCCACCGGCTCGATCCCTTAGGTTGGAGGAGTCTAAAGTTGCAAATTTGTCAATTCTTTAAAGCAACAAATTTGAAATGCAATGGTTACTTATTTTAAAAGTTGGTTTTTAGTTAGTTGAGGGCATGGATCAGTTAGACAAGGGTGTAAAACACTATGTAAACCCTTGAGAGGCTCGAATGGAGGTTGTTGATGAACTTTTGGAGAAGATAAGATAAGAACTATTCACACTGTTCTCTGTTTTTTAGATTTTTTATACAAACTTGTTGATCCCGTACTTGGTACGACCTCCAGCTTCCTCTACGGTCGCAAGGCTGACAATTATTGAAATAGGGCTGAGTTCACAAGAACCCATCTCTCGTGATAACGAATGGCCCACTTAGCACTCATTTCATGTAGGTGATGCTCACAAAGGTGAGGCACTAGGCCTTCCTAGGAGGTCACACATCCCAGTACTACTCCAACTCAAGTGCTTAACCATGAAGTTTTTTCCCAAAGGTTAAGCCCATTTATCTTGCAACCTCATTTGCAAAACCTTCAGCAAGTGTTGTGCCTTATGAAACATTCATTATAGAGCCCCTTTAGCTCATTAATTGATAAGTAGGATGTATTTTCTACAATGTGTCAAATTGTGATATTGCTATCAGGATTCAATTGTCTAATTTTTGAGTATAAAAGAGAATAAGAAGGGAAGATCAAGGAAATCAATGTGGACTTATTTTTATTATTGAATTACCTAGTGTGGGATTGATCTATATGAGAAATTTTTTATAATATAGGAGTATACGTTTCAAGCATATAATCCAGAAATGAATCAAAGTTAGATGCATGAGTACAAAGTATCAATTAGGAAAGGCATCCCAATTCTCAAGGCCTATATATCAATGATAGGCAGATTTATATTCAAAGCTAGCACATGATTTTAATTGATTAATTAGAAACAACTATTATATTTATTTATCAAATTTCCATTATCAAATTAATATTTGAATTAGATTTCATATTCAGAATTTATTTCATTTATAATTTGAGGTCTTCGTTATCTATCTTAATAATATTGGATGACAACCTTTGTCAATCCAATAAGAAATAAATCAAAAATCTTTTGATCCAAAGCTCGAGTCATTATAGTGGTATTAGAGCGAATGAACCTACTAGCCTTTGGGTATTGCACCAAATTGAATTTCCATTAGAAGCATGGCAACCGATGATAGTGGTTGGCATTAATCAACAAGGATGAACATCTTAAAGACATTTGCGGAAATCGGGACAAGTAACCTTCTTGTGGACATAGGGTTGCAATATTTGATCTACAACATGTTCCACCATTTCCTCAGTAGGATCAAGAACACACATAATGAAGGTGTATTTGCAGCCATGAAATATTATGGTTTGAACTATCCAAAAGAGTGATGTTTTATCTCGACCACCCATATCTATACCATGGTTTATTTGGAAACAAGGATGGGTTCTCTCTTCATTGGCATATACATTATTCCTCGATGTGTTCACACTAGTGTTACAAGACTTGGACTCGCCTCAGACTTGACAAGCCAATTTTTGACTTGGACTCGGACTTGGAGCCCAGACTCAACAAATAGAAAAACCTAAGAAATTCAAAGATTTTGAAGGATTTAAGACTTGTTTCATGGACCCTTTAATAAAAAAACCTTAAAGACACAACAACATCATCAAATAGAAATTACTATGATCCCATACACAAACATACATCATCACATAAGTATAAGCATCAATAAAAGATATTTGTATTAACATAGAAATTACCTTGAATACACGTAACTCATAACTATTGAACCATCAATTTAGAATGCAAATATGGATAGGCATTGATAAAAGATATTTGTATTAACTAAATAGCCATGTAGGCATAAACCAATATATGTTGATATAAGTATGAAATATATGTATAAAATAGCCATATAGGCTTACAAGAATGCCATATAGGCATACAATGTCAAATATGTCCAATAAAAAATATGTACAAAACTATCATGTAGGCATACAACAAAGGACTCTGGAATCAAAAGTCATTGCTCTCCATGCCCTAGAAATAAAATATTTCCCTTTCCTTTTCACTTAGATGGCGATAGGTCTGTCACTCATTTTTGCTGTGCTCATGAAGTGCTCCTGCTACTCCTCCTAGGGTTTAGTTCATGCTGAAGTTTTAACTGTTCCAATAAGAAGTAAAGACATGAATATATAGAAATTACATTATAAAAAATGATATATTTGACAAAATAATCACTTACAACCATCTCATGATTTCTCTCCATGAGGGAAATATTCTCACGTGCTCAGGCGTGCTCAAGCACTGTATAAACCATACAAATAGAAATTAAACTATGTGAATCAATAATGGTTTGATTTTTCACTAACTAAAATCTATAACAACAAATGTAAATTGAAATTTACTAATTTTCCTCATACCTCTTCTGTCAGAGCCATCGAGGATTGTATAGCAGATGTCACACCAATATACATTTCCCTCGTCACATTCAGAGGTGTATCGTCTCGCAACAACAGAAAATAAAACAACAAAATATTCAACGTAATCAACGATGTGCATATAAACTACACAAATCTATTAAGTACTTGATTCATTAGTTAAGGTCTTTATTCTATTACCTACATGAAGGTTTGAGTAAATCCACCACCACTAGGAAATGTTCCATCAAAACCTCCAATATTAGTCTATTCAACATCCAAAATCGCATATTAAATTACCATTCGTAAAACAATGCTATTAACATGCAATAAATTTATAATTGTTTACTAGTTACATACCTTAGTGATAGGTGTACTACAGAAATAGGTTGGTGGGGGGCCAGTGTATCCAATCTCAACACTTTGACCCTGCAATTTTATTAAAATCATAAAAGATTTTTAGTTAATCTTGCATTTCAAAATTGAAATTTAATAAATTAAATTCAATGAAAACATGCACTAACTTTTACCTAACTATCAATGCCATATGCCTCATTCAAAATATCAGCTTCCCTCTCCATCTCCATAGTTGCAAATGGATCCTGCGTACCAGCCTCCTGAGTGTCGATGGGGTCATATGAACAAGTAGCCCCGCAAGATTGACACACATGTGTTCAAAGGCCACCACTCGAAGACTCCCTTGGATGGTGTTGTAGAATAGGGCTAGTATGATGGATGAAACTCTGGGTCAAAGTGTTGATTGCCTGCAATGTCTCTACATTAGCACTTTCCTTCGTGATGGAAGGCATAATAGCGTGCTCACGAGGTGGCCTAGCGAGAGCTCGTCTACCTTGTTGCGTAGGATCTGGCTGTGCACCAAGTCTATCCTGAGCTAACCCCCCAACTCTCCCTAGAAATCCCTCATATCAAAATAGTTTGGGATTTTTTTCAATACGAACTCACTATATAGTTTCCTAAGGAAATATTGTTGGACCTTACAATTGTTGCACGGTGGGTAATCAAAGACCATGTACCACCTATCATCAAACTGGTCCCTAATTTGTTGGTGGTGGCACCAGTGGATAGGAAACCTCTTCGCATTGAGGGTAAGATTTTGATTTGTGTGTGGGTCAGTAAATAATGAGCACAAATCACCTTTTTAAATTTTTAAATCCTTCACATCCTTGTATGATATTTTATTTGCATAATAATCCCTAGCCATCTGCCTCCTATCTTGCCATCTAGTTATTTGTTTGCTAATTGAATCTACATTTTTTAACATATCTTGTAATGAATTTTCTAGGATCATTCTTTCTGCGGTTGAACCATTTGGATCACTCAACCTACTGATCAAATCCTCAATTTGTTTTTTGTTGTTCTCAATTTCACTCATTAAGTTTTGTTGAGCGCTAGGAGGGGGTTGAGTGATTGGTGGAGGAGGTTGATGTTGTGGCTGATTTTGATCTTGAGGATTTGGTTGGTCTTCTTGTTAAGGATTTTGAGGGTTTGCAGGTTGATTTACATCTCCTAAAAATTCAAACAAATAGATATCAAATTCAACCTAAAACTTACAAATTCAACCTAAAACTAACTAATTCAAAACAAAAACCATAGAATCCATACCTCTCACAGCTCCTCATCATCGTGGCGCCATTGTTGCAAAGAAATAGGGATTGTTGGTGAAGAAATTTGTTGAAATTCTCCTCCTAGAACATGAGCACGAAATTGTGGTGGTTTTGGTTGCAGTTGCAAAAAAAAACCAATCAAAATCCTAATGAGAGATTTGCATTTTTTTTTTTGCTTTTAACAATCAATAACACAAGCGCGTTATAACACACTCATGTTATTGGTTTGTAGTTGCCAAGCCTCAGGCTTGGCATAATGAGCCATAATGCAAGTGCGTTATGGTTTTTCAAATATTTTTTTAGTGGGTGTCCACGAAATTGCTACACATTTCCCTGCACCCACCCTCTAAGTCATTCTTAAGTGTTAAGGGATGATCCCGAGTCATTCTGAAGTATTACAAGATAAATTTGAGTCATTCTGAAGTGTTATGGGATGATTTTGAGTCATTCTAAAGTGTTAAAAAATGATTCTGAGTCATTTTGAAGTGTTATGAGATGATTCTAAGTCATTCTGAAGTGTTATGGGATGATTTTGAATCATTCTAAAGTGTTATGGGATTATTATGAGTCATTCTAAAGTGTTATGGGATGATTCTTAGTCATTTTGAAGTGTTACAGGATGATTTTGAGTCATTCTGAGATGTTATGAGATGATTATGAGTCATTCTGAAGTGTCACAAGATGATTATGAGTCATTCTGAAGTGTCACAAGATGATTTTGAGTCATTTCAAAGTGTTATAAGATGATTTTGAGTCATTCTGAAGTGTTATGGGATGATTTTGAGTCATTCTAAGATGTTATGGGATGATCCTGAGTCATTCTAAAGTGTTACGAGATGCTTTTGAGTCATTTCAAAGTGTTACGAGATGATTCTGAGTCATTCTGAGATGATGTGAGATGGTGTTCCATATTGTTTGATGTTGTTTGAGGTTGTTCGATGTTGTTTAATTTTGTTTCGTGTTGTTCAGTGTTGTTTGATGTCATTTGAGGTTGTGTGATAGGTGTCAAGTCAATTTTACATCTCTACAAAATCATTATGCATATTTCTTGAGCACTAAAGTGATTATTTAATTAATTTTAGAATTGCTTTAGATAACATACTATTCAATTTTTCTTCTTGTGTGTTATGTTGGTGAAAATAAGTGCATTACATACCTACTCTTTATTTTGTATCTCATTAGAAACTATACTAAAGCTTTAATTAGATCACATAAATCTCATTAAGACATGTATACACTAATTAAATAATCCTCTTTAATTAATCACATTGATATTTAACATCCACACATTGAATCATGACATGTAACATCAAAAATACATATATATATATATATCAAAAAAAATTCTATACATCTGATCATAATATACAATGTCACTAAGGACTATGGTTACCAGATCCCTCAGGATCTGGTACTCATGTTGCATCAGCAGTAGGAAGATGGGAGATGGTCATGCATGATCATGATCATGAGCCATCGAATCTAAGCATGAACTCCATCCCCTCCATTCACGTGAGTGTCACTCATTCCTCTCCTGCTATCTGATCCCTCTCCACTTGCAACTACGCAATCTCTCTCTCTAGTCTCTCCACCTTTGCTAGAGTCTATGATGGTTGTGCTTGTGGTGTAGCTCTGACTTAGTGGATCTGTCTCCACAGGCCCTCATATGCTTCCTAAAATCTCCCAAAGGATCTCAGTGTCTCTGGATCTCTCTCCACAATCGTGGGGGAACATAATCAGAGTCCATCTCCTCTTCATCGAAAGATGCTGACACTATCTTTGCGGTCACTTGACGGTAGAGCTCTCACCAATCCTCTGAGGGCCCTACAAGATCGAAATGAAATTTAATCAGTGCACATCATGATATATATATATATGCATCAAATCATACATCAAAATATAACATACATATATCAAATTTAAATATCATCACCTATATCTCTAGTGGGGTGAGCAATGTCCACATCATCCTCTGCAGGGGGCATGGATGATGTGCTAGCCTCCTCTTGGCTGTGAGTGTTGGCAGCTTTTGTTGTTGTTGTTTGGGATCTAGTCATCTGTATGGGTGAGACCTCTCCCCACTCATATCGGTCCCTGGTTGTTGCCTCATCATTGTCACTCAGGGGTGGCTCCTTAACTCTATCCTCCTCCTCTTCCTCCTGATCCTCATCTTCATCCTTCTCCTCTCCCTACTATCCATCATAATCTTGGTTTGCATCCTCATCATACTCCTCAATGATAATATCTATAAATATATCTGCCACCCTATATTGTATCTCCTCGCCTCCATCCTCCCTTTGATCTCCCTCATCTGGTGCAGGTCTTGCATCTCCCACTAGCCCATACATCGGAAACACCAAATTTGGTTGTGATGATATCCACCACTCCTCATGATCCCACATGGCACCAACATCATCTGAATCATCTATCGGTGGCTAATCATGATCTAAATAGTCGAAGTCACTCTAGATGACATCATCTAGTGTGAACCGCATTGTATCACCTAGCCTCTGGGCACTCCGAATGGATCTCCTAAATGATGATCATGGCTAGGGTGGTGTCTATACCTATCCAAATTGTCTCATCACTTGATCATAGTAGAAAGGCCACAATATGTGATCATCCCAACCCACCAAAAACCTATCCATCTATAGTCTCCTTAGTTGTCTAGTGTGATCTGGCCACTATAGTACAAGCTAGTATGGTCTCCACAGGATGTCATTCTCCTCTAGTTAGTTGAATCTCACTCACCAAAAGTGTATATCACCGTATTTCCATAGTCATCATAGTGGATAACTAAATTCCCAAGGATAACCTACCACTGTCGGACATGGGAAGCCCACCAGCTTGGTACATGTGATATGCTCCAGACACCACACTTGTAGAAGTGTACAATTTACCATGCTATCTAGCTCTTGAAAGACAAATCAAGACAAATCTCCCAAGGTCATAATACAAATGAGCCAAGATGCACCATCCCCAGGCATACATTGTCTGATGCTCTACCAACCCCTATACTAGGTGCACTAGCCCACTCTGAAGGTGTGTTGCTCACTCATCTTGTAGGAGGAAAAATGCTATAGTATGCATCATGATCCACCTCACTATTGGTGCTCATGAATAAAGTAGCATGGCTAATTCAATCCGTCTGACTACTTTTTCATCGTGAACTGGTTCGTTCAGATAGTACTAAATGTCTAACTACTGCTCATGGAAAGATCAACCCCTCTCGAGGCACACCCGCTCCCCCTGAATAGGGACTCAAAGTATCTTGTGTACATCCTCTAAGGTAATGGGCATCTCTCCTATGGGCAGATGGAAGGTGCAAGTATCGACACTCCAACACTCACACAATGCCATCAACATCGCATCATGGTACCTCATGGGGGGCATGAGGTATGCCCAATATATCCTCACCTCATGTAGATGCTTTGTCTCTACTGTTGATAAAACGGGAGCCAAGTCTCTGAGGAAACTCAACTATTTCCTGCCAAGATGCTGACGGGATTAGGTGGGTACCTATCAAAATCATCAAAAATATGTTATCTAAATCATCTAATATCTTCAATTCTACTCCAATTCATCATGCAAGTGTGCTAATGTTGTTCTAGTGTGCTTTTCCTAAGGCCCTAGACACTTTAGAACATTTTTGAGACACTTCACAAAAAACATGACACATTGCAAACAAGAGGGACACTTCATGAAGAAACAAGACACTTTGTGAACAAAAGGGACACTTTGTGAAAAAAAGGGAAACTTTGTGAAAAAAATTCCAAGATCCTAATATAACCTTTAAACATGGATTAAATTTATCCCATAATTGAAAAATCACAAAGCAAGGGCTCCAGAATCAACTCACCTCATGTTGTAGATCGTCGTTGGCTACCTGGTCTTGCAACACGTCCAATCTAGCAGGAATGAATCCATGTGTGCTCAACATCCTCTTGTTCTCTCCTTGTCACTCAAACACTAAAAAAGGTAAATGAACAAGTGACAAGTTACTCCATTTTTCATTCTTTTTAACTCTATCTCATTTCACACATATGCACATTTGTACCTTTACCATGTTAGAACTTTTTATCTACTTGTGCTTTTCATTCAAATCAACATACCAGGTGCTAGTGAGCTCCATTTTTTATGTCATTTGTTGCGTCATAATTATGTTTTTATGCCCTACATCATCACTCACCTATCATCATGTGGCATGGTACTTGGAAATACCCTCTGATATGTGTGTCCTCATTCGATGTGGCTCGATTGCTACCTTGATTCCACCCTTGTAAAGCAAGCGAAATCAAGGGGAGGGCATACATCTACCCTCAAAATTGATCCCCACGAATTAGATAAGAGGAATTTTGGATTTCTAATGAATTTGTGTTGGAGGATGAAGTTCCTAATGTTGTGGTTTTGTAGATAACTACATAGGGGGCTTCATTCTCCCGTCATTAAATGAGTAACCTTTTATGAAAATAAGGTGCATTGATTTTTTAGAGTCCTTTAGCTTACATATGCACATAGAGTCATATGGGCGCTAAAGTGGAGGCTAAATGTGTCACCAAAAATTATATAACTTTGAAGAAAAGGATAATTTTATGCCCATTTTGGTCCTACTTTAGGTCCCCTTTCATCAATAATCACCCTAAAAAAACATTTATAGGCCCCTAAGGTTCGTTATTTTTAACTTTGAGGCTTGTTATACCTAAGGAATCATTGAACCCCCAACAAAAAATATCAAAAATATTCAAAAATCACTAATCCCACTTCAAAATCCCTTGGTGGGACTAACTCGCCCAAGTTGGCGACCTTGTCCTTTTTGAGGATTTTTGCATTTTTA
Source organism: Sequoiadendron giganteum (assembly GCA_007115665.2). NCBI lineage: Eukaryota > Viridiplantae > Streptophyta > Pinopsida > Cupressales > Cupressaceae > Sequoiadendron > Sequoiadendron giganteum. The sequence goes on along the minus strand of CM021108.1, from coordinate 512,335,717 downwards.
ATCAAGAAAATGTATAGGTTGTCAAAATTTCCTGATGGGTGTCGGCCTCTTAGGTCAAAATTACTAATAATTATGTTTTTTTGCTTATAAATACATGTTTTTAGGTCATTTTTCACAAGCAACTTCAAGAATCAAGTGCAAAACATCTTCCTCAACAATTTTCATCTCTCTCCCACAACAAAGTTGAAGCTTTTGGACAACAAACTAGGGATTTTCGCAAGTCTTCAAGGTCACTTCACATTTAAGATCACACATTGCCAAAGGTTGAACATAGATTCCCATGGAGATTCATGGAGAAATCTTGGTTGAGGAGGTGCAACTAGCCACCAAGTCACACCTAAAGACTATTTTCAAAGTGACTCCATCTTCTATTTTCATCCCATCTTTAGATTTGAGGTTTGCATCCCATCTGCATTCCTTCTTACACTCATTTGTAATGTTGTAGAGTTTCTTGGATTGAAGTCTTGTATCATTCCAAATGTTTTGCATGCATCTTATTCTAGCACAATAGAATAGGGTTTTTTCTTATTTTAGGTTTTCCTAGTTCTAGACACACTTAAGGCTAGGGTTTATGAAGATTTTCTATCTCTTTGCAAGTTTAAATACAAACTAGGGGTTTGACCAAGGAAAACCCCACATTAGGAACCTAAACATACTCTCTTTTATAGGTTATTTTATAGGTCCGAGTCTGGATTCCTGTGGAGAAACAAAATATAGATCATAAGCCTCCATGTGGTGACCTAGTCCATAGTGGTGCCCTAGTCCAACTAGAGGTTCCCGATAAATATTTGTGTAGATTTGAGCACCGAGTTGGCTGAAATGGAATTTGGAGTAGTTTGCCTGAAGAGGGACTAGGTCACCTAGCTTGGCATAAGTGTCCTAGTAGGCTCAAAACTTAGATTTTTTAGATTTTCCGAGGCCTCCACAACTTCCTCTTTGGTCTACAACAGTTTCCAGGTGCACTCATTTGATCTATTAGACTATATTGCTTGGAATAGTCTTTATTTTATCATTATTGTGTTACATCATGTGTTTTCCAACAATATAGATTTCATTAGATTGCATGTAATAGTTAGTTTCATTTACAAGATTACAACATTTAGCATAATTCATTATAAGCACATTCAATCCCATTTCAATTCCTAACAATTGAATGAATCAAAAAATTTATGTTTTCCACTAAGGGAAGTCCTCTTCCTTCTAGGTGAAAACACTACAAAGTTGTAGGGGACCCATTCCCTTACCCTCTCAAAAGGATATAATTTTGCGGTTCAAATTCAAAAAATATTTTAAAGATTTTCATCATATTTGAACAAATACACAATAATTCAAGACTAAAATTCCCATATAGTATTTTTGTATTACAAAAGAGAAAGGTAATGTTCCTTATTGTTCGTTAATTAGTAAATTTCTTAGTAAAGTGTACAATCACTATTTGTACCTAGGTCTCTACTTGATGTTTACCTATCAATGGAATCATAAAAATATATTTTTTTAAAGAAAACTATTATTTTTATCATATTATTCTATGCTTGTAGAATTTTTCTAATTACATCACTAGCAACATTACAAATGTGTGACATCAATTCTCTAAAAAATCATATTTGAGAAAGAAATTCATAGTCATGGAACCCAAAATGTGAGTGAATGGAAACATATTATCTTATTTTATACAAACAAATGGCTACCAAACTAATGGGAGACACCATGCTATCCTATCAGACATATCTTGAAGGATTTCAATAGCTCATCCAATGTACAATAACTCCTTAGGAAACCTTGCTAGATTTAATAGATAAAGGTGATGATGTTATTAAGGTTTTGTGCAAACTAATTATGACTAGAAGTTAGTATATGCATATAATTCTTAATACACAATTAATTAACTTTAATAATAGAATTCATAATAATAATAAATTTTTTTTACCATCCAACATACCTAAGTTTAAGATATGCTCAATCTAAATTTATATTTTGTAATTACATTACATTTCAAAAAAAAAATGTATATACATAACTAACTTGCTAACTATTGTCATCACCCTATTTCCTATATCCAATTATCCAATTTATTTGTCATTTTATATTTTTTCCTCCTTGAACATGATTTGGAGGTTGTTCCTTGAAAAAATAGTGGTGATCATGTATAGAATACTTGTACTACCATTACTCTCATGTCCCTTTCTTTGCAAACACCACTAGCTCGATGATTTGATAGACTTCACATCCCTAACAATAACCAAATTTAACTTTATATTTTGTGCTTCTACAACCCCAAGCTTTGGTAGTAGAAGAGCATATGTGTTCATCAACAAGAAATTAATTAAAATTACATGTAAAACTTAGCCATGAAAATAATATAAAATAAAATTTTAAGGAGATTAAGATAGAAAGGAATGGAAATTTTGTATAGGTGATAGGTGTTTTCTAAAGATATAACAATACAATTGGTTGTTTGTTAAGCGACAAAATGAGCAGAATAAATTAGCCCTAAAATATGACCTACTTTGCAAAGCGCTTCAAGAAATTGGGAGTTTAGCCAATAAATCTAAGTATCTAACACATAAATGTATACAACCAACATCACATTAGTCTCATTTGGAGAAGCTTATTATAGATGAATTCCTAGTTCAAGTATAATATTGAGATTTATATGGAAAAGGTAGCACCATTAAATAATTAGAGCTTGTCATTTGAACAAGAAGCAAGAGTCTACTTTGTAGAATCTTTTTTAAATATCTCATTGAATAGAAACAATTAGTCTACAAAGAAACTAATTGAAAACATGAAAAATTGATTGAGAGGTACCCAAAATGAAATACTAGAAACAATGCTTCATTATAAAGAGTGTGTTATACCTCTAATCTATTAGTTGTATTGTATATTTGAGGTCAATTTATTCATTCACTCTTAAATTGAATGTTTGAGTTAATAATCTGCACAAACAATCCTTAACTTAATCATATATTAAGAATTAATATTTAGATTGGTTGTCAACCTCGATTGAATAGAGAGATCACTATAACCCAATAACAAGCGGACTAAATATTTGTTAAATCATAATCTTATTATAAAACTTATGGAGGTAGTTCACTCGAAGTTTCTTATTCCAATAATCCAATGTTTTACTCCTATTTCGTTTATATTATATATTTCCACTGTTGTCTGTGAATTTATTCTTTTGCTATTCTTGAGTATAATATAATTTCACCACAGAAGAAGGCTGCTATTGTATGGAAAAGACAAGCATAAATTGATAGCGCAGTAAAGACAAGCATAAGCCAATCTATGTTTTACGAGCTACGCGCAGGCACCCAATAGTATTATTATAAGTGCAAACTGAGATCACACTTCACAATATATAGATAGAGACCCATCATTATAACTGTGAGAAAAATCCTCGGAGAGAACAAATAATAAGTAAACTAATATGTACCAATATACAGGTTCCAATTGGTAGAATTATATATCAATATATACTGGTTACTGCCGCCAGCTTTCAATTTGTCTCGCATCGCCTACCACAGCCTCCAAATAGAGTCGGTGATCTTTATAACTATGGAAAGTCCCAACTGACATGTCTCTAATCTTGAATATGACGTAGCCACCCCGCAGTCCTTAACGTTGCGGTGTGAGTAGAATAACTTTTATCATCATATTGCATTTTATAAGACATGCTATGTACTTAATGCATGACAATATATTAACTTAGATTCATCTAATTTCACACAATAGTCCACTTTGTAACAATTATCTTCACCTAAATTTCTATATCCTACTATCCAATCGAGTTCTTTTATATCATTTTTCACTTTAAACATGTGGCCGAGGTTGTTTCTTGATAAAAGGATGCCGATCATGTGTAGGATACTTGTCCCTTTCCTAGCCAACACTACTAGCTCCATGATGTGATAGACTTCTCAGTAGGAACAACAGCCAAATTAAATATATTTTAATGTGGATCTAAAACTCCTTTCTAGAAGTGAAAGTCAATTTGACATAGGTTATTGGAATACAATCAACTATCTCTTAAGAAGAAAGAGGACAATAAATTAACATCAAAATATGATAGAGCTTACAAAGTGATTCAAGAAATTCGAATATTATGTTACAAATTTAATAAGTGTTGTAAAAATCTGGAAAGATGTAAAATTCAGAAGCACTTCGAATACGTTCTAATAGATTAATGCAGATTTTTCAAATATTTATTTAATTATTTTTCTTTTCACTCTTCAACATCGAATTGCTCTTATCTTGCATTTTAAGATTGGATAGCTTCCTTTGGACTATCCTTGTCTTCCTTTATTTATGTGCCTCTCTAATCATCTTGAATGAAAGAAGATTCTTAATAGGTTTAACATGCAAGTCTCTCACTAGACTTTTTGATGATTGTCTTTTGTTAGATATTTTATTCTCTAAATGCTTCTTATTTATAGATTTTTGGTGTTTTCTACTCCTAAGATTTTTTCAAAGGAGTTTGATTCTCTTTCTATTTTTCTAAGGGGGTTAAGGAATTTAACTTTTAAAAAAAAGAATCTTATTAAATGAAATCTGGTTTGTAGGTCTAAAAAGAATCGCAGTCTTTATCATAGGGTTTCCAAATTGAATTGTCTAGCCTTGGCTACTAAACTTTACTAGAGATGGTCTAAGTAATGGGATCAATCATGGGCCAAACATCATCACAATAAATATTTAGAAGGTGTTGATATTGCTAAGGTTCATAGAATGAGCTTGACTTGAAAAAGATCTATAATTTGAATTATTAATAAAAAGGGTGCTTCACTTATTAAGAAATGCATGTTTTGGATTATCAAATTGTTGTAGTTCTCTTTTTGGATGGATTCATGGGATTTTCACCCCCCTCAACTCTCACATATTTCTCCATATAATTTGTTTGAGTTTTTTTTTTTTTGATACCACTTCTTCTAAAGTTTCAATATTTAAAGCTTCTTAATTAGTTAGGAATACAATTATTTATCATTAGAAGGATTTAAATTGTTAGCACATGTGGGGAGATCATAATGTTTGTGTGGTTGCATCTTCTATTTTGGCATATTTTTCTTATTGTTCTCTAATGGAAACTAATGCTCTTTCTTGAGGATATGATCCTTAGGAATTTTAACCAGTTTATTAGTTTATTGTGGCTATCAAATTTAAGAACAAGAGAAAGCTAAGTAAAAATATTTTTCTTGGTAGAAACTGATTTAGAATAAGTATAGTTAGCATAAAGTTAACTTCTTCCTTTGAATTATATGTCAAAATAAATGTCTTCCTTGGAACAATATAAGAAATAGATGATCCCAAGATTGTTCTAAATATATTTTTTAGGTTAATGAAGAGTGTGTGGTGATTTTTTCTTTGAGTGTCCTTTTCCAAATGGAATTTAGAGATAGTAGTGGTATATCTAGAATCAACCGCTTTTTCTTGCAATTTGTTTTTCCAAATTGTGGGATAATCTAAGTCATCCTCCTACTCTCACCTTTATACATTTTTTCCACTTAAAATATTTGTTCTATCTTTACTTTTTGGAAAAATTATTGTATTTATAAGGTCAGCAAAGCTTTGTCGGGTATGTTTGGTAGAAATTTTTGGACATGATAAATTAAACCATGATGGCTATGTGTTTTGTTGATGAAGTTTTAACTTATTTGAATATTCATATTTTGAGAAAATTATTTCTAAACCATTTGGTTATGTATTATTTTCCTCACTCCAAGACCAAACCTTATCATATAAGGTGAATAAAGTAGGTAAATGATTCTCTCTTCCACTATTTTTTTTTTAAATTAACACTAATGGTTCTTCTTGAAATAATCTAGCTGGTCCAAGTATTGGTGAAATTGGATGAGATAATTCTAGTATAAATTACTTCAATATTTATTTTTCTATGAGGTTAGGAAATAATAATTAGATGGAGACTCAATTCATCCTTATGGGTCTAAATAAAGCTTATGGACTAGATTGGAAGAAGATAACATGTGAGACATATTTCATGATTTTATTCACTTCTTAATAGATGAATGTCTCTTAAATATTCTTAGAGGTAGGCATTTTTTGTAGAGTAGATTCTTTGCCTTTCATGAAACTTTGATTCTATCTCAAATTTCATATTACTAGAGGATGGATTTTTCTTGTATTTTTTTTTGGATAAATGGGCCTATGATGTTCATCACAATTACAATGTTACAAATTAGGAGCTCATATTCTATTCAATTTTTGTACCTTATTTTGATGTTTATTTTACAAATATTTTTTTCTTGTTTTTTGAATCCATTTGTTTTTGGAAGTGATGGATATATGGTAAAATTTCTTGGATTTTCATCCTTTAGGCTCTAATGATGGCTATTTCTCTTTGGATTTTTTTTTTTTAAATATAATTAGTTAATATTTATCTTTTTTCAGAACAAAGAAAAAACCTCTTGTTTATAGAAGAATGAGTTTGACCACAATTACTTATATATTAAAAAAAAAAAATTATATATTACAATGATATGTGAATTAATTTATTTTTAGAGACATTATATTTTAGTATATTATGTAAATATGTTATTTTGTTATGACCATTATATTTTGACATATTATTTTATTCATATGGTTCCAAGAAGCTCTAATAAGTAGTATATTTATAAGGGGATTTTTTCTTGTGAAAGAAGAATATGGAAGGTTCGATATAATCAATTAATACATTTTCATATCAACATAATTTTCTATTTTTTCACATATGAATTATAGAAAAAATTCTTCATTTTCTTTTTGTAAATTTGTATGTATAATCCAACATTTACATGTGTTTGATGTATTTTTTTCTATATTTTGTATAAGCATGTGGTTGAAGCCACAATAGTGGCTTACAATTCAAGTGAGGAAGGAAAACTTCCAAAAAACTCACCCATGCAAAAAAAAATCATTTTGAGGGGTTAAAGCGAACTCAAGGTTTGAACAAACCCCTTTACATGTGAAACCCGCATTTCCACATTGTGGAAATGAGGTTCACTCGAACCCTAATTTGAGCAAACCAAAGTTTGAGTGAACTCTTAGGGGTTCGAGTGAACCCCTTAAGCTTGCTTGAACCCCCCTTTTCCCACCTTCCCATCCTCTGACACAAGAGAATCCATATTTTTTTACTTTGAAGCTCGGTTTGAACATGAAAATGGTAGAATCTTCACAAACCCAACTGGAATCAGGTAGTCCTTGGAACGAGCTATCCAACGAATATAATTTTGATATTTATTGGTTTTATTATGTATTTATTTTTTTAGTTTTATTAAACATAGGTTTTTCACTGAAAATGAAGGTCTCTATTCTACACATGTGGAAAAATAGTAGATTATCAAAAAAAAAAATGAAAATTATGAGTGCACCAGATATCAAAGTCCTTGATCCAACAAAAAAAAATTGGATTTCGATATATACAAAAAAATTACCTATTATACGGTCACACTATGTTTGAATCGTAATTGGTTTGACTTTGAAACTTGATTAAAGAAATATTTAAAAAAAAAAACATATTGAACCAAGTGGAAGCACTAGATATCGTAGTTACAAATCTAAATTTGAACGAATTAGAATTTTATCCTTCATGAAAAAAAAATTATGCATTATACGGTGTACATCACTTTTTAAAAATATTGTTTTATGAAAATAACCATTTTTCGTGGGAGATGGAAAAAGAAGTGCAATCTGATTCCAAAATTTTTGAAAAGAATATTTTTAGAATCTACAGACAAAATGAGACGAGACTCTAGTTTGCGTCATCTTCAAATTCCCCACGGTTTAGTTGCTATAGGTGCCCGAATGAGAAGGTTTAGTTAAAAATAATAATTTTAGTGTCTAGTTTGGCGAGAAATTGTAAACCACTATTGTGGGATCACCCATGCCTTTTAAGCTTCCAAATGATTCTTTGTTTAGATTAACTCTTTTGATCAAAGCTCATAAATAAAGGGGAATTTTGAAAGGGCCTCAAAATAATGCTTAATTTGAATAGACAACAACCAAATAAGACTAAAATAAAGGGACAAGAGCTAATGATAATATGATATCAGAACTGACAAAGAAATGAGCCTTAAAACTAAAGATACCCCTGATAAACATATAACAATTCTACAACAAAAAGACAACCATGAAAACAATCATGAAGGTTTAAATTGGAACCTTGTCAAAGATTTTTGGAATGGAGACAAACCCTAACCCAAATAGTCCATCCTACCTATTTTCAAAGAGGATCCAAGTTTAACCAATAAAAACTTAGTCACAAATTTAGGGTTTTAATCGTTTCCTTAAGATTATACCACCACACATCTCTAATAGGAATTGCAAGAACAACGAAATAAAACCCTTTCTTTCATTCCTTATATGACATCACTCTTTAACAATATTCTGACACATTTTCCCAAGCTAAATAGGATATGTGATACCTTTTGTCTGAATGTTGTATTTTTCTTTGAACTATTGGTAAGAATAAATGAACTGTGCAACTTTATAGCAATTTAGGTAAATGTGGAAGGAGGACTTTAATGGATTTTTCTCTCCCAAACATCAAATTTCAACCAAAGTTTTATAGCATTTGGTAGCAACTTATTAGTATCAACACACACAAAAAATATATTAGAAACTAATTATTTGTTAGATTTCATGACATTATCAATAGATAAAAATAGACCAAAAGAATTGGAAATATCATAAATAACCTTTTCATCTTAATACTCTGAAGAAAGCCTTGGGAGTTTGTCCCAAATAAAGACCTTGTTAACACATTTACTGGTATCATCAAATTAGTAAACCAGTTTTTTAATGAAAGATAAGACTTAAAAAAGAACCCAAGGTCTCCCTACAAAAGTCACATGATTTCCTCAAAATAGTTGAAATAGAATAAGAATAATCCATTTATCATGGTAGCCAACTATATTTGACTAGTCACTTGCCACCCTATTAAAACCCAGCTTTGAACAGAATCAATATTCATACAAAAGCCTAAGAATTTCCTAAAGTTGACATTGTCCATGTAGAAAAAATCTCTATGAACATAATCATCAAGGACTCTCAAAATGATGCAAGATCTTCAAATCAGAAGGATCTTCACCCAAAAATGGGTCAAAGGAATACAAGGAAAACTCAAAAGGGAATCCACTTGCCACTAGCCTAATAGAAGAAGCCTTAGTTTACACAACACCCACTTTTGAGTTTAACTCATGGGAAGAACGAATTGGTTGGAGCAAACTAGAAGCTTTCAAAGCTTGGGAGGAACAAGAGTTGAAGTTCTAGGAGTACTAATGTCAAGAAAAGTAGGGAAGGGGTCCATAGAGGAGTAAAAACCAACACCAAAACTTCCATGCAACAAACAAGGCAATGGACTAAGAATCTTCATCTTCATTCCAACCCTAATAGCGTCCTCATAATCACCCCTAACAACAATTAGACCATCCATGAATCCTACAAGTGACTAATCAAACAATATCACATCTTAATCTATGACCATATTCTAGTCAATGTCATTCATGCTTTCAACTACCATTTGGTCAAGAAAATTCACATTGTGAACAAAAATGATGATTTGAGTTGTAATTTTTTCTTCATCGTCATTACCTCGCTTGAAATTCTAACAATCTTCACCAACCATTATACGTCATAAATAATTTCTTAGAAAGAATATTAAAATTCTTCGTATAAATAAACCACTGAACTAAAAATAATCGTAGAAAATAGCTTAGAAACAAGAAAAGGCATTTTATTTTCAAAATTAATAATCCATATATTTAAAAACTTATTATTCTTTATAGAGAGTTCTATGGATACTACGACCATATAAATTCTTGTTTATTGCCGGCAGCATTTGAATCGTCTCGCATTGCCTACCATAGCCTAGAAATAAAGTCGCCGATCTCCATCACCACGGAAAGTTAGGCAGGCGTGTCGCGTAAGCGGGGACTGTATCTTCATTATGGCGTAGCCGTCCCGCTTGAATTGATGTTTTGGTGTGAGTAGAATGATCAACCACACAATGATAATTCTTAGGTTATGAGTCGACGTAAGAAAATCAACTTGCCCAATTAGAATTTCAAGGTAGCACGGTAGAACCGAAGTGCTTGAAATACAATTTTTTGATGAAATATAATTTATAAACCATGATAGCTTGTTCGTTCATAGGAAGGCCACAATCTAAAGTCATATTATAATCACTAATTTATCTATTAATTATTCTTCTAAATTTATGTTCACAAGATTAAATGAATTAATAGGTAGAGTTCAATTAACTCATTGTTGATCACAATTATATAAAACTAAAATTAAAGTGTTTTTAGAAATAATATGTTTTATTATTTATTGTAAATATGTTTTTTTGTTGTGATCATTATATTTTAACATATGATGTTATGTATATGATGACAAGAGGTGATGATAAGTAGATTATTTATATATGGTATAAGGTTTGTTAAACTTGTTTGATGCATACCATGTCTATAGCTTATAAAAAAATCATATTTTCTTATAAATAATGATTCACCTTTATGTATGTAGTCAATTAATGGATTTCATATCAACATACTTATCATTTTATTTGTCATGCATTTATTAGAGAGAAATTTCTTTAATTATAATGTTAGATGTGTAGATAGAATCCACCATTTCCATTTATTAATGTTGATGTTGTTTTATATTCTATGTAAGGTTTCCAAATTTATTGATCATTTATATCCTACTTTTTTCTTTAACATGATCACCTTGATTGGAGTTCTAAAGAGCCTTATCAAACATTCTCCATCATAAATAGTTTCTTACAAAGAATGTGCAAAGTCTACATATAAATAAACCTCTAAAAGAAAATTAATAATTGAATGAGATTAATATATGGGTGTTGCCACAATAATGGGTTACACTTTTTTGGACATCCTGATATTTGCTGAAATCACACATTTTTAGAAAATATAATGATTTAAGCCTTAAAAAGGTCTCATTTAAAAGATTTTAATTGAAGATGGTTTGATCAAACCCACTTATATCAAACCCCCTTGGATAGAAACCCGCTAGTTTTAAACCATACCTATAATGGAGTCTCCTCCACACCTATCAAAATGTTGATAAAAAACCACTTTTGATTTACCTTTTGGGGGATCAAATTATTTTTTTGAAAATTTATCTTTTGTAAACATGTAGTCCTTATTATAAGCTTCCCAAAAAGTATAATTTTAAATATATTTAATTTATTATTATATTTATTTTTTATTTGTTGTGAATGTAGGTTTTTTAATGAACATCGAGGTCTTTGTTTCACACATACGGAAAAATTGGAAAAAAGAGAAAAAATTCTAAAAAATACATGTACACTATATATTGATGTCTTTATTCTAACAAAAAAAGAATAAGTTAATTCAAATGCATACAAAAAAAGTTATGTAGCTGAAAGTATAATATTTCCAAATTATAATTACTCTGACTTAGAAAATTTATTTAAAAATATATATGCAACAAAAAGTTATGAAAACATATCCATCCACTAGATATTGGTGTGAAAAAACTACATTTAAAAAATTAGAATTTTATCCTTTCTGTAAAAAAAGTTATGCAGCTGAAAGTAAACATCACTTTTTGAAAATGTTGTTTCATAGAAAAAATAAGTTGATAAAAATTACATAAAAGGATTCACAATTTTATTTTTTTTAAATTTTTAAATATAACTAGAATCTACACATAAAATCTCACAAATCACTAGTTTTCTTCATCCTCAAATTTTTAATGGTTTAGCTTCTATAGGTGGAAGAAAGTGAAGATCTTGTGAAAAATGTTGATTTCAATGTCAAGTTTGACCAAAAAGTGTAACCCATTATTGTGGGATTACCCATATAAATTAAATACATAAAAAACTATTACAAAAGATTTGCATGTCTTGAGGTTTTGTTTCTTGATAGAAAAAAAAAAGACTAATAATTTATATAATATTTAGAAACATTATTAAAATGTAAATTCATAAAAATGAATTTTCATTTTATTTTTTTCTTAAGTAAACAACATTATAAAATCATATAATTCAAACATTCATATATTTTTTAACCATTCTCATTAATTTCCCACAAGTTTTAATGAATTTGTATCCTTAGATATACTAAACTAACTTTAATACATAACTAGATTTGATGAAATTCAAATTATTTCTTTTATTAGAGGAATTTTCTTACTAATTATAGGAATATGTGAACTAGTGGGACCTATTAGTACTTATGTTTTATAGTCACTTGTTGGTGTATGAGATACAAGATGATTGCCATTGAAGTGAAAGTTAGTCAATACTAATCTCAATGCTCAACACTCATTATTATTGGGTAAAAGCACAAACCTGTGTCACACTTTATAAAGGAACTGGTCAACAACAAAAAAATTTCTGAACTTCGGCCACATATAAATAGTCTTTATGTTTTGAATTTCAAAATAGTGTAAACTAATGAAATGTAGAACTTTTGATGAAGATTATTCTTGTAATTTTTTAAATTTAAAAAAAAATAAAAATTTATTATGTTTTTTTCAATTTGAGGACAAATTTTGGAATGCTAAAAATTTCAAAAAATAGTGACTTCACGGGCCGTCAAGAAACAAAGTGAAAAAAAATCTTATTTTTCTCTAATTTTTTTTCCCCAAATAGGTAACTTCAATATCTACTACATGGAAAAAAAAAATCAAATTTTGATGTATATTTTGCTTGTAATAACGTTTTAAAGTTAAACATGTTAGAATTTGACAGTTTTCACGGGCCGTCAACTATTTTCAGTTTTTTTAATTGTTTTCAAAGAAAAAATTATACCCTTTTGAAGAATACTTTCTCCTCTACTGGAACATATAAGTTTTAAAAAATATATATATGTTTTACTATATATTTTTTAATTTCTAATCAAACTCTTTTTTCACTTTAACAACCTACTTTCATTATTTTAAAAATAACATATATTAAAACTAATCAAAATATTAAAAAAATTATATATTTGGATTCACCACTCTGACCTCTACAAAAAGGGTACCTTTTTTTTTTGGAAAATAATAATTCTAAGAGGAGAAACACTCTGCCAAAGTTGAATGTTTCAAAAAATTCTGAAAAAGGTTGAGTTGGTTGCCATGTAGGATGCCACCTAGACATGTTCGGTCAAGTACATTTCAGCCAAAACCCACTTAGTCAATATCCTATCGGTCAATAATATTTCAGCCTAAACTAATTCGACCGAAAATGACCGATATAAAATATATTTTATTTTTGTTTAGATTTTTCAACTTAAGTAATTCAATAAAATATGTTTTGACCAAAGAAGACTGATCTCGACTAAGGAAAGCTTATTGAATCGACCGAAATCCACTCGGTCAATATACTATCATCCGAAAACTGATGACTAAGGAAAGCTTATTTTGACAAAATAATGTTTATTTCAACAAGTTAGAAGATTTATTCCAGAAAAAGAAGGTTTATTATGACGAAAGAAGGTTTATTCTGACAAAAGAAGGTTTATTTCGACAATAGAAAACGTATTTAAACAATAGGAGAGCTATATTTGAAAGTACATTGACCTTGAACTTATTTAATTAATTATGTTTTTTATTTTCATTAATGCATTTGAAATTTGTTTTTGCTATTTATATTCTTAGATTTCATTATTATTGATCATTAGTTAGATATGTTATTACATTACTTTTTTAGGTCTTAGATATTTAAATGCAATATTAATCAAGTACATGTTTCATTGAAAACTCATGTGTGTACAAATTTGTATGCAAGAGAATTCAATTTGAGTGCAAGTTGTGATGGCGTGTAACAAGAATAGATCAAAGAAGTATGATTGAACACGAATAAGATAGAGGAACAGAAGAGTGGGTGAAGGAACATCTCATGAAGAACAACCCATGGAAAATATCAATGACGAAGGTGACGCACAGGTACAAAAACAAAATGAACCTAATAATAGAAATTTTTCGGACAATGTTATGGAAAATCTGATGGAGATGGATGAGGATTCTCTTTTCAATAATTTTTCATTTGAAGATATGTTATCTGAAAGAACATTAAAATTACACTCAAAAAGAATATGGGATGATTTTTTTGAAGAAAAATCTCTAATTAGAAGAGCACAGCTAGTTGCAAATTTATTTAGATGAAAAGAAACAATCCCTGTTTTGGAGTTGTTAGGGGTTGATAATAGGAAAAATTCATCAGATTTAAAACACACAATTATTAAAAACATGCAAGAAGCATTAGAGGGTATTGAAAAAAAGAGCCGATCTAGTAATTTAAGTGTTGCATGTAGAGCATTGATGACTATAATTTCTAGTAAGAAATTATCACATAGAAGACAAGTTCAAGCAACTTCTGAATTACTAAATTTTTCTAGGAGAACTGTTTAAAGGTATATTGAAAAGAGAAATAAAATAAATGAAAAAATTGAGAAAAATTGGGTAAATATATGTAGGGTTCCCCGAAAAGATAGAATTTCAGAAGATGTAAGGAAATAGGTGGTTGAATATTAGAATACTCACTCTCGTGTTTCATCCAATAGAAGGGATACTATACAAATAATAAGTGACGATGGTACAAAAATTTCTCATCCAAAACATTTTATAGATAGAACACAAAGTGAACTTTTTGAAGAATTCAAACAATATTTTTCAAATGTGAAGATTTGTCAAAGGATGTTTGAGACACTACGACCATCATTTGTACATGTAGATACCAAAAATTGGTCTAAGCCTGCGAGTACACATTCAACATAATTTTCTATAGTCCGTGGTCTTGATTAAATAATGTCAATTATTTTATTAACCTTTCTAACAAATATTTCCTCTATTAATTAAATACCCTTTCTTTAATTAATTCATTATTAATCTTTATTCAACTTGATTAATTAAATAAATCATACTTATTTAATTATGTTGCGAACTAATTAATTATATCCCCTTTATCTATCAATTAAATAATTTATTATTTAACTACCCCTTTTATCATAATTTTCCAACTATAATTAAATATCTTTATATAATTATTCATTTAACCCCC
This sequence comes from Sequoiadendron giganteum, assembly GCA_007115665.2. Classification (NCBI taxonomy): domain Eukaryota; kingdom Viridiplantae; phylum Streptophyta; class Pinopsida; order Cupressales; family Cupressaceae; genus Sequoiadendron; species Sequoiadendron giganteum. The sequence goes on along the minus strand of CM021108.1, from coordinate 512,320,695 downwards.
TTTATCTATAATTAAATATTTATTATTTAATTATTTATATTTATCCTTTTCAAAAGTCAAATTAAATAAATTACTTTATTTATTTAATTAAAGTCAATTCATTTTTGAATGTTGAATTAAATTAACATTTAATTCATATTTGATTATTTATGTCACATTCCTCTATCATTCAGTTATTTAATTCATTCACTCACCTTTTGACTCAACATCTATTTTTAGTTATCTAGTTATCTCAGAATTCAACATCAGTTTATCTCTGCGAGAAGACTCTCTGTCACAACTAGTCAATTAACTAGTTCTAACTCATATGCATGTATGCGGTTATTAATTAAATATCTTTATTTAATTAATTAATTATGCATTCAAATTCCTCATCTTCAAGTTCTAACTTTGGCTTTTGCATTCAAAGTCTAGTTCTTCTATTTTTGGAGATTAACATGTTGAACGCGTGTTCTAACTCATGTTCTAACTTAGTCTCTATCTGCAGTCTTTCCTGAACTCATGTTCTAACTCGCGTTCTAACTCATGTTCTATCTGAGACATAAATCACATCGCATGACATTCATCAATCTCATCCGTCGATCTCTCTTTCAATCTGAGTCGATCATTCAAAAACACAAAATCTATAAAATGGCCTATCACAATCATTATTCCTCCTCCCGAAATCATACACTTTTGAGAAGAGAAACTATTCTTCGATATTTTGCTTAGACACTTGACAAAGCTATACTTGCATTCAAACACATAAATCTGAGGGCAAGAATACTAAAAAGGAAAAATGGAGAAAAGCAATAGAGATAATTCGAAGGGGTGAATGCATATTGGGTGAGATCATTTTGGTTTTGTTATTTAGTTTATTTCCTCGTTCTTTGTTGTTAGATTTTAGATTATTGTTTAGATTAAGATTTGATCATTGTTATTCTAGTATTGCAGAAAAACCTATCATTTACATTTGGTGAACCTGACGTGAACACGCTTCAAAATCCGCACAAATTTTCGTCTTTCCGTTTTTCGATTTTTTGTTCTTTTTTGCAGGTTTTTCATACGATGCACCACATTTGTTAAGAGAAATGACGCATCTATAACTACGAGCCGCATATGTGAAAAACAACGATGCATCCACCATCATAAGTCGCATCCGCAAAGCCATGAACCGCATCCACCTGTCAATAGTTGAACTGCATCTGTGGCTCCAAAAGCCACATCTGGCTAGTAAATTTTTTTCACTTTTTTATTGATTTCCGTGCATCCATATTTTCATTTTCTCTTTTTATGTTGTTTGGATTTTTGCTAATATCCATTTCAATTGTGTTAAGGAGGAATAGCATAGTGTTTGCAGGACGAAGCATAGAAGACATTTAAAAACATAAGACAATTTTCTGTAGGATGAAAGCTGAAGACCAATGAACTACTGATAAATTTGCATGCAGGACCTAATGCCTTTGTGTTAATTTATTTATTTAAGCAAGCTTTTGTTTGGTAGATAAATAATCGTCGTGTGGGATTCAAATGAATTTTTTGATTGTTAGATAGAAAATTGTCATTTGGATTAAAAAGAACCATTGTCTTCTTTGTCTGGTGCTTTTGCATGTATTTGTAACCCTTACGATTCAATACACCGAAGTATCCTCTCCCCTTGCACAGTCATGTGATCCTGGGTGTAAGAGAAATGGTTGCTAACTCTAGAACTTGGGCCTGTTTTGGTGGGAAAAAGTACTCACCTCAAGACAACTCAGACCAGTAGCACACTAAAGCCAAGCGACTTCCAGCCGGTATATAAAAGTGGATTCTTGGGGAAAGCCCAAGAATCACGCACACTATTCTGACGAGATGGATAGAAATGGACTCTCGCCGATGTTGGATAGTGTCCCATGAATGGAATGCCCTTATTAAACACCTTGTTGTAGAGTTACCAAAATCCTACCTATTTGTTGGCGCAGCAGGGTCGGCCCTATGAAGCCGTCTTACATATTTACGGTTTATGTGTGGAAATGAAATGTATGCCATGGGAGTTTCATGGATATAGTAGCTTGGCTGCCCCGTATAAGTGAGTGCCATGGAGGGGAGCCAGTGGGGTCAAGCTACTAGTCATTCACCATAAATATGCGTAGCTAGAGAAATCCAAGTAAGAATTCAATAAATATTGTCCTAAAAGCCTAGGTTGTAATTGTTTTTTGAGTCTTAATAGTTCTTTCATCACAAAATAACTAAAAATACATTGATTTTTGTGTTTTCTCTTTGCTATATTCGTCAAAATCTTGATCAAACAAACAAAGTCAGTCAGCAAATTTTGGAAAAAAATTCAACTATCAGAAAATTGAGTCGCATTTGTCAGTCTAAACGCTGCATATGTATTAGCGAGTCGCATCTATTAGGGGAAACACCACATCTGTCTATCAAAATATTTCATTTTTCACAGTCTGCATATCACGAGTCACAACTGTCACATTCTAAGTCGCATGTGTGCATGCAAACCGCATCTATCAATTTTAAAACCGCATGTGTCCTGGTAAACCGCATCTATCAAATCTAGAACCGCATGTGTCTTATTGGGCTGCAATTGTCAGAGGAAAAACCACAACTGTTAGAAAAACTGTGTCTGTCAAATTTTAAACCACAACTGTTAGGTGAACCACATTTTCCTATCAACAGAAAACGTTAAAAACCATGAGCTGAGTCTGAAACATTATTGTCACTATTTGCTTTAGGTTTTTAGGATCAATCTTGGACTAGAAACTGGTTAATTTTGCTCAAAAACCTTGCATCATTAGGTGTCATATATGTCTTAGTTACCATCATTAGGAGTCATATACATCTTAGTTACCATCATTAGGTGTCATATACGTCTTAGTCACCGTAAACGTCTTAGTCATAGTCATCCTAAGTTGCATGCATATAGATAGTCTAGTTTGGAAAATTCACCTTGTCAAACTGTCCTTGTCATACAATTAGGCTCCTTGGTCAAAGACAAATCTTTGCATGCATTTATTCCATAGGTGGTAGGTTATACTCATCTTAGACTCATTTTATCGTCATTAGTCCACTTAGAATTTTGCATATTGTCCGTCCTGTCATACATCATTTTAGATCTTTAGTAACATCCTTATTGTCAAAAAAATCCAAAATCATAGACATAGGTGAATCAGTTTTTAGACATAGTCTGCATTTCGCATATTGAGAAAAAATTTCATGGTCGAAACAATGTCCAAAAAGAAACAAAAAGCAATGATAGAACCTAATGAATTCATCAACTCGTTCGGAAACCAACCATCAAGCAGTAAACAACCACACAAGCCCTTGCTAGAAAAACATGTCACTAGAGACACACATGGTTAGATTTACATAGAGGACATAGACGCAGTAGTACAAGATCCTTAATTTGCATCCTTTATGGATGAATGTTTGGCAAATGATCCCCAATGCTATCTAGCAAAGTTTCTAGCAGAAGGTGCCAAACTACCCATAGGATTTGATATCCATACCTTGCAAACACAGTCAACACAACTGTCCCAAACTGCAATGTCAACTGTCTCTATTCCACAAATTACCGTTGCAATACCAACCGTTATACCAACTCAGACATCGTCAATTGTAAACACAACCCCTTTCAAAATCACACAAGGTTTATAATTTACTATGGGGGCAACTTTCCTTTAACACCAACATGACTAGTAAGAGAACCAAAGTTGGTGGAAACATACCTATACCAAATCAGCCCATTTAGACAGGAAGCATTCCTATTCCTAATCAGACAATTCAGATAGGAAGCATTCCTATACCAACTCAAACCATCCAGACAGGGAATATCCCTATATCGAATCAAAATATTTTGACAGGATATATTCCCTCGCCCAATCACAACCCATCATAGAACATGGCATATAAAAACACCTACATTGATCCAAATTTCACAAACACCATGTCCTTGACACAAGTCGATGTCCTTCAAAACCAGATGCAAACACTTCAACAACAGATGGATAACATGTCTATGTCCAGAAAATGAACTATCTCAGCACATGACCTATGTCCATGTCCATTTGACAAAGCGTTGTATATGACACCTTTCCCCCATGGATATATTATACCGGTTTTTCCCAAGTATAATGGGAGAAAGAATCCTTTAGAACACATTAGAGAGTTCTCAACAACATGCATGGACATATCATATGACCCCACATACTTAATAAGACTATTTCCACAAACCCTTGTCGGGATAGGACTAGAATGGTTTTCTAAATTACCATATGGTATACGATCTTGGGGTGAATTAGTTGAAAAGTTTGTCGAACATTTATCTTTTAACATAGACAATGAGGTAACAATTGCAACCTTGTGCCACATGACACAAGAAGGTGGTGAAACCTTCACCACTTTCTTCTAGAGATGGTGAAGTCTAGCTAGTAGATGTCCAGTTGAAATACCGAAAAAACAAAAGGTCACCATATTCCTAGAGAACATCAACCACAAATTGCGAAGTGACTTAAGGGTACATTGTTGTACTTCATTCTCAGACTTGGTACAAAAGGGCATCATCCTTGAGAAAGGTCTTATAGACAAGGGAGAGATTAAGGTACCAAGCAGAAATCCAGTTGTCCAACATCAAAACATGCCAAATGATAGAAACAAATTCTGGTCTAGGAACAAGAATGTTACAAATGATGACATTGTTGATGCTAAACACATACATACGGGACCAGTTATCACCCTTAGGGGTTATAATTCCAATCAAGACACAATGAATAGTCCATATCAACAAGCTAAATATGTCCAAAATTCACAACAATAAAGACCATAATAGAGGAGATATCCAACACGTGAATTTACACCTTTAGGACAATCAATCGAGACTATTTTCAAAGAGTTGAATAAACACAATCTTATCAAACCTTTGGAACCAAGAGAATATGATCTTGGACAGTTCAAACGTTCATGGTGGGATGATAACTCTTTTTGTGACTATCATCGAACGAAAGGACACAACCTCCAACAATGTCGCCAACTCAAGAATATCATACAAGACTTTGTTGAAAATGGAACCATAGAGGTCGGTGGGAAGAAAAATACAAAGAACAGTGATCATAAGGTCTTCACGGACCTGTTACATGACCACACAAAAGGAAAAGCCTCCAGTTCAGGATCCAAGAATAATCCACTAGTCAATTATAACAATGCCAATTTTGACTATGGTAAAGGAACCGTCATAAATCACCTCCAAGCTGCAAATGAGAATGTCAATACCTTCACCATTAAGAAGCATCCAGAATGTAATGTGAACATACATAGAACTAAGATGACTATTCCTGGACCTTCTTCTTTTGAGCCACCTAGGCAAGCTTCCAAGTTCAAGTACAACCTTCTTGATCAATTGAGTAAAACCCTCGTGCAAATATCTATCTTGGAATTGTTGACCTTATCACCTTAGCATTGAAACATTCTAGACAAAGCTCTACAGAACACAACTGTTCCTACAGATTTATATGTCAATCGTTTTGAAGAAATGGTGGGATATTTGACCAACTCGCATCATGCCACATTTTCCCAACAGGACTACTCGACTGAGAAATCTGATCATAATGACCCCTTACATCTTGAAGTCTTAATCCATCAAAACAAAGTATGACGAGTCTTGGTAGACAAAGGAGCAGATTTGAACTTGTGTACCCTTAAATTGGTTAGGACATTGGGATTCTCAGAAGACTGCGTAGATACCTCTAAGATTATAGTCATCAAGGCTTACGATGATGAGGAAAGATCATCGAAAGGAGTTGACACACTCCCTTTAAGAATTGGCCCAACAATCATGAACACCAGCTTCCAAGTCTTGGATCTCACCCTTCCGTACAACTTGTTGTTAGGTAGACCTTGGATACATGCAATGAAAGTTGTACCTTCAACATATCACCAATGTCTTAAATTCCCCTATAATGGCACAAAGATCACTATTGATGGTGATCCAGATCCTTTTCAATATTGTACAAGCCTAAGGGATATTCCACCATGAAAAGTACTAGTTAACCAAGAAGCTTCATCATCCACTTTGTCCCTATATGTTGACCAATCACATCTCACTAAGTCTATTTCATTCAAACCTCCATCAACCATTCCTAAACTCGAGATCCAAGACAAGGGTTGTGGTAAATATCATATAAAGGTATCATACTGTGTCACTCAATTGATTCCACCTAAGGCATATGGTCTACCCACGGCAGATAAAAGATAGTCAGTGGTCACATTTCATGTTCCCCCTACAATGACATTGACCAAATGGGGAGAATTAAGTGACGAAATTGTGGATCAAGGTGATTCATGGTTATATCAAGAAGAACATGAATACCCCTCCTCGTCTATTCAAATAGCTAAGGACCAGTATGGAAAAGGCTTTAAGATAATGCAAAATGAAGGCTATGATGGGCATAGTGGGTTAGGACTCTATCAGAATGGAAGGATAGAACCGATCACTGTCTACCCATGACTGAAATATCTAGGGCTAGGGTGTCAACTGCTTAGAATTGGGTTTCCTAGTACTTCGTCATCATTTCAATAAGAAGTGAGTGATTATAGAGACATCGAGACATCTCATGAACCAGTTCCCCCAATTTACGAAAAAACCCCCAGTTTACGATAAACTTCTAGTTTTCGACGAATCCCCTTACTCAAGTGATGATGAATGGGATTCCCTTTCATCTACCAGTACCATGAACATAGATGCCCTATTTGGAGAATTGGACCTCAACATGAAACCTATACCAAAACTGTCTACTCCTCATCCTAAGAAGCACTTGTCCAAATAAGAATGGAAAGAGAACTATTATTGGGAAACCCTTGATCATGCATCTTGGGCACCTGATAAACCATCTTCTAACGATACCACCCTTACTATAGTCCCACATTAGAGTATACCTACACCTAGGAAGAAAAACAAGAAGGAGTTAGTCCAAGACTTCTGTGACCATGTCAACCATTCCATATTCACCTTGTCAGTAGCTACCCTTAAGAACTCCAATGATGACATGCCCCTTATATATCCTGAACTCATCGACTAGGATCAACAAGGTACACTTATCATAGATACATTCGAGAACGACGAAGCAATTGCTAACTTCATGGGACTTAGAGAAGGCATACCAAGAGGGGATCATAAAGTTGCTTTCACCATAGACTTGGATGATAAAGCATACTTTGGGGAGTCTATTTACACCTCCAGTCACAAAAATGAAAATGAAAAGAAAAAAGACAATGAAAAAGAAAATGATGAGTCCCTAGATGAAAACCGAAAGGTGCCTTTGGATGAAGAAAAAGTCAAAATAAAGGATGTATCCGAGGGTGAAAACCTCCCAGAGGGACCCAAGAATAGAGGTTTAAATATTCTCCCAATTGAATAGGAAAGGTCTCTGATGCTAGTAGAGGAATCTATGGAAGTCAACATAGGTAAAAAAGAGAATCCTTGGAAGGTATGTTTTGCAGCTTCACTAACAGAGATAGAAAAATCTGAATTTAAGGAATTCTTCACAAAGAGATAGATAAACTTCGCATGGTCATATACTAACATGTCTGGGCAGGATCCAGATCTAATATTCCATCATTTACCACTACAGCCAGGTATTAAGCCAGTCAAATAGAAGTTAAGGAAAATGCATCCGCAAATTGCTCTATTGGTCAAGGCAGAACTTAAGAAGCTCTTGGATGTAGGATTCATAAGGAGAATAGACTATGTAGATTGGATATCAAATCTTGTACCAGTGACTAAACCAACTAGGGGTATTCGCATATGCACAGACTTTAGAGACATTAATAAGGCATGTCCCAAGGATGACTTCCCTTTGCCGAATATCAACATGATAGTAGACCTGAAAACAGGATATGAGATGCTATCCCTCATGGATGGTTTCTCGGGATATAACAAGATTAAATAGTAGCTGAAGATCAACAAAAGATAACTTTCATGTGTCCATGGGGCACATACTGTTGGAATGTCATGTTGTTTGGCCTTAAGAATGCAGGATCTACCTACCAATTGGCAATGACTACAATTTTCCATGACTTTGTACACACCTTCATGGAAGATTATGTAGATGATATTATAGAAAAATCAAAAACAAGGGAAGATCATTTGAAGGTTTTAGAAAAAATATTCCAGAGGCTTGAAAATTACAATGTCAGATTAAATCCGAAGAAGTGTGTCTTTGGAGTGAAATCAAGTAAAATGTTAGGGTATATCATCTCTCGAAGAGGCATTGAAGTAGATCTAGAGAAAGTAAGAGCTATCATAAAGATGCCTACTCTAGTCAGCGTTAGTCAACTCAGAACCCTACAGGGGAGATTACAATCCATTAGGCATTTCATAGTACAACTGGTAGATAAAATACACCCCTTTCAGCATCTACTCAAGAAAGGATTACCATTTGTGTGGACACATAAATGTCAAGAGGCCTTCCAACAAATCAAGGACCATTTGCTTACTCCACCAGTCTTAATGCAACCTACAGAGGGAAGACCATTGATACTTTACATCTCAACAACTCAGTCGACATTAGGGGCTCTTCTTGCACAACACAATGATAAAGGTCATGAGAGATACATCTCACCAACACAGTCGATATTAGGGGCTCTTCTCACACAACGTGATGATCAAGGTCATGAGAGAGCCTTCTATTATATCAATCATACCTTAGTGGGCTATCAACTGAATTACAGCAACATAGAACATGCTTGTCTTGCCGTAGTCTTTGCTACCCAAAAACCTTGGCACTATATGCTCAATCGACAAACTATGTTAATTGCAAAGATTGATCCACTTAAATACCTCCTAAGTAAGGCAACTTTAACAGGCCAGTTGGCTAAATGGGTCATAATACTTAGTGAGTATGACATTCAGTATGTCGAAAGGAAGGCAATAAAAGGATAGGTGATTGCAGATCAGTTAGTTGATGTGCCTATGAAGGCAAACCATCCATTAGTGGTAGACTTTCCTGATGAGTTTCTCTTTAACATTGACATTAAGACCGAATGAAAACTATACTTTGATGGCTCACATACAAACAGTGGTTCAGGAGCTGGTATCTTATTTGTTAAACCTCAAGGTGATACCATTCCTAAATCATTCAGGATTGCTTTCCCTTGTACCAACAATATAGCAGAATATGAAGCTTTAGTGACTAGGTTAAAAATGGCAGCTCAATGGAAAATTAAAAGCCTAAAGGTATTTGGTGACTCTCACCTAGTAATCCGACAAGTAAATGATGATTACGAGACTAAGGATGAGAAGCTTGCACCTTACAAGAGAATGGCTGATAGTTTCAAATAGTATTTCAATGACATAACTTTTCAACAAATACCGCGTATCCAGAATAGAGCTGCAGATGCTATGGCAACTGCGGCTTCCTTGTTGGATATTCCAAGTAATGTGCCTAAGTTCGAATTTCTGGTTGAATGGCTATTGGTCCCCACTTATGATGTCCCTGATACTGCGATAGTGTGAACCATTGTTGGTCCTATGTCTCCTTGGTATAAAGACATATTCGACTACCTCACTAACCAAACCTTACCCCAATACTTGTCCAACAACCAACATCGAACCTTCATTTGAAAGTCAACTAAGGACACCATCATCGGTGAAACCCCATATAGACGTACCTTAGATAACAACTTAATGAGATGTCTCGATGCTGAGGAAGCACAAACAACTTTGCGAGTGGTACATGAGGGTATATGCGGATCTCATTCGAGTGGTCCTACTCTAGCCCACAAGATTATGAGACTAGGTTACTATTGGCCTACAATGGAGAAAGATTCATACATTTTTGTAAAGAAGCGTAGACAATGTCAAATACATGGAGACTTGATAAGAGTTCCAGCACAAGGACTTCATCCAATCACTTCACCATGGCCCTTCGCCCAATGGGGGCTCGACCTCATAGGTAAGATACACCCTCCATCCTCCAATGGCCATAAATTCATCATCACCACCACCGAATACTTCACCAAATGGATTGAAGCTATTGTCATGACATACATAACCGACACACAAATATCTAAGTTTATCCTAAACTATATCATTTGTCGGTATGGTGTGCCCCAATCCATTATCACAGACAATGGCCGCCCATTCAAGAACCATGAAGTATGCCATTTATGTGAAGAATTCCACATAAAACACCATTTCTCCACCCCATATTACCCACAAGGTAATGGCCAAGCCAAGGCATCTAATAGGACTATTGTTAGAATCCTTATGAATACTGTCAATGACGTTGGTCATGACTAGCACCTACAACTTAACCTCGCCTTATGGGCCTATCGCACAAGCATCCGTACACCCAGTGGCGCAACTCCATATTCCCTTGTCTTTGGGTCCGAAGCTATCTTACCTATCGAGGTTTTAATACCTTCTCTAAGGGTATCCTTGAAGGGTCATATTGACGATGAAGAGTACCGTGTCTCTAGGTTACAAGAGCTAGAAATGTTGGATGAGTGAAGACAGAAAGCATTAGATCATTTACAAGCATATCAGAATCGTCTTCGTCGTAGTTACAATAGAAAGGTTCTCAATAGAAATTTTGACATTGGTGACCTAGTATTAATGCAGAATCCTAAGAACCAAGCAAAATGAGAGAAACCAGGTAAGTTTGAGCCTAACTAGTTGGGGCCATACATTGTCACAAAAGCTTTTGGGTGAAGAGCGTACCAACTCTCTACTCCTGAAGGAGAGCCGCTTTTGTCACCTATCAATAGTCGGCATCTAAAGAGGTTCTATGCTTAGTCTCTGAGAATCTGTGTGTTAATCTAGAAAAATACAAACAAATGAAAAAACAAAAAAATGGTTACCTTGATGCAAACCTGGCAAACAAGCGTCATTGTAACACCAGAAAAGTTTGAGAAAATCAAAACAACAAAAAAAAAGTAAAGAGAAATAAATTTGTCCAATAGTGAAAACTGCTTCGGTGGCACTATGGATAAGTACCATAAACCTAGCAAACAGGCGCCATGTGTAGTCAGGCACACTCTTCCATCTACCATCATTCTATTCGAAATTTTTCACCATCACTCATAATAAATGGTTTTCTTATCCATAACTTGGAACGATTGGCATCTAACATCCATTCTATCACACTATCCATTCCATCTTCCTAATCTTATTCCCGACTAGGGGAAAATCCTTGTTCTATGCCCTAATACCGTGTACATAATGTCATACCATCGAAAATGTCCTGAAAAATCCTAAAAACATTAGCAAACTTCAAAAAAATCCAAAAAACAAAGTCAGGTCAATCATGTCAAGTTAGTCATAGACATAGTCGAACAACATTGCCTCTATGACTGGGACGAAGGCAAGGCCATCAATCAATGTGCCCCCGAGGCATTAGGTTTGTCAGTCTAGGTTTGTCATGTATCACACACATTTAAATCACGACGCTTTGTATATTCAAAGTCATTGGTCATGTCGAACTATGAGGTCTCTGCATGTACAACGTAGGCAAGGCTAATCAATTGATGAGCTCCCGAGACCACACTAGGTCAGTCCAATAGGGATTCATTCACAATCACTATCACACAAGTTGCATATCATAGTTTAAGGTATCATCTCATGTCACACATTGTTCGTGCACAAACTTTTTATAAGTCAAGGAATCAAAACAAGTCATGCAATAAGAAGGCAGAACATTTCAAAGTCATCAAGTCAATATCGAACACATTGTCAAAGCGATCAACCTATGTATTACACAAGATATGTCTTTCTTGTCAACAAACATCACCAAATTGTCATATTCTCATGTGGATTGTCACTTCAACGTCATCAGACTCCAACGTCTTATATGACACCTGTCTTTCTGAAACCAGGCTTTGTCATGCATTATACAGAAGTCAGCAAGTTGAAACCAGACTCAACATCTTATGCAATATGTGTCATTCTCTCACATTATGCTATGTCAAACATCAACATCAAACAATCCCACAAGATCAAGTTTTGGTGAATACATTTATTTTGCTTTATGACTTTATATCTTATTTTGTCTTATCCTATTATCAATTCATGAATTGGTCCAGTTACTAGCTTTCTCGAGGATGTCCTTTGAAGGATTTAGAGAAGCAAGGATGTCTTAGGACTCTTTTTCTTTGGCTGTTGTCTGTCAACTATCTTTTTAAACATTGGTTTTTGAGTCATGTTACTAGTTTCCTCAAGGATGTCCAATCAAGGATTTAGAGGAGCAATGACGTCTCATGACCCGTCTTTTATTTGTCTGTTGTCTGTGGTTTGTCTTGATAAAACGGCTCAGGCAATATTGTCCTTAGTATGAGTTAAGACACTCCTTGTCTGTGACTGTCTGTTTTTCGTAGATGGATGACTTGGTACACTATGGTCTATCTCATATCATAGTGTGTACTATCCATCTATGTCATGTCCTGCCCAATGATGATAACAAGCAAGTATAGTGTATTTGGTAATATATCGAAGATTATGTCTTTTTCTCAATCAATCAACCATCATTATATCTTTTTCTCAATCAATCACTTCAATTGTTTCTTACTAACATTTTGAATTAATTTCATCTTAACATTTCTCTTCGACAACATAATGATAAAGTCTTGTGACACATTAAAAACATTAGGTTATTTTGCATTTGCATACATTCCATTAGCATTTCACATAGTTGCATGGCATCTGAAATCATGACATAATAGGCATGGCATCATCATAACATACATAATGTCAACATTGCATGTACATATTACCATCAAATATAAATAAACATCATATAGAACATTTGCATCCATTATCATAAGTAAGTTAACACATCCATAACATCATTATAAAATGCATAACTCATAACATATAGAAACATTCATTTATAACACATATACATACATCATCTAGGAAACATAATCATATAGAAATAAAGCATCATCCAGATAATAGAACTGCATATCATGTAGAAGCTGCCAAAATCATAAATATATATATCACTCAAAAATAGTGTCACAGTACAATGTATGAATGTAACCATAAATAAAACATGAGCTCACAGGCTCTCTGATAAAAAATACAAATGTCTACATAGGTCCCTATAATCATGTCCCGCTACCCTTGCTGTCACATAGTGATGGTGGTGGAAAAAGACTTAGAGGTGCTCTCTGTGAAGTGGAAGGCCTCTCATATGGACCTATCCTCGATTGTCCTATCACCCCCTTAGTACTCTGTGTCCTCTGACTCTGAGTATGACTCTTGCTCTGACTACACACCTCTGAAAATGTAGGACCTCATCTGTCTACTAGCACTGTAGCCTCATAAAGATCGCTATAGTGTCTAGCTCTATCCACCGCTCTGATCAACTCTCGTACCATGCCATCAGATGAGGACCCACTACAAAGGCATCTAACCTCTATGAATTGCTGCTCTATCTGATGTCTCTGAGCTACAGCCTGGTCCCTCTCCATGAGAGCACTGTCCCTCTCTGTACGAGCACTATTCCTCTCGGTATATGCACTGTCCCTCTCTGCATATGCATTGTCCCTCTCTGTATAGGCACTGTCTCTCTCTAGTCTCATTGCCTCAAACTTTGCAGTCATAAGTATGAGTCTCTCCTCCAAAGCCTCCCTATCACCATCTCTAGGAGCATCCTCATCCTATCTCCCCTCTACAATTCGATCTTTGAGCTCTCTCTCCTGCTCCTTCATCGGTGCCTCCTCCTCAACATCATTCTCAACATCATCCTCAACATATCCTGCCAAAATACCCAGAGGGTCTATCACCACATCCATATCTACATCCTCTATAACATCTTCTACTCTGACATCTACCTCTACATGCTCCTCAACCACTACCTCTGCTATAGCATGCTCATCCCCAGCCGGTACATCCACTGCTACTGCCTCCTAAATAGGTGCATGTCCACCTTCCTGACCCCCTCTCTATCCTCTCCATCCTCGTCTCCCGCCTCTACCTCTGCCTCTACCATCATGTCCATCACCTCTACCACCAACTCTACCCACTCTGGCACCTCCACCTCTCCATCGTCCTCTCGGCCCTGTGCCTCATCTCTCGACTGGTGCTGGCTGGTTAGGATCTATATAAGGAATCGGGTGATGAACCACCCACCATGCATCATATGCAGCCGTAGTCCTTGGATCTTCTAATCCATCTCTCCATCCCCACTATAATGGCTGTAATGTCTATATGTTTGCCTCCGCAGTAGCCACCAGAATCATGGGTCCCCACCATGGAACCTCTCTCAACGACCGAGCAAACTTTGCTCTACCCCGAGGCTCATCCTGAACCTCCCCGAACTATCTCAGAACTCTGTCTGGAAAATGTCTCTCAATAATGTGAACACTCGAAACAGTCCTCCCAATGAGATACTGTGTTTGTTTGCAAAATGGAAAATCTATATCCTCGTCCACCCACTCCTCACAATCCATGTAAGGTCACCATGTGAACTAATCAAGAATATCCAAGGCATGTCGCCAGTACCCTGTGTCTCCCACATGGGTCTGCATAATCTATCCTGCATATCAAAACACATACGAGTGTCTCTCCTCTCTCTCTACTATAACTGGAGGATAGAAAATATCTATCCTCTCCCAACCCCATACCATCAACAGTGTTGTCCCACAGCTCAATGATTGTGCATCTCTGTAGGCGATGTCATGTAAATGGAAGTACAACAACCCATGTAGACATGGACCCCATGCATATCTCATCGCACTCTCGAACAGGCTGACCAGCATAGCTCCCCATCCTACTAGAAATCCATGACCCCATCTATTTGGAAAAACTATACCCCCAATCAGGGTACATAGGATACAGTCGATCCGATCGTATCTATCTGCTAGCACTAGCCATCTAATCTCATAATGCTCAATCCCGAGCCTACTGATGTCATCCACCTGATAGAGCGGTGCTAACTCCATCAATCCTCACTGGGTATCATACATAACTCGCTCACGTCTGATAGGAAATCTCAGAATCCTATACACATCCTCCAATGTGACAGTGGCCTCCCCAGTCGGTAAATGAAATGACGATGTCTCTGAATTCCATTGTTCGTAAAGTGTCGTCAACATCCCCCTGTTCGCCCGAATGGAAGGCATCGACAAATAGTGACATAGACCAAGATTCCATAGAAGTCGAATCTCTGTAGAAGTCAAATTATCTCTCAGATCGAATGTATCTGGTCATGACTCCCGCATATATATCAGATCTAGAACCACCTGCATTTAAACCATGATGTCAAAAAATATTCAAGTTTTCCTTAGAAATTTTTTTTGAAAATTTTACCAGCCAAATGTGGCTCACACTAACAGATGTGATACATTTTTGCAAATGTGTTGCACGACATCTCAGTTGCAGTGCATATTACATATGCGTCACATATTTCCCACATCCCCTATCAGCATACTGCACATGTGCTTTACTAAACCACATGCGGTGCAGTTTTAACATCCTGCCTAACTACAACATATGCGGTTCACGATTACACCTGCGTCTAACCCTAATGTATATGCGTTGCAAAAACACACATGCAGGGCATAATGTTCCACATGCGGTCATTCCCTAAGCAGCCTAATCTAGCCTCTACGTGTTTCAGAAAATGCGTCGTTTACGATGCACCGCATTTGCGTAATTGCTTTTCTATGCCTAGAAAAACATGCAAAAAATAACTCTGACAAGTTTTTTTTCAAGTACATACCGGTGGTCCTGCGTCAGCTAGCCACTTGAAAGTTCGGATCTGATATCCTCGATGCCTAGTGTATGGAATGGGTGCCATTTCGTCAGCTAGTCAGAGCAAAAACTCCTCTTTTTCTATCTCCTCTGGGTGCAAATTAATTAGATTTAGCCCTAATTTCTATTTATAGGTGGATTTCAAATGGCATTTTCTCAGCCCTAATCTATTGGCCACATAATCTTTCAACTTCCAACGACCTGTATTCATCCGTATCAACTCGAAATTCATTTTCGTCAACTCCATAGCATTTCTGACTAACAAATTGACTTATCGGGAATATTTCCTGATTTTTTTGTAACTTTTCAAAAATTGTCAATTTTCCCGATGGGGCATACCTTTACCTATTTCATGTTGGGGTACGATTGGGGCATATTTTCTTTGACACAATGTTGTACCAACATTGTATCAAAGAGGGGCAAACTATAGATAGCGAAAATTGGTCTAAGCCTACGAGTACATATTCGACATAATTTTCTATAGTCCGTGGTCTTGATTAAATAATGTCAATTATTTAATTAACCTTTCTAACACATATTTCTTCTATTAATTAAATACCCCTTCTTTAATTAATTCATTATTAATCTTTATTCAACTTGATTAATTAAATAAATCATATTTATTTAATTATGTTGCGAACTAATTAATTCTATCCCCTTTGTCTATCAATTAAATAATTTATTATGTAATTACCCCTTTTATCATACTTTTCCAACTACAATTAAATATCTTTATTTAATTATTCATTTAACCCCCTTTATCTATAATTAAATATTTATCCTTTTCAAAAGTCAAATTAAATAAATTACTTTATTTATTTAATTAAAGTCAATTCATTTTCAAATGTTGAATTAAATTAACATTTAATTCATATTTGATTATTTATGTCACATTCCTCTATCATTCAATTATCTAATTCATTCACTCACCTTCTGACTCGAGATCTATTTTTAGTTCTCCAGTTATCTCAGAATTCAACACCAGTTTATCTCTACGAGAAAACTCTCTGTCACGACTAGTCGATTAACTAGTTCTAACTCATATGCATGTATGCATTTATTAATTAAATATTTTTATTTAATTAATTAATTATGCATTTGAATTCCTCATCTTCAAGTTCTAACTTTGGCTTTCGCATTCAAAGTCTAGTTCTTCTATTTTTGGAGATTAAGATGTTGAACTTGTGTTCTAACTCACGTTCTAACTTAGTCTCTATCTGCAGTCTTTCCTAAACTCGTGTTCTAACTCGCGTTCTAACTCATGTTCTATCTGAGACATAACTCACTCCGCATGACATTCATTGATCTCATCGGTCGATCTCTCTTTCAATCTGAGCCGATTGTTCGAAAATAAAAAATCTATAAAATGGCTTGTCACAATCATTATTCCTCCTCCCGAAATCATACACTTTTGAGAAGAGAAACTATTCTTCGATATTTTGCTTAGACACTCGACAAAGCTATACTTGCATTCAAACATAGAAATCTAAGGGCAAGAATACTGAAAAGGAAAAATGGAGAAGAGCAATAGAGATAATTCGAAGGGGTGAACGCATATTCGGTGAGATCATTTTGGTTTTATTATTTAGTCATTTCCTCATTCTTTGTTGTTAGATTTTAGATTATTGTTTAGATTAAGATTTGATCATTTTTATTCTAGTATTGCATAAAAATCTATCATTTGCAGTATGTATAAATAAAGTATATGAAACTTGTTGTTGTCAAAATCATGTTGAATTTGATTTACATCTACAATCATATAGAAAAGATCTAACAACAATTGATCCAAATTTAGCCATCCTTGGAAGTACAACACAATTTGTGAAGTCTCTTGTATGCAAAAAATTAGAAGATTCAAAAGAATTCAATGTTCAATGTATAAAAAATGTATATAATGATTGTGGAGATTTGAGGAGTCTTTCACATGTTGACAATAATCAAATGCAATTTGTTTGGAAGAGATTTGAATATGAGATATACTTAATGAAGTCAGGAATAGGGGCCAAAAAAATTGTTCTCAAAGAGAGTGGATTTCCTTACAATGAATTCATGAGTAAATTTCGCAATATCATATATCCACATATCCAACATTGTCATGGTGCAAGATGGCAAGCTAAAACATTTCGAGATTGAAAGAATTGCTTTTGACCAAGTTGTATTCTCTCTATTGTAGATTTCTCTAAGAACTATACATTTAGTCCTAAAGTTGAGATTCAAAGTCAATATTATCATTCAGAGCAAGTTGCAATCTTGGTGCAAGTTTTCTATAGGCATGTCGAATTAGAGGTCGATGGAATACAAAGTAGCAAAGATGGTGGAATTATCATCAAAGAGGTTCACTTTTATATCAATGATGATACAAATCATGATAGAAGCTTTGTAGCTCATTGTTTCAATTTTTTTTTGAAGACCTGAGATGATGTGGCATAAATCAAGAACAACACTAGATATGGTCTGATGGATGTGCTAGTAAGTGTACATTATTTTTTTAAAATTTTATTTATTTATATTTACTTTTAATTTTGAGACTTAAATCAAGTCTAATTTCAAATTTTTTATATATATATATATAATTACTTCTTTGACTTGAGCTAATTTGATTTTAGTGTAATTATTGGTAAGTTCGTGCAGGACAATTTAAGTCTTCAAAAGCTTTTGTTTGGTTAAGCCATCAACATGCTAGACACAACACCAATTTTTTGTGGAATTTTTATGAGAGTGAACATGGAAAAGGAGAGCACGATGGAGAAGGAGCATGTTTGAAGCGTGCACTTTGTCAACATGAGCTTGCTGGTAACTTTCACCATATATATATATGGAACATGTAGATATATTTTTGAAAAGATTATCTATATATATTTAAATTTTCAATTTTCAATTATTTTAAGTTCCTTGAAAGTAATAGGTGGCAAATTGTGCCAACACATGTGTACTTGCAGGTAATGCCATACAAAAAGCAAATGAAATTGTTGAATGGTGTAAAATTCATTCTTCCACTCGTGACTCAACATACAACACACATTATTTTTGGGAAGTTACAGGTACATCTAGTCAAAATTTGTTAAAAATTTGAATTTCAAAGTTCAAGTGTACATGATTTTTAATTGAATTTTCAAATTTAAATTTAAGGATATTGATCGATCAAATCCTTATAATTTTCAAGAAATTCATGGTATTAGAAGTCTACATCAAATCATGACAATGGGAAGTAGTAAGCCTCATGTAATTAATGTGAGAGAAAAATCATGTTTTTGTGTTGATTGCACTGGGAACAATGAAAATATTGTTCAATGTCAGAATATTAGAGATGGATATGTTTCACAATGGGAAATGAAACAATTAATATCAATGCCTCCTTTTGTTGAAGATTACAATGTCGATGTCTACGATCCTCTATATTCGGCTAATTACGAACGCGTATCTAATTTAGTTGTTATAGGTATGGAAATTGATCTTAATTTAGTTAAATTTGATTTAAATATATTCCATGTTTAAGTAAGTTTTAAGTGCATGTGTTTAATTTAGTTAAAATTGATTAAAAATATATGGTGTGTGTATAGGAGATATTTTCGTTGTTGTTGCAGATCCTGACAATGTGGAAGGTGTAGATTACTATCTACTAAGATGTACGAACCAAAATTAAAATTGGTGGAATTGATGATAGATGGTGATGGACAAGAGTATCCCATTGGATTGGTCATTATTGAAGGCACATATTATCAACAAATAAAGATAGATAAAAATGGTATTTATTTTGTTGATTATATGCCAAGACAAAAGGTTCTACATTGCAGTCACCTAGTTATAGCAACAAAAATAAATTTAGAAACTTTACATAAAAAAGGACGTGTCAAACAAAAGTGGAGGTTTTTTATTGAAGATCATGAAAAAATTTAGAGATAATTAAAGATAGAGAGGATCCAGATTTTATGTACCAGGAGCTTTAAGTTGTTTTTTGGATACACACGTGTCTACATACTAAAATTTTTTATAGATCGAGCTAGATCTATATATATTTATAAATTGATTAGACATGTGGCATGATTTAGAATGGGTTTTTCCAATGGCTTGGTCATAAATTTTTTAAAGTTAATATGACCTTACTTGTTCACCTTCAAATTTTCAAGATAATCCATTTTCATATCCTAAGCATCCCCCTTCATCCTAATCATTAGTTAAAGATCACATGTTCTATCTAATAATCACCATTTTAATCCTAATCATGAACTAATGTATAATCATGAACTCATTCTAATCCTAATATGAATAATCACCATTCTAATAGGAAATTATGTAGGCATCTATAGAGAAAAGGTTGTGTCTTTAATCAAATGTGAAAATTCATATAGTTCAAATTATATTGATCACACAATGATGCATAAGTCCAACAAAGTAGATTCTAGAGTATGGTGTTGCATATTGGTACAACTACTAGCAAATGGTGCTAGGACACTACCTTAATGTTAGAAATAATAGAAAAGGTATAGTCTAGATTTTTCACTAGATATTTTAAAATATTTTTATGGTTTCATCTATTCATTTTTCATCCACCTCACTATCCCTTATAGTTGTTGGTCCTTTATAATGATAATTAATCAAAATTATTCTTTCATGGTTAGTATCTTGTTTCCTATGCCTAGATTTCCCTTCTCTACTCTATTATTTGGCATTACCTTGAATGTGTTATTTTCAATCCATTGTTAATATTTTATAGTAACACTTGAACTCATTCTAACTCATTCTAGGACCTATAGAGATGTCTTTTCTTATCAAACATTAAATCACATCCCAACACTTTGAGGCCCTATTGATCATGAATGATATCTAGATTGGATGGTTTTTGGAAGCCCATAGAGATAATATAGTTTTATGGGCATAAAGCATTTCCATTTGATAGTTAATCTTATTCATTTAATTGATTTACCTATTTTTTACCCCTCTCTTAAATTACAAGTTCAATGCTTGTGTAGGAAGGATTTGGACTGCAACATGTCTAGGAATTATTTTATCCTAACAACATGGTTTTCAGAAGATCTACTATTAAATTTGTGTAAAGGTTGTTTCTATTTTTAGATGAAGTATATTAGTGATACATGTGTATAACTTACAATTTAATTTTTATGATTTATTTTATTTAGTTTTGAATCTCTATAAAATAGTTGATCATTCCAGACTATTATGATGTAAGCTAGAGAACAATCAAAATTAATAAAAAGTAAATAGTGACCTAGATTCCAATTTTATGATTAAATTGTGTAACTTACAATTTAATTTTTATGATTTATTTTATTTAGTTTTGAATCTCTATAAAATAGTTGCTCATTCTAGACTATTATGATGTAAGCTAGAGAACATTCAAAATTAATAAAAAGTAAATAGTTACCTAGATTCCATTTTTGGCAAAGTGCCTAAAGTTTGTAATATGGTATTTATATAGCTATAAGATCATTTTGATCTAAATATTTGATATGATTAGCTAGAGATTGTATCATACAACTGTATATATCACATGATAATTGAATACAAATTGTGTACATCATAGTTATACATGATCTAACTTAGTCAAGTTTAAGTAGGTAACTTGTCAATATAGATGTGTGTAACACTTGTGTGAACAAACCATAATTTAAATTTAAATTTAAACCCGTACAAACTTGTTAAATAAGTAAAACCATAATAATTTGCACGATGTAAATAGATGTTTAACAAGTGTTTTTGAAAACCATAATAATGCATGATAAAAAATCTATGAACAAACCATCAAACATGTAAACATGTTTGAATGTGATCTGTAAATCATAACAAGTGTACATATATATACCATAAAACATAAACATGTACACATAATGTGATGTATGTACATAAATCATAAAAATTGTCTCGACAACATAATAATTTGATCTTAAAGAGAGGGATATCTACTATGAATAGAATCATCAGATCTATGGCCCGATGTCTCCCCCGATCCATGGACTGATCCCTCTCCTGATCCAAGATGTGTGGATCCATGTCCCGATCCAAGCTCTTTGGATGCGTGACTTGACCCTCATTCCAAAACCTGCATGTATTCAAGTACGTGCACATGAAACTATCTAAATGTGTATGTACATGCACAAACTTTCAACTTGTTCAAACTTACAAATCAAGTACAATTAAATTTTAAATTATATAAAATTATTTAAATGTACCTCAACTATGTGTTGCATGGGACCACCATCATGTGTGAATCCATGTCTTGATCCAAGCTCTCTAGATGCGTTTCCTGAGCCTCATCCCAAAACCTTCATGTGTTCAAGTTCATGCACATGAAATTATCTAAACTTGTATGTACATACAAACTTTCAACGTGTTCAAACTTACAAATCGAGTACAATTAAGTTTTAAATTATATAAAATTATTTATATGTACCTCAAGTATGTGTGAATCCATGTCCTGATCCAAGCTCTCTAGATTTGTGTCTTGAGCCTCATCCCAAAACCTACATGTGTTCAAGTATGTGCACATGAAATTATCTCAACTTTTATGTACATACAAACTTTCAACGTGTAAAACTTACAAATCATATACAGTTAAATTTTAAATTATATTAAATTATTTAAATGTACCTCAGGTATGTGTTGCATGGGATCACCATCATGTGTGGATCCATGTCCTGATCCAAGCTCTCTGGATCTATGCCCTAAGCCCTGCATGTGTTCAAGTACGTGCACACACATGAACTTTTAAAATTTAATTTAATTTAAGTGTGTGTGTACAACTTATATATATATATATATATATATATGTAATTTTTTTTATAAATGTACCTCATTTGTGTGTTATATGGGATTGCCATCATGTGCCAAATTTCCAAAGTCTGACAAATTACCATACTGCTTAAAAATTTTCACTTCTACGTGTCAATTTCAATCAGGAGTTAAACATGTTAAACATGTATCGTACATATTTTTTTAGAACACAATTAAATGTATATATACAAATTATTTAAGTACCTAACATGCCTGATTGAGGGCTCTACCAATTTCACTAATCTCAAGAGAATGCAAGGACATCACGGGGGGATTTTTAGCATGTACAGTATCAGTGCCAAAAAGAAGCTAAGTATATGCACCATGGACAACATCAAGTGTCATAGTAACCTGAGCAATGTGATATGTAACATCCTGATTACCTGGACAAGCTAAAGGATCAATAGAAACATGATGTGCATGGGATCCTATAGGATTCTTTGGAATATCCCCTGGATTTTCCACCCCGTGGCTCAAATGTGTACTAGGATATCACTCTCTAATAAATTCTTGTACACGGTTGAGAGAGATCCCATGGTCCTCACTGATGATCCGATATGCTTCTAGTAAATCTGAAACTGAGACTAGATACACACATTATGCAAATTCATCTGGTTCATATGCTTGATATCTGAAGGAGTAGGTAGATCGTCACAAATAAATGGATCATAAGATGCTGATGTAGCCTCTATGGGAGGAAGGCTGATCCATGGGCGTAATAAGTATCTATCAACTCGATCAGATGAAATATGATCAATTTGTGTCATAATAGAGGAAATGTTATCAATAATATGGGATTGAGTAGAGCATGTTGTTGACTCCCCCGTTGTTGCCAATTCCACAAGTTTCGGTAAAACCAAAAGGTTTGGGCCAACTAATGCCCTCTTATCCACAAGCGGTGGAAAACCTGCATGTCTAAATTGGGGTTTATCAGAAAAATGAATTTTACCTTAGCCAACATGCTCAAGATGAGATGTGTAGTCCACATCTATCTGTAAATGAAATTTTGCATATAACTGTTTCACAAAATATCTTGGCAGCTCATCATTATGAGGCCATCTATAATACGTTGCCAACCATCTAGGGTATATGAATGGCACAACAAGAGGATCTACACACCTCGTAAACACATATCCTCTAATTCTATTTTTTCCTCTATAATGAGGGAACATGGTTAACACATTTTCAACTGAAACTAATTTCACAACTTCTCTATAATTCATTGTGCCAGTAACACTCCTAGCAAGAGACAAATAAAATTGCTCAATGTTGATCTCGTCATAAGGGTTGAATGATTGAATTGTCCCAATCATTCGATGAATCTCATCTCTAATAGTGACTAATCTATCTTGATTAGCCAAATTGGGGGAGTTGTGAATTGTTTTCTCTAAACATTTTAGAGCATTGTTTAATCTAACAATACTATCCTGATATAAATTTGATATATTTTGAGTCTCTTCATTAGAACGAGGGGAATGGTGAGATCCCTCATCGGCCATGATAGATATATCTATGCAAATGTTTAAATCTAGAGATCTGCATATCATTAAAATAAAATATACATGAATAACATGTATACATTAAAATTGAATTCAAATCAAATTTCAAAACTAAAACAAACATATAAAAATCTAAAGTACAATATTTTCAATAGATCTATGTACATATGTGTATATGTATAAAATTATAATTAAAACCATTTAAAAATTCTATGTGATCCCATTAAAGATAGATAGGGAAAGAAAATTATAAATTTCTACCATCAATTCATTCTAGATAAAAAAACATAAAATTAACCATTAATTATATTCAAGAATCTCACAATAGCAATCAAGTAAAGGTATATATATGTGTGTACATGTGTGTATGTATGTGTATGTGTGTATATATGTACATACATGTGCATGTGTGTATGTATGTATGTTTATGGGTGTATGTGTGTATGTATATATGCATGTATATGTGTATATGTGCATGTACGAATGTGTGTATATACATGTATATGTGTATGTATACATATATGCACGTATAATTTTCATATATATGTGTATGTGTGTATAGTGTGTATATGTGTACATACATATGTATGTATAGGTACCTATACATACATATGTATGTACACATATACACACATACACATATATATGCAAATTATACACATATATGTATGTACAGGTACATATACATACATATGTATGTACACATACACATATATATATGCAAATTATAAACATATATGTATACATACACACATACACATATACACACATGCGTACACATATACATACATATATACATACACACATGCACACATACACATACATACATACACACATGCACATGTATGTATATAAACATATATGTATACATACACACATACACATATACACACATGCGTACACATATACATACATATATACATACACACATGCACACATACACATACATACATACACACATGCACATGTATGTATATATATATATGTGCATGTGTCATATGCTAACTATATTCTTCTATTATATATATGTCTTCTATGTCTCTTTTATATATATAATGTATATAATAATACATATATATTTATATTATATAGACATACATGTGCATGTGTGTATGTATGTATGTGTATGTGTGCATGTGTGTATGTATATATATATGTATATGTGTATATGTGTATGTGTGTATGTATACATATATGCACCTATAATTTGCATATATGTATGTGTATGTGTGCATGTGTGTATGTATATATGTATGTATATGTGTACGCATGTGTGTATATGTGTACGTATACATATATGTTTATAATTTGCATATATATATGTGCATGTGTGTATGCATATATATATATGCATACATGTACATGCATACACAAATACACATGTACATACACACATATATATGTATACATACATGTAATATGTACATACATACACACATACAATTAAATATACACATGTACATATATATGCATGTACATACATACATACACACATATGTATGCATATGTATATATGCATATATGTATACATGCATACACACATTTGTACACACATGTATATAATACAAACATTGTACATGTGAACACACACATATACATGTGCACACATACGTGCACATGTACGTGCATATATTTACATGTACATGTACACACATACACATATATGTACACACATGTACATACACATATATGTATACATACACATGTACGTGCATGGACAATGAATTTGAAATTTGTTGTTTTCAATTTTGGGTTTATAGATCTACAATGAAGAATCTTGAAAAAACCATACATTAAATGAATCAAATTCAGCTGCTTGTTTAATTTGATCTTCTCCAATAAGTTTTGCGTCAGAAGGTACCTATCAATTTGGCTTGTTGTTGCATTGAGGTTTCCAAATGAAACAATTATATGAATTTGTTTCAAATCTAAAGGAAGCAAATTAAATTGCTTATTTGCGTTGAGGTTATGAAATGAAACAATATAAATTTGATGAATCGAAATGAAGCAAATTCAATTGCTTAATTAATTTTATCTTCTCGAATAAGGTTTGGGTCAGAAGGTACAGGTATCAATTTGGCTTGTTGTTGCATTGAGGTTCCCAAATGATTTATGTAATATGAATTTGATGAATAAATGAAGAAAATTTAGTTGCTTGTTTAATTTTATCTTCTCCAATAAGGTTTGTTTAGAAGGTACCTATCAATTTGGCTTGTTGTTGCATTGAGGTTTCAAAATGAAACAATATGAATTTGATGATTCTAAATGAAGCAAATTCAGTTGCTTGTTTAATTTTATCTTCTCGAATAAGGTTTAGGTTAGAAGGTACCTATCAATTTGGCTTGTTGTTTCATTGAGGTTTCAAAATGAAAAAATTATATGAATTTGTTTCAAATCTAAATGAAGCAAATTTAGTTGCTTGTTTGCATTGAGGTTTCAAAATGAAACAATATAAATTTGATGAATCTAAATGAAGCAAATTCAGTTGCTTGTTTAATTTTATCTTCTCCAATAAGGTTTGGGTCAAAAGGTACAAGTATAAATTTGGCTTGTTGTTGCATTGAGGTTTCCAAATGATTTATGTAATATGAATTTGACAAAGAAATGAAGAAACTTTAGTTGCTTGTTTAATTTGATCATCTCCAATAAGTTTTAGGTCAGAAGGTACTCTGAAATTTATTTCACGAACTGCTAGATTTTGTGGTTATCTTTCCTTTACCACTTCATCTTGTCCTTTATCGCTCTTAACTTTTCGGCACTTTCCACATGGCCTCCAGACGAAGATTCCTTCCACTCCGTATCGATTTGCTTTTACCGAGTTCTATTTACTTGACACATGGCTTTCTCTGCCCGTTTTCTGAGTTGGGCCCACTATGCAGTTATCTTCTCTTAGCGCCACCCACATGGCTTCCTCTTAGAGCTTTTCATTGGGGCATCCCTCATTCTTTTGCCAGGATCCATTTTCTCGATGCATGCCATGTTCTTGTTGTTGGGGATACAGATTCGGTCTGTTATCATAGAACAACATCTAAGATAGGAGTGCCTTAGTGATTTTCATTGAAATCACAACAAAGGCACAAACAACTATGCCATAAAGCGGAAGAAGGCATAGTTGATCCCCCATTGATCCTCTGAGAAAAGTAAATGCTAGACAAATAATAGATTCAACACAAGCACATATTCAGTTTGCAGAATCAAACAACTATGAAAGACAAAACTATGAACACACATAATTATGTGGGGAAAACCCTTTGAGGTAAAAAACCCCACCCTCCAAAGCACTTAGCTCACATGTATTATTCAATAACTAAAATGGTTACAATACAAAACCAGAGATATGCTCTTTAGGAGATTACATCTTGTTCATCTGGAGAATATAGGCAAAAAAAAACCAAAATCTTCTCATGATTACAATGTCCTCAATGACATATCATGTAGACTCCCTTCAGCTCCTCACAAATGACTATCACAACCAACCTCATGGCCAGCCCAGCCTCTTGGCCTCCACAGGTTCACATCCTTGTAGAACTAAGAGACAAAGTCTTCATAGTCAGAACCACTCAAACACTCTCTTTGTCTCTCTCTCTCTTCACTCATTCTTCTTATCGAACTGCACCCACGATAACTTATACCGTGTGCTTATCTGTTCAGCCCAACCATTCTAACAATGGTCATCAGGATAATAAATTATCCACCTGCAAGCATTCCATTTCTGATAATGTGCACTGCTTAATCATCAAGCATCAAGTCGTGCAACATTAAATCTGGTCTCAGACATGTCTGTCAACCTTGCTATAACAATGCATCTCAATCACGCATCAAAAAATAAAGCTTTTGGCCAATCAGATCTTAAAGATCTGCCACATGTTGTCAAACAATTTGTTTGCTACTTCTGACAGTCGGTCAAACCGGTCTAGCTTGGTCAACTGAGTTTCGAGCTCTTACCATGCAACCGCCAAGCTCCTTTGACCCAACCGCAATACAACGGAGAGCTCGCCTGAGCTCACCCATGTCTTCCCTACCTTACCATTGCCCCATCTGACTCACCTCATGGTATGGCGGTAAGGCCATCCGAGCTCGCACCCTGACTCCACCGCACTATCGTGCCCTATCTGAGTCGCCTCGCGGTATGGCGGTGAGCTCTCCCGAGCTCACCCTCAGCCATCCCATAGTATCGTCATGCCATCTGAGCATTACTATGATGTAGCAGTAACCTCCTAGAAAATCGTTGGGGGTCACACCGCACTACCTTGGGGGCTGCTAAGCCACCCCGCAGTAGGGCGATAACCACCAGGCCGACTGCAGGCAGTCTCACTATGGACACCATGGTGAGAGAAACCACTACCTGTGGTATGGCAGTCTCATCACGGACACCACAGTGAGAGGGACCATTGCTAGCGGTAAGGCAGTAAAAGGCTAGAACATGAAGAAAAAATTCCAAGTCAGAAAGGAACAAGCCAAAACATTGAGGCATAAATTCCCAACAATCTCCCACTTGTTGAATACTTTAAGGCTTCCTTCAAACTCTTGAACACGGACCAAAATCATGCTCCAGCCAGGACACCTGCAACGAAATTCAAAAAATGTCCACCATCTCAAGCTACAACTCCAAACATCCAACACAGGAAAGGGAACAAGCCAAGGCATATATACACCAGTCTTTAGAACACAAACATCAGATCCTTCAAGCAGAGAAGGGCACCACACCAATAGCAAAGCACAATGCGAACACTTGAATGAGAAACATTCTCCACAACAAGAAAACATCAGCTTGAACAACAACCACAAAACTAACTGCCCTCACCCAAATGATCAAACCTACACGATTGAAAACCAACACCCACAACTCATGCTAAAACCATCCAATCACCCATACCTCAAAGATATGTACATCACTAAACTCACGCCATCACATAACCAACCCATCAATAGCAAAGAACAAGAACCATGTGTCAACCAGTAAAGCGACCCAACACGTCCAAGTACTCCAACTGCAAGGGTACTATCCAGATGAATGCAAACATAGCACCATCACACATGATCTAGGCATACCAAGCCCACCAATCCTTGCACATAGAAATGAGTAACCAAGTAGTTTTGAGGAGCAGCCACTTTGATATGCACCACGTACAACCACCTGCTGCAAGAAGCTTTTCTCTCAACTATCTTCCATAGATCTTCCAAAAATCCTTCATATCTGACTGAAGAAAGAGGCACAAGGACCTTTGTGTTATCACCCAAGTGACAACACATGACCACAAATTGTGACCAACTTGGCTCTAAAAAAGCATCGTGCATCTAAAGTCAAAAGAAAACAACATACAAGAAGAAAAAACTAGATTAGAGAGAAACTACAAATCATAACATGGAGCATCCTCTTACATACATTTCTAAATGCCAGTTGTGTCAAGAATGATCTTCTTCACATCCCAAAGGGAAAATCCATAACCACACCCAACAGATCCATAGATGTAAGCACCTCAAAGAAGATCAGACTCACCCATATAACCATCTTCTATCAGTCCTCAAAAGCACAAGGAGATCCACTATGTTGTCCATCTTCCATTATGAATCCTCCAAAATCTCAAAACAACTCAAGATTCATATCATGAAAGCAAGCATAATACACATCTAAAAGATATAATGGTAAAATACCTTTCAAATAAACACCACTACCGAGTAGACCAAGAAGAAAATAATAGATGCTCCTCCAAGATATACAAGCCATAGTGACGTACCCAAGAGCATTCTCCTTCATGGTCTTTGTTGAACTCGCATTCAACTAAGGTGTAGGCTACTCAGACTTTCAGCTGTAAACATCAACATTCTCAAAAGAATACCAGCCACACATTATTCTCCATGCATCCATGAGCATCAACAACCTGTCATTTCATCCTAACTCCAAATTGCATCACTGCAATAAACATGAAGTCCTCCAACATATGACCAATGTACTCAAAACAAAGAGAAACCCTAGACCATTGTCAAAGCTCCAAACCTAGGACAAGAAATTATCATGACACCATGATCTACACATCTCCATTAGGAGATACCATGCTTCAAGTGAAAAAGCCATGGTCTCAAGAGTGAAGTAACATGCCAAAACTCTAATGCATAAGAAAGAGTATACCATGACATAAAGAAAAAAAATCTAAATCAACATCACCTGTCAAGCACTACCAACATCTCTGCCAAAATCAACCAATGTCCTCCATGGCTCCAAGATGTTGCACATCTTCAAATAGTGACCATGCAGATGCGAAAGAACTCTTCTGCAACAATGAGATCTAAGAATCCCACTAGGAGCATCTCCAACACCAAGGAAGATCATTCATCACCAAGTGATGAATCCACAGTCACTGCTAAAGCTCCCACTGAAACGTGACACTGAGCTCTCCAAGCATCATGAAGAAACATCTACTGATCTGAGAAACCTCCAAGTACAAAATGACAACATGTCCATCGAACAACAATGCCGATCTGCATCAAGATTACCAAATCACGCAGACCACACCAACATTGTCAAAATATTACACAAGCTAGTGTGTCCAGCTCTCCATGACATCGTGATACACACATGCTAATTTTCCATAACCAAATATTCAGGTACTCAAACATCATTCCTCCTCTTATCTCAAAATAGGCACGCTAATGCACAAGTGACCATACACAAGTTCAGCTATCAGATTTGCACCACATAGTTACAACCTCGTTGATATAGATAGTCCACTTTCGAGTTGTCTCACAACAAAAATGTAGGTAAGAACAACCCACAACATTGCATAAATCATGGATGCAACCAAACGAAAACCTGCAAATCTATCATCACACTGGAAATTGCAAAACTGAGATCATCAAAGAGAACAGCCAAAGAAGACAAACATGACTCAAACGCCAAATCAGCAACAGATCCGATTTTCCAATCTCATCCACAACTCAAGCACCATAGTCTAGGAAACCAACAAGCACACCACAAGAATGCTGAAAGAGAAACTCATACCAACACTCCCATGTAGAAAAGACATCACACCTCCTCAAACCATGTTGAATTGCAGCTATCTCATCCAGTCACACCCCAGAA
Source organism: Sequoiadendron giganteum (assembly GCA_007115665.2). Lineage (NCBI taxonomy): Eukaryota > Viridiplantae > Streptophyta > Pinopsida > Cupressales > Cupressaceae > Sequoiadendron > Sequoiadendron giganteum. The sequence goes on along the minus strand of CM021108.1, from coordinate 512,289,605 downwards.
GCCAGGGTCTAGAAAATAGTTGAACAACAGCTCCACAAACCACAAGTTTTCCTTGACTGTGTAAAACTTGCAAAACCACAATGTTTATAAAACATCGATGCATCTCCATATTCACTACTCATCTAGATGACTCAGGAGTCTACACACAACCATCACAGTTAACCAAAACAATGAAAAAAAATATTAATATGCATGATTGAATTTCTAGGAAAATCTACAAAAAACCTCTAGAGCCAAAGACATGAATCTGAACCATGCGAGTGCAAGACACAGGTAAGAGTGGAACAATAGGCCCATTTCAGATGAGTTCCAAAAACCATAGTCATGCACAAGCATACAAGAGAGCCAGGCAATTCAAAAGTTGTAGACCCCCAGGATCAACTTCATAGCCTCCATGCAATCAGAGCAACAGAGAAACTGCCTTCAGTGCTAAGTCAAAACACTGAGCACAAGCACAATACTCCATGGTTGAACAACACAAGCAACTCCATACTACTAGGGAGCCTCTCAGATAGACACCCAGTATGAAAACCACACTTCACTGCAACACAACAAGAAGCACATATCATGCCCTTTGCATCAAGAAATTTTAATGTGAGCTAGGAGCCTCAGACCAAATTGCCACAATATGGTCAACTCCAGTCATCTCCAACGTGTTTCAAAACTGTGTGTTGAATCAAAGGAGCAAGAAATTCCACTCATCAAATGATCAATCACCAACCTATTCCTCCAAATTTCCTCAAGCTTTCCAAGATGAGAAATCATCATAGGAGAAATATCTATAACTTCAGTAACTAGGAGAAGGATTTGAAACCACTTGTTGGTATCATCAAGCCTCGACCTCCTTTAACTAGCTCTAATACCACTTGTTGGGAATACAAAGTCAGTCTGTCATCATAGAACAACATCTAAGTAAGTAGTGCCTTAGTGATTTTCATTCAAATCACAACAACGACACAAACAACTATGCCATGAAGCAGAAGTAGGCATAGTTGATCCCCCATTGATCCTCTGAGAAAAGTAAATGCTTGACAAATAACACATTCAACACAAGCACATATTCAATTTGCAGAATCAAACAACAATGAAAGAAAAAACTATGAACACACAGATTTACATGGGGAAAACCCTTTCAGGTGAAAAATCCCACCCTCCAAAACACTCAGCTCACATGTATTATTCAGTAACTAAAATGGTTACAATACAGAATGAGAGCTCTACTCTTTAGAATATTACATCTTGTTCATCTGGAGAATAGAGGCAACAAAAAAACAAAATCTTCACATGATTACAATGTCCTCAATAACATATCATGTAGATTCCCTTTAGCTCCTCACAAATGACTATCACAACCAGCCTAACCTCTTGGCCTCCACAAGTTCACATCCTTGCAGAACTGAGAGACAAAGTGTTCACAGTCAGGACCGCTCGGACACTCTCTCTGTCTCTCTCTCTTCACTCATTCTTCTTATCGAACTGCACCCATGATAACTTATACCATGTGCTTACCTGTTCAACCCAACCATTCCAACAATGGACATTAGGATAATAAATTATCCATTTGCAAGCATCGAGCCGCGCAACATTAAATCCAGTCTCAGACATGTTTGTCAACCTTGCTATAATAATGTAGCTCAATCGCACATCAAAAAATAAAGCTTCTGACCAATCAGATCTTCAACATCTACCATGTGTTGCCAAATAATTTTTTCACTCCTTCTGACAATCGGTCAAACCGGTCCAGCTCGATCAACCGAGTTCCAAGCTCATCTGAACTCTTATTGCACAACCGCCAAGCTCCTTTGACCCAACCGCGGTACAAAGGTGAGCTTGCCTAAGTTCACCCACATCCTCCCCATGCTACCGCTGCCCCATCTGACTCACCTTGTGGTATGGCGGTAAGGCCATTCGGGCTCACACCCTGACTCCACTATACCACAGTGCCCCTGTCTGAGTTGCCTTGTGGTATGGCAGCGATCTTTTCAAAGCTCACCCTCAGCCATCCCTCACTACCACCGTGCCATCTGAGCCTTACCACAGTGCAGCGATAACCTCCTAGAAAACCACTAGCGATCACACTAAGCTACTGAGGGGGCCGCCAGGCCACCCCATGGTAGGGCGGTAACTGCTAGGCCGACCGTAGGAAGTCTCATTGTGGACACCGCAGTGAGAGGAACCACTGCCTACGGTATGGCAATAACTGCTGAGCCCACCATTAGTAGTCTCATCATGAACACCATGGTGAGAGGGACCACTACTAGCAGTAAGGTGGTAAAGGGCCAAAACATGAAGAAAAAATGCCAAGTCTGAAAGGAACAAGCCAAAACATTAAGGCATAAATTCCTAACACTTGTGCGTCGATTTTCTAGGAGTTGTTGCCTGTGCCGATTTTTCTCGCTTGCCACTGTGTTTTCTTCTTCGGTGCCACATGTTCATTTCCACTACTCCATGACCTTCTATTCTCTAAGATGGCTTCGCTGGTTCACTGCTGATCCATCTTTCTATTCTGTGGTGGCTTGAGAAGATCTAGGTCATCAATGTTTTATCAAGGCATTTTTCTTTGTGGTTTTCAGGCAGTCGGCTAGCCTATATAAACATCCTAGCTTCTCTTTTATTAGGTTGTTGTTGTTGTGAGATGGATAAAAACTCCCGAGCACTGGGAAACGACCTTTGTAATATTTTACTAAAATTGAAATCTGTGAACTATGCCAATCAACTCGGCCTTTCCTGCTTTCATGTTTTTGATAAGATGGTTAGACTGTGCATTTCTTTTCCTATGATATATGAATGTTTTTTCTTCAGCTTTTGTAATCTTCTATAGCTTAATGAATACAGATCATGTTTTCAACTCCTCTGTGTTGGCTGAAGTTGTGGTAGATTATGCTATGCAGTTAGAAGGTGTTCTTATGTTTTAAAGTGCTTTTGAGAAAATTTATTTAATAAAAAACATTTTAGTGGTTCGAGCCTTTCCATCCAGCACTATGCTTAGGTAATTTCATTCATGATTTGGTGCATCGCCTTTAGTCTAGATTTAACATTTTCAGTTATCTTCCTAACCCTTTACCTTCCCCACTAAAATGAAGAGCTAGCTTTGATAAAACCTCAGAGGTCACTTAGCTAGCGCACTATGTTCCCCAACAGCTAAGTTTCCCATGAGACTGTTGCCACCTACAAAATCTTGCATCAACATTTCTTTTTCTGGCACGTCTGGTGGGACATGAACTAGCATGTTCACTTAATATATAAGTGTGTATGAGCCATATGCCTATAACTAGGTCACAAACTACAAGATTCCTTGGCCTACTCATACCACCATTAGTTTATGTTCGCATGAGAGTTCGGAAAGGTAGTCCTTCACCTCCCCCTTCTCCTCCTTCTCCTCCATCTCCTACACCTATGGCCGCTAGAAATTATGTAGCTTGGGATGCTGGTATTCCTTTGGTAGCACTGGTACCTCCTGCAACATGGGCTCCCATTTCATCCTCCGCTTTAAAAACTATTCCTAATTTTTATAGAGATGAATGAAAGACTCCGACGAAGCACTTGCAAGATGTAGTAGATGTATGTCCAGTGCATGGAGTTTCTAATGAAAATGTGGCTATAATATTACTCCCCGCCTTGTTTTGAGGAAAGGATTTGAAGTGGTATAGAACTCTTCCAACTAACACAATTTCTACTTGGGATGATCTTGGAGCCTCGTTTTAAGAGCTTTTTTCAAATCTTGGCGATAGGTCTTTGCTATATCATCGACTGAACAGAATGAAGCAAGCTCCTCATGAAGCTCTACTTGATTTCAAAGCTCGATTTCATTCGAATTGGCAAAGAGTCCCTGTTGGTAGTCGACCGCCTCCAGATTTGGCATTCACGTTCTACTTGAATTCCATTAATGGTAACATTTCCATGATGCTACAGGCTCTTGGCAGAGATATTTTACCTAATGCCTATGGCCTTGTTGTTACTATGGAAAATAACCTTATAGTTGCTAGAAAGTTGGCACCAAGACCCATCATGCCATTGTTCCCATAATTCAATGCCACGGAGGCTGAAGCAACTTCAACCAGTGCTCCTGCAACTCCACCCCAGTCTATGTATGTGTACTTGGGAATGGCTCTGAGTGTAGCTCCTATGCCTAATTCCTTGATAGCTGAGATGAACGAGATGAGAGAACAGATGTGGACTATTACAAATGAATTAACTACCATAAAGCGGAAAAAATATAGCTATCAAAAGCTAGCTTACCAAAATTATCAAGGAGGAAAGGCTCCTTACCAGTCAAATTAGTAGCAAGATAGATCATGCGGTAATAGTCAAGCTCAACCGAATAACCAAGTTATTCCAGTGACCCTTCTGATGTAGACCATCCATCCTAGTTCAAGTAAAGAGCTAGTTGCGGGATATAATAACTTTTCTGAAGACACTAATTCATGGTGTTTTTCTTGTAATGATGCACACATGCCCCAAAATTGTTCGCGAGGAAATTTGCAATAGAATATTATGGAGCAACGTAACCAAATCAACACGCCTAATCCCAGAAACTAGTCATATGCCTCTCAACAAATGGATAATGCAGTCCTCACTGCTGAAATGCAAGGAATGTCAATAGAGTGGGAGTCAGACATAGTTCCAGACCAAGCGCTCTTTTCATGGATGGAAGGAGAAGAATCAACATTTCCAAATGACATTCATGTGACTCAAGTGCCCTAAGTGCAATCTGATTATAACACACATTCAAAGAATAGACTCACTAGAGAATTCACATCTTCTCCAACCAATGCTCCATCTTAGTCGATGCCCAGTCTATTAGCAGGCCCTTGGTTAGTCCCATAGCAGTCTAAGGCAGCTACTCCCAACTCTCTGAATCCACTTCCTTCGAGGCCAAAACCTCCTATGATCACCCCAGTTGTTGCCAAACAGTCGGATATACCAGTTGCGAGGCCTATGCCAATTGTGAGACCTAAGGAGCAAGCAATCATGACTCATCAGTCATGAACATAGTTCAATGTGGTGGAACAATTGAAGAATTCCTCTACCAATGTTTCTTTATGGGATATCCTAGCTATTCCAAAGCAAAAGGTGCTATTACAAAAAGCATTATCAGGAGAGGAAGATGAGAAGATGCCAGGGCAGCCCAGTGAAGAAAAGATATCCAAGTCGGACTTGGATAAAGTGTTAATGAATCAACCAAAAGAAAAGCTCAAAGATGGAAAAGAGAGTAAGCCTAAACCTAGGCCTTTCTTTCTAATGCTTATCATTGGCAACAAACTATTGCATAATTATATGATCGACTCTAGTGCTAGCACCACTATCATGCCTAGGAAATTAGTTGATGCTTTATGGTTAAAATATGAGCCTCTTAATAAAGGAGTCATGCAGCTAGATGGAAATAGGGTTGATACCGTCAAGGTAATCAAGGGATTACCTATGACATTGTTTGCATGCCCCAGTATCATTTTGAATCAAGATACTATAGTCATTGATGTCCCTCCTCTATTCAGGATATGTTTTTCTTGAGATTTCATGACAAATGCTGGAGGATATCTAGCATTAGACTCATCACATCTGATTTTGAGAAACAAACATGGAGCTAAGATGAAACTATTGTTAGAAAACTTTCATTTTGAACATGTTGCTGATGATGCTCTACTCAACTTTGAAGTGGCACATACTTCAATTACCTAGGAAGAAAGGTTCAATGTTGAATTTCTAGAGGAAGAAGAGGCAACTAGCTCCAAAACAAAAAATGAAGAAGCTCTATTGAATGGGTTTATAGACACAGACCCTTTCAGAAATTATCATGCAAGTGATCTCAGAACCTATGTCATACACAAGGAAGGATAGATTATGCCCAGAGTTACTAAAGAATTTAGAGGAAAAACATCCTCAGAGTTGTGGACTTTGCACTTTGATGGAGCAAGATGCAAAGTAGGAGCTGGAGCAGGAATATGTTTGACATCTCCATCCGAGGAAAAGAACTTGAGGTCTTATCACTTACAGTTCACATGCTCGAATAACGAAGCAGAATATGAAGGTCTTGTCCATGGTTTGAGCCTTGTAGAACATATGGGCACAAAGCAAATAAGAGTGTTTGGAGATTTAGAATTAGGGGTCAACCAAATCCGAGGGATTTTTGCTACAAAGAATGATCGGATGTGATCATATCGGCATAGGGTCTGGGATCTTATTGAAAGTTTGAGGCTTTTAATATTCAGGCTATACCGAGAGAGAATAACTCTGAAGATGACCGAATGGAAACTGTCAGGGCTCAGTTTGAGCTAGCCTCCTAGTTGTTAAAAAGCAAACATGTAGTGAGAGTGATTGTATGACCTATTGTTCCAAACAATGATCAAGACTAGAAAGTGTTCGATAGTGATGATCATATTGCATCATTTCTCTAGAAATCTGGGGAATTTTCACACCAATTGCAACCAAATATTGCCGAAGCCTATGGGGATCAAGTAATCCAGTTGAAATCCAACAAGCTTCCCAGAGGCCTAGTTACTCTAGAGTGTCTTTTTTATTCCAATAATGCTAGGAAGCATAAAAGGAAATTGGTAGCTAACAAAGGTGATTATACCGATTTGCATATCAGAGAGGACAGAAAGATCAAGGTTGGTAAGGAAGTATCTCAGAAGAATAAAGATAGGCTAGAAAATTTCTGTGAGGAATATCTGAGCATAGTAGCCTAGTCATATGATGATCTTAAGGGATATGATCTCGAGATTATTCAACATACAATTGAGCTATCAGAAGGAGTGAAGCCGGTTCATCAGAGACAGAGGCCTGTGAATCCCAAGATTGAATCACTCATGTCACAAGAATTGAATAAATTGATTGCATCCCAAATAGTGTTCCCAATCAAGCATATCATTTGGGTGTCTAACCTGGTGCTAGTCTAGAAGACGAATGGCGATATACGGTTATGTGTAGACTTTTGAGACTTAAACAAGGCATCCCTGAAAGATCATTACCCCTACCTTCAATGGAGCTAATTCTACAAACTGTAGCTGGTTCTAAAATTTTTTCAACGTTGGATGGCTTATTGGGCTACAATCAGATTCCTATAAAGGAAGAAGACCAACACAAAACAACGTTCACCACAAAGTGGTGAACATATGCATATGCTAAGATTCCCTTTGGACTCTCAAATGTCGGAGCCATCTTTCAAAGAGGTATGGGTATTCCCTTTAAGGATTTAATACATAAGATTATACTTATCTATTTGGATGACTTGACACTGTTTTCCAAATCCATGGATGATCACTTTGATCATTTAGATCTTGTCTTCCAGAAGTGCCAGGAATTCAGGATTTCTCTAAACCTGAAGAAATGTGTGTTCAGAGTTCCCCAAGGGAAGCTATTGGGGTATGTTGTCTCAAAGGAGGGCATTGCCATCGATCCTGAAAGAGTTGATGCAATCCGAGATCTACCTCTACCCGTAAACAAGAAAGGATTGCAATGTTTTTTGGGTAAGGTCAATTTCATCAGCTAATTCATTGCAGACTTTGTGGAATCGTTTGACTGATTACCCTGATGCTTATAAAGGACAATACTTTCAAGTGGATGACAGAAGCTAGAAAATATTTTGAGCTCATAAAGGAATTTATTTCTTTAGCCCCTGTATTGATCAACCCGAACCTGTCAAAAGACTTTATCATGTTTTTTTTTGGTGGTGGCAACAATATTGCAACTGTGCTTATGCAAAAGGATGGTGAGGATAAAAATGAATCTCATGTTTCTTTCTACTCACGCACCTTAAAGGAGTATGAGGTGAAGTATAATTTTGTAGAAAAATAAGCCTTTGCTATTGTGAAAGGGCTTAAGAAGTTCTGGCACCTGATATCGTAAAATAGGGTGATTGTTTGTGTACTGCATCCTAGTGTGCAGAAATATATTATGGAAGGAGAGATCACCAAGAAAAGAGCTAACCGGATTACCAAGATTTTGGAATATGATATTGAGATCAAGCCTATCAAGACTATCAAGGGAAAAGGACTGTGTGAGTACCTCGCCAAAAACAATGAATCAGTGGTAGAGTTCAAAGTTTCGGAACCTGTGTTACTAGATGAAGAAAGTTCTGAGGGTGATTGGGTGGAAGATAGGATAAACTTCATGCAAACAGGAAGGTATCCGACCAATCTCCCTTCTTTTAAGAGATAGTTATATCGGTTGCAGAATAACAGTTATTTTCTTTTAAAAGGAGTACTTTTCAAAAGAAATTTTAATGGTGTCCTACTAAGGTGTGTGAATGAGGAACAAGCCAAAAGGGTATTAGATCAATACCACAATGACCCAGTTGGAGGGAATTTTTCTGCAAGAACTACTGCAATTAAAATTATGTGTTGGTTATTTTTGGCCAACACTATTCAATGATTCATTTTAATTAGTAAAGTCTTGTAGTGAATGCAAATTTTATGTCATAAAAAGGAAGAATGTTTCTATGATGCTAAGACCCATAGTAGTAGAGGAACCTTTTGCTCAATGGGGTCTTGACTTCATTAGTATGATTAACCCTTTTTCATCAGCTGGACATAGGTGGATATTGATAGCAATTGACTACTTCACAAGGTGGGCAGAGGTTGTGCCACTAAAAAATGCAACAAAAATAGAAATTGTTAATTTTCTTGAGTTGGTTGCAAAATTTGGCCTGCCTAAAAAAATTATCTCCAATAATGCTAAGGATTTTCTTGGCTCTAAGATGAGCTAATTTGCATTGAAATATGGGGTTTTATTTAAAACCTCTTCTAATTATTACCCTTAGGGGAATGGCCTCACGAAATCTACAATTAAAACCTCATCAGATTATCAAGAGGATAGGCTCATAACACTAGAGAGAATGGTATAAGAACCTCCGAACCACACTATGGGTAGACCATATCACACCCAAGAAAATATTAAAGACATCTCCTTACGAGATGGTGAATGAAAAGCAGGCGTTGTTTCCTATTGCCATGGAGATCCCAGCTCTCCAGCTGCTCAAATATCTAGAAATTGAATAGAATGGAGCAATGGAGGTGGAGGTACGGTTTTCTAAGTTACTCGAAGTACAAGAAAAAAAAGAGCATGCTCTTGAGGACATGAACAACTGCCAGTAGGTGGTGAAGAAGTGGTTTGACAAAAAGACGTCTGAGTAGGAGCTAAAATGCAGGGACTTGGTGCTCAAGTTCAACGAGCATGGCGCAAAGCCCGACCAACACGAAAAGTTTGATAGTCTCTGGGAAGGGCCTTTTAAAATTATTTAGTGCAAATATTTTAACTCTTTCGAGTTAGAAGACATGGAAGATAACGCTTTGGGTATTCCAGTTAATGGAATACACCTTAAAAAATTTAATTAGTTATTCTCATATAGTGGGTTGGGTTTTCTCAGTGCTTTTTGTAAACAAGAATAATATTGAAAAAAATTAAGATACATTGTAAATGAGCCAAGATATGAAAAACATGAGTATTATATTATTTTTGGAAAATTTACATTACATACGATAGAGGCTAGTGGCCTTGTATCAAAATATATATATACGTCCCTAAAGGGCGGAGGGCTAGATAAAAGGAAAAAGGGAAAAATTGGGACTATTTTTCTTCTTAGTTATCAAGTAGAAGAGGGACTAGCAGTAGTAGCATCCAGTGGTGTAGGGTAAGGAAACACCATCCTCTTGAAGTCCTCATACCACTACATGTTCCAGAAGGGTTCAATGTGATGAATCCACATGAGGAAGTAGTAGCCGACATGAACCTTGGAGCGATGTTCTTCATGTGTTTCGAGCTTAAAGTTAAACAGAAAGGCCCTGGTTGGCACAGGTCCTTCATGCAGTAGTAGCCGACGCAAGTTTCAAATAGAAGGGACCCCATGATCAAATATGGCGGCCCGCACTACTTGCTCCAAACCTCCAAGGTAATGTAAAGGGAACACCCACTTAGTCAGCTTCTGAATTTTTTGTTTAGAAACATTGATGTCTAAGAGCAAAGCGACAAAGTGGGAGCAGATGCTAGTGTTTACCCTATCTTGGTCCTCATATTCCATGCAGTATTTTTCGAGGACCCATTTGATCACCTTTGCATATTAGAGTTTGTTTATACCTGTCATGTGCTTAAGGCGCCTACACCTAATCTTCCTTGAAAATGTGGCCTGGGTCTTTTTGCAGAATAATCTAATTGGCATCTCCATTATTGCTTGCTACTCTAACTTGAAGAATGAAAATGCTAAGATTAACTAGGGCCTAATAATAGAAAGACTGAAGGTAATTGTGATTAGAAAATTTGCTAAGGGCCCTATTTATAGATTGGTCGAGGTGCGCTCGACAATGCAAGCTATGATTGTGTCAGAAGAAAATGGTGCTATCTTGCCTTGAAAATCAGCGTCATGGCATGTGAAGTGATGGGAATGATGAGGTACAATTGCAACTTGCTTCTTTCAAGTTTCCAAATTAAAAGAAAATATTCTAGGTGTCTGCATAAGAAGCTGTCATCCCAAAAGAATAAAGGAAAATCTTTTGATAAAGTTGTTGGGTGATGTACCCAAGTACAATAAAAAAATCAATAAATGCAAAGGAGCTTGCGAAAGATATGGCAATGCTGTCTTGGTTCGTTTTGCAAGGAAAATCAGGCGCCACCTCGTGCAAAGTCATGTCTCTTAAATATGGAGAGTAATTTGGTAGGTTGGCGATCTCTTCGCACGCATGAAAAATCAAAAAGAAGGTTAGACATCCGAAAAGCATTTATTGTAAGAATTTATCAAATGATAAAAATGGCTAAGTCATTCACAAAGAGAGAAAGAGTCTTTCAAAAGCTAAGTCATTTGCAAAGTTTGTGAAGCATATTGTGAATACAAAGAAATGGCTAAAATTTTAGGAAGTTCAACACAAGCGATGGTCCCTAAGAGCATTAATGAGCAAAGATTGACAACACCTTGTGTAGATATCTATGGCCAAGAGTCTTATGCTACTCTAAGAATCCCAATAAAGCCATCCTGGCCCTTTACCAATCAAGCGGACCAGAAGACACTCGGCATAGTTTCACCTAGAAACCAAGCTCTAGTATCGGAGGTTTGGGATAATGTTTCAGATCCTGAGTTATCTCAGAATCCCAAGAGCCTGAGGGAAGCTGCATGTGAGAAGATGAAGAAATTATCGGACCCTTTCTACAAACATCTATGGGACTATGGGCTTCCCCAGTACATCATTCCTCTAGTGCATTATTTCCCAAGGATTGTGGTAGCATGCATGGAAAAATTTGACCCTCAAATTGGAGTAGTAAGTGGCCCTAATTTGAGGGTAGTCAATAGCCCCCAAGGCCTTCAGGATATGCTATGCGTCTCATTCCCCTCGACCCAGAATGTTGAAGATTTTAAAATTAAAAAGATGCAGGACCACTGGAGAACTTTCTGGATGGCGTGGTAGTTTTACCACAGTGAGACTACTTAGTCGACAGATATTTCAACGCCTCCCAGATTCTCAATTGCTCTGGGTGCTTTAAAATTGGGGTCTTCTTCTATCTATTCTATGTTGGCACTAGTTTGTGGGCTAGATACAGACAAGGGAGTTGTTGAATTCCAAATGAGTCTCAACTTTATGCCGAGGAAGAACAATATACCTCCGCTTATGGAGTTTGCGAAGGTTATTTTTAATGGGATGATCCAATAGCTGCAAGACTTCGAGCTTTGTTCTAGATTTACGTATTCTTCTTTCCTGGTCTACTTGATATTGCATCAAAATCTGGATTATTTCCAGCAATTTATGGCCTTGGTCATTTCGACGAGAGTAGCACAAGAAAGCCAGTTTTGACATGGACTCTCGTCCTGTCAAATTTTTTTTATTATTATGCATTTGCGGATTCATTCTTAGCTCTGACTTTGCTAGATTTGGATGGATCTAGGATCAACATGTCCATTAAATTAACGCCAAGACATAAACCATGGTTGAGAGGCCTCTTGTTGCCTTGCGATTGGTTCTTTGGCACAGTCTTCACTATGCTTTGCATGCGAGGTTTTATCTAGGAACCCTTTTGGCTCCCACACTTTCTTTCTGACAGAGTGCTAGACCTGGAGGCATTAACGAAACTATGTAATATTGAGAATGACTACTAGGGAGGAAGGCATTTAACTTCCTATTTGATGCTACCGGTCATGTTTGGCTCTGTATCGTTGGTTAAGAAAAGGACTTCGAAGGTTAACACCTTGAAGATTTTGTACTCAAAGCTAGGTAATCTTGGGTTGGTGGTTATCAATGACACCTGGCAATACAACCCCAAAAAATAATCTATCGGAGGTTGGCATAAAAATTTTGCACCAGCCTTGTCCCTTCTGGGACCCTTGGAGAAATGTCGAAGAGGGAAATTTAAAATTTTATGTAGGCCTTGAATATTTTCCTACTAAAGAGGGGCGACCACCATGGTTGAAATTTTACCATGTTGTTGGGAAGCCCATACCTGTGTAGCCAGTTGAATAAGCTCGGATGGAAGCTCGAAAGAATTTGAGACTTCTGGATATACAGGTAGAAGATAAAGAAAACAAATGGGATTTATCAAGAGGTGGACTTGGATGAAAAATTTGATGACCTCTAGGTTCACGAACATCTAGACAACAAGAACCCTTTGAACCCTTCACTTTTGGAGCAATACTATGAGAAGGGAAGAGCTGCCATGGAGCCCAAAGAGGATGTAACTTAGAACGCCCCTATTGCAGGAAAAGATCTAACACATGAGGAAGATGTCAGTGGACAACTTGCACAATAGGAGGATTCACCAGACACAAACGTCAGAGCCTTCCAGCTCCTCTAAATTGACTAGGAAAAGGCCAAGGAGTTTTGGCTGTAAAAAGAAGGTTATTGTGAACCTTGAAAATATTCTGGAGGAGAAGCGGTAGTGAATGAGAGAGTCTACTGAAGAGGAGGGGTCGTAGCAAGAAGAAGTGGTTTTATTGTTTGCAACTCTTTAGGAGCCTTAAGTATTATTTCCTCCCTCTTCTCTCTCCACTATGTCTCTAGTCTCCTCTTCGTTTTCCCAAGATTTTTCATTTGCACCAGCTTTTTCTATCATTGGATATCCCGGGCAGTCCAGCCCTTTCCCTCCTAGTTTTCCATTTCCATCCTCTACTTTTAATTCCTTACCCATAATGCAATTCGTGCCAATCCTGAGCTTATGAGCCAAAAATTTTCATCCCCGAGGCCTAGCCTATCAGGTTGTTCTTCCCTAACCTTTTCCCCTACCATGTTTTCATCATCTCTGAGTGGCCAGTATATCCCACCTTTTTCTGTGGCCATTATTACAAGGCCTAGCAAATCCACCAATGTTTTGAGCATGCTATCTTTCCCACTAGTAGTCCCTCTGGAGTTTCTTTTTGCTAGTGGGCTAGGTATCTCTTCCTAGGAATATTTCTCATAGGTGGAGGCAAATAAGAGCACCCGAGCAAGCCGAATTCAAAAGAGGAGACAAAAGGATGCGGGCAGGCAAGCAAAACGTCTCTTACAAACTATTTTCAATGAGAGTCAGAATCTGCTAATGTTTGTAAAGATCACCCCTAATGTGATTAAACTAGTAGGATAAGTGTTGCCGAGTGAGTACTCTCTCAACGCCATTGGGTTGGACTTGCAACAAGCTCGTTCATGGGATAAGGTCGAGCTGATGGAAGAGACTCAGAAGATAGTGACCACCAATTACCTCAAGCTCAATTGCCAAGCAAGGAAAAGAGAGAAGCAATTATCAGAGCTAAAGGGAAAGGTTGATATTTGGGTAAACAAGTATAAAGCCCAAGAAAATGGGATAAATCGCCTGCAAAAAGGAGAGGAGTACTTTTGAAAGAAAAATCAAGGAGCTTTAGGTTATGGGAACACAAATTATTCCGGTCCTACAAAATGAGGTTGAGCAGAGCCAAGTGAATGAAGAAAAGCTCCGTGTGGAATTAATACAGGTGAGTGAAGGTATGAAGCAACTTTGATAGAGCACAAATGATGAAGTAAATGAGATGAATGCCACTCTAGAGTCAGAAATTGAGAAGAGAAAGCAAGCCGAATTGGCCTTGGAAGAGAAGGAGAAAGAAATTTCCACTCTAAGAAGCCAGGTGTCCATATTGGACAAAAGCTTATCAGAGCTAAGGGCATACCTGAGCAGCAGAATAGTAGAGTTGGATCTTTTGAGAGCCCAACCTCTTGCACCATAGATGATCTCATTGTAAATTTTGAAGGAGTTATACATGTCATATTGGGATAAGTTCAAGGAATTATGTCTTACTTTGCAGCCCACCCTGAAGTTTATGGTGCAAGAAACTAGCCTATGCAGAACAGTCACTGAAACAATCCAGCAGGTGCAGGAGATGACTTCTGAAAATGTCCCAGAGGCCAGGCTTTTGTTGGGAAAGTTGTATACATCTTTCGATGAGGCTCTGAGCAGTGTAGCTATAGTGGACCGAACAACGATGGACATGGGAATAAACATGCTCATTTCCATGCACGAGGCAATCCAACATGTGGCAGAGTGCAAAGCTAGATTGAATCAAATTACCACTGACATGCGGAAAAAGATTTCCCGCTTAACGCAATGAGGCCTCCCTTCACCCTTCATCGCAGATCAGGCAGTAGCAGGTCAAGCATATTGTTGCAATGATTGAGGAGAAGAACCAGGACCTTTCTATTTTCCAATCTTATTGATCAGTCTCCGACCACCGAAAATATTGAAGGTATCATACATCAGTTGGCACAACTCTTTTTCCAACTATAATTGGAGGCGAAGATATTTGGCAGATTGCCTTTTAAGGCAATCATCGATCTCTAATTGGCACACAAAAATCTGCGAGGTCTCTCTGTGCTATCAAACAAATTCTGGACCGGTCTCCAAGCTGCCCTCTCTAAGCTATGAGCGATAATGGGATGTTGAACCAAGGTTTCCGGGGTTCTTTATTCTGCAAGCGAAATGTCCCTATGAGTCGCCAAACTTTGAACTTTATTTCACGAACTGCTAGATTTTATGGTTATCTTTCCCTCATGGCTCTACCTTGTCCTTTATTGCTCTTAACTTTTCAACACTTTCCAGTTGGCCTCCAGATAGAGATTCCTTCTGCTCCGTATTGCTTTGCTTTTACCGAGTTTCATTTGCTTGACGCGTGGCTTTCTCTGGCCATTTTCTGAGCTGGGCCCACTATGCAGTTATCTTCACTCAGCATCACCCACGTGGCTTCCTCTCAGAGCTTTTCACTAGGGCATCCCTCATTCTTTTTCCAGGCTCCGTTTGCTTGACGCGTGGCATGTTCTTGTGCGTCAATTTTCTAGGAGTTGTTGCCTGTGCTGATTTTTCTTGCTTGCCACCACATTTTCTTCTTTAGTGCTGCCTGTTCATTTTTGCTACTTCATGACCTTCTATTCTCTAAGACAGCTTTGCTGGTGCACTACTAATTTATCTTTCTATTCCGTGGTGGCTGGAGAAGATCTATGGCATTGATATTTGATCAAGTCATTTTTCTCTACGGTTTTCAAGCAGTGGGTTGGCATATATAAACAACCCTGCTTCTCTTTTATTAGTTTTCTATTGGTGTGAGCTAGATAAAAATTCCCGAGCACTGGAAAACGACCTTTGTAATATTTTACTGAACTTAAAATTTGCAGACTATGCCAATCAATTTGGCCTTTCCTACTTTCATATTTTTGATAAGATGGTTAGATTGTACATTTATTTTCCTATGATATATGAATGCTTGTTCTTCAACTTTTGTAATCTTCTATAGCTTAATGAATACATATCCTATTTTTGACTCCTCTGTGTTGGCCAAAGTTGTGGTATATTATGCTATCCAGTTAGAAGGTGTTCTTATGTTTTAAAGTGCTTTTGAGAAAATTTATTTAATAAACAACATTTTAGTGGTTCAAGCCTTTGCATCCAGCACTGTGCTCAGGTAATTTCATTCATGATTTGGCACATTTCCTTTAGTCTAGATTTAACATTTTTAGTTATCTTCCTAACCCTTTACCTTCCCCACTAAAATGAAGAGTCGGCTTCGATAAAACCTCGGAGTTCACTTAGCTAGCACACTATGTTCCCCAATAGCTAAGTTTCCCATGAGACTGCTGCCACCTGCAAAATCTTGCATCAACATGTACTTATCAATTTGGCTTGTTGTTGCATTGAGGTTTCGAAATGAAATAATATGAATTTCATGATTCTAAATGAAGCAAATTCAGTTTCTTTTTTAATTTTATCTTCTCCAAAAAGGTTTGGGTTAGAAGGTACCTATCAATTTGGATTGTTGTTGCATTGAGGTTTCGAAATGAAATAATATAAATTTGATGAATCTAAATGAAGAAAATTTAGTTGCTTGTTTGATTTTATCTTCTCCAATAAGGTTTGGGTTATAAGGTATAGGTATCAATGTGGCTTGTTGTTGCATTGAGGTTTCCAAATTATTTATGTAATATGAATTTGATGAAGAAATGAAGCAAATTCAGTTGCTTGTTTAATTTTATCTTCTCCAATAAGGTTTGGGTTAGAAGGTACCTATCAATTTGGCTTGTTGTTGCATTGAGGTTTCGAAATGAAACAATATTTTATTTTATGAGATGGAGAGTCTTATGGTTCTTATTTATCAACCTTTTGGATACAAGGATCATAAACTTTGACATTATTTTTCATGTACTAACTTTTTATGTAAAGGTTAACTTATGAACCTAGGATTGGGTAATGATATTAAGATTATAGTGGGACCATATAGTGTGTAAAATTGGAGATGTCCTAATAGGAAGTGATTTACGGATAATATAATAATATTAAATAGATTAGGGATATAAACATATAAAAAATATTATACTAAATAATTTGATCTTTTGTTTACATGAAAGGCCTTGAGAGAATCACATAAGGTAGTGCTAAATATATATGTTCATGAAGACCAAGTAAAGGAATCACACAATTGAGTACTATAAACATAAATTAGATTGAAGACACAAATGGAATCATGTAAAACTAGTACTATGATCTACTTGTACATGAAATCCCTAAGGGAATCATGCTTGAGTTTTAATGATGACACTTTACTTTTGATGCTTAGTAGACCACATCCTATTTTTATTGGATTTTTATTAATTGATGTGTCCTTATAATTTATTTGTTTGGTATGATTCCTTTCCCACCCCTTACTTGATCATATTGGTTATCTTGTCTTTTTTCATGACCCTATTTCTCTCTCATATTAATAATTGCATAAATGTATTGTTTTGATGATGCTTTATGTTTATTGTTTCCTAGATTTTGAATTTAGACCTATAATTATCTAACTAATTATTTAGTATGAAAGTAATTTATCAATCATAATCTCTCTATGGTTAATGAGTATTATCACTATGTGTTTATAGAGGGAGGTGATCTTCACGTGAATGGAGGAAATTAATTTTATCATTTAATTTATGTGATAAATTTTAGCATGTAATATGATATCATTATTTCATTTTGATATTGTTGAAATTTTTTGTTTTAAAAGGGGTCATTTATTAAAGCTATGTTAAAATATCATAAAGTTTTTAAATAAAAGAAAAAAGTGAAAATTCTTGTAATGGAAAAATTTAAGCAATGATAGAAATTTTTGGCTAGTTTAGGTGCCAAGTAATGAAAAGAGCAAGTTTTCAATCTAGTTTCACTTGACCCATGTAGGAAGGAAACATTAGGGTTTTAGGTGAAATGGAATTTAAAGGAGTCTAGGAAAATGAGGATGCAGAGACAAGTGTATACCCATGTTGTAAACCTTTTGTAGAGACGTACTCAAGTAGAAGACAACACAAAAGATAAAGGAGGAACCAAGTTTATTTTCTCTTTTTTTGTAAGGTCCTTTTATTGTTAGGAGGGCACCCCATGTTTATATTGAGTAGCTCGGAGTTCATGCATCACTTTACTATGCATTTACGTTTCAATTTTAAAAGGCATACATGTGATATATGAGAGTCAATTAAGTTTCAAGGAATTTATTTGTGAGAGATATTTCTTGTTTCAATCACCTTATTAGGTTATAGTCTTGAAGGAGTCTCTCTTGTTTCTTTGTCATTTTTTTGTCACCTCCTACATTGATAAAAGCATTGAGATACCCAAGAAACCCTAGATGATGGTATAGATGCATGTTAAAGGAAGATATCATAGTCATATAGGCAAGGAATAATGAAAAATAATGGAAAAGGCAGGAAAAAAGAGTGTGAAATGCTCAAAAAATAACTTAGAGGATAGAGGATAAAAGACACACAGAGATGTTCATAAATAATACAGTGAAAGAGAATGTGGAGGATAACATGATATTGGACAATTTAAATCCAACATAAAAACCTAAATGAGTATCTACAAGACACGACAAGTCCTCACAAACATGACAATTAGCTTACATTAGATGGTAGGCGAGACAATCCTCAAAAAGATGACAGTTACTATGAGAAGGAGAATATTATAGACCTATAGAGGATGATATCAAAAAATTTCAAAGGCAGAGATATCCATAGAATATTGAAGGCTAAGATGAAGATATAGATGAATATCAAGCATGAATGATAGAGGATGAAGTTACAAAGGATAGTTAATAGACATGATTTAGTATGAATATGTGATCAAGTGTTCACAGTCATAATATGAAAAGCCAATATAAAAGATGACAGACACTATAATAAAATGATAGAATCAATCCATTTGCAGGATCATTGAATAAAGTTTTAATTTAGATGATTTGAAGGCATAGACCACTTTGTTTCAAGATGATGATGAAGTTCCTTCTTTTCAAGAACATCCAATAGAATCAAAACATATAAGAAAATATTTGGAGTCAATGGGAGTAGTGTCAAGCTCTTACTCTTCATTGACCATTAATTCTCATAAAATAGATCCTACTACCCAAATTGAAAGGCATCTATGGAACTTCAGTATACAAGAGTTCAAGCTATGTAGTGGGTAGAGAGAAAAAGGAGACCATAGTAACATAAACATCTAATATTTCTTAATGTTACGATTGCATAAATTGTAGAACATAGATGCATTTTATATATTAACTCATCTACAAAAGGTATAATTTTTGCGCAATAGGCATACCCATCAGAGAGATAGACATATACATGATGAAAACAACATCTTGTACTCAATTGTGTACATACATACTTCATAAAACCCTTTATTTTAACCATTTTTCTTCAAACCCTAACCAAAAAAAACAAATTTTTGATTTATTTAATGAACAAAACTAATATCCCCAAATTCCAAATTCACTTCAATGAACAGAACTTGCAAAATTCAAAACCCTTCACTATGTTTTGCAAATCCCCAAATTGCCATTCAATATGTTTTCCAAATAACCCTGGATTCAACCCGTTTTGCAAAATAGTTACAGAGGAGAACTGGGGAGGCATCATCAATGCAATGGAGCTGAAATGGGTCGTTGTCCAAGATTTGTACATAGTAGGTGCATTTGGCTAGCCCTATTTCAATAGAACATCATTCGATCGAGCATGCCCAAACGAATGGGTGCCTTCTTTTTTTTCTCTTTTTTTTAATCATTTCGACTGAATGCCTTTCAAGCGAATATGTTTCGATCAAAACCCTTCCAGGTGAAAGGGGGATGGCACATCGGTGCCACATCACCATCACTTGGTTTTGGCCGAAACTATTTGTTTGGCCAAAAGTGTGACACACTATTGTGGTTTTACCCTACTATGTCCAAGAGTTTTGTGGTATCGAAAAAGTGGAACTTTTAGATCTTTAGGATATAGCACTAGTCCGTATTGTTTTGGTGGTAATGTTATTGGTTCTTTGTTCAAAATAAATTGTAGTTTCCTTTCACTTTTAGGTTGTGGACAAGGAAACTTTAATTTTTGTAACCTGTAAGGTCTCTTGTGCTTGCTAGATTCACCAAATTCTTTAATTGAAGGTCGATAAAGAGGACCTAAGGTAATCCTATCATCCTTGTCATTGTTATGAATCATTGGTTGTTCTTTAGGAAGAAGGACATTCATATCAGGAGGGGAATCAAAGATCACTATACCATCACTACGAAGCCTTAGGCATTCTTTAGGAACTCTTATGTTGTGAGGGGGGTCTTCATATCCTAATCCTTTTGTTGTTTCATTGGTTGGTATTTTCTCTAGGATTTGATGAATTTCACATTCACTTGTTGTATCACATCCTTGTTTACTCAATATTCTGAATCATTTTCCATATGTCTCTTCTAGATTGATGGGAGTGTTTGCTACTTTTTTATCATAGAATGGTTGAGTGTTTGCTTGTTTAGAGGAACTAGGTTCACTTGTTGTAGGGAACTTAGGTTTAACTTTTGTTTCACGATGTATGTAACTAAACATCTCAAGAGGTGGTATTGTAGGGGGTTTGGTTGTTTCACGGATGAGAAAAAAGATGTATTAGCTTCAAGGTTGTTAAGACAATCATTTAGGAACTTATTCATGTTTTCATCATCTTCTCCAATGATGTCAAAATCATCAAGAGGAAATGCATTCAAAGTTGAGTGAGCATGAGTGAGTTTAGTTTTGTTAGGATCATTTCCAAAAGCACAACTTGACACAGCCACTAAGGACTAATAACATCCAAAGCTTGTTAAAGAACATATCCATGATGCAAATTTTAGATTTTAAACTGTGCAACAATTTTGTAAATGCAATTTTAATTTTAAGCAATGCATAAGATGAATAAATTTAAACTAGATGCAATGAATTGAATGAAACATAAAGTCTGTAAACTGAAATAGAAAGGTAACAACAATAAACAAAAACTCAAAAATAGTGTTTTGAATGCCAAAAAATCTAGTGTAAAATGTGCAGAGGGACTAATTCGCCTAGGTTGGTGAATGAGTCCCAGTGATGATTTTTTTTTTTTTTTCAAAGAATTTCTCAATTGAATTTTATGTTTTTTATGTTTTTTGATCTAAATCTAAGACGCAAATACATAATTTTAATGATTTTGAATGAAACCAAATGCAAAAATACAAGCTAAATGAGCTTTCACTAATGCAACATTTGAAACCCTAGAATGCAAATTAATGAATACAAATCTTAATGCAATGTTAATGGAAGCTAAATATAGGATGAAAATGCACTCCAAATAAAAAATTTAGTGTTCTAAATGTAGGTTCACCAAAATGGAATGGCAAAAATTGGGGCCTCTCCTTTCACCTCTAGGGTGTTGGACCTAAAAGGAAAGGGGAAATCTTCAAATAGTTCACTCAAGAATAAACCCTCGAGATCTCTTTGTAAAGGACAAAGAGATTTGCAAGAGGGTTGTCCTAAAGGCTCAATTAGATCTAAAGAGGGGTTCACCACCAAGTTTAAATTTGGAAAAGATAATGATATGCAAGATGTAAAACAAAACCCTAATTAAATGCAAACTAATTCTAAATGACCTAGAAAGATGAATGAAATACAATAGAAAACTATAAAGATGGAAAGTGTGCACCTGAGAAACCAGAGAAGGAAGAATAGAGGTCTGAATCACTAAAAAAATTACTATCAAGGATGACTAGAACTCATTCACTAGGCTAGTTGATTCAATCCTATTTCTGGAATAATGTGTAGGAACAGGTTTCTACGAAAAGGGTATCTAGATATATAAAAAATCTTTGTCAAGCTTGTATAGTGGGACTCATTCACCACTTATGGAAAAATAGTCCACTTCTACTTTTCTAGAAGTTCTAGACTTGATTCTATATTCCTTTCAGCCTGCCCTAGGGCGGGTGCATGGAAATGGGTAGCAATTTCGTGGACACCCTCCAAAAAACAATTGTAAATCAATAACGCGAGTGCGTTATAACGCGCTCGCATTATGGCTCATTATGCTGAGCCTGAGGCTCGAAAACTACAAACCGATAATGTGAGCACATTATAACGCGCTTGCATTATTGACTGTTAAAAGAAAAAAAAAATGCAAATTCATCATTTGCATTTCGACTGATTTTTGTTTGTAGCCGCGGCCAAAACCCCCACAATTTTGTGCTCGCGTTCTGGGAGGATAAATTCAACAAATTTCTTCACCAAGAATTGGTATTTCTCTGCAACGACGGTGCCACAATGACGAGGAGCTATGAGAGATAGGGATTTTAGGGTTTTTGTTTTGAATTTTTTAGTTTTAGGTTGAATTTATTAGTTTTTGGTTGAATTTGACATATATTTGTTTGAATTTTTAGGAGATGCAAATCAACCTGCAAACCCTCAAGATCCTCAATAGGAGGACCAACCAAAATCCTCAACAGGAAGACCAACCAAATCCTCAAGATCAAAATTAACCACAACATCAACCTCCTCAACCAATCACTCAACCCCCTCTTGGTACTCAACAAAATTAAATGAGTGAAATTGAGAACAATAAAAAGAAAATTAAAGATTTGATCAGTAGGTTGAGTGATCCAAATGGTTCAACCATAGAAAGAACGACCCTAGAAAATTCATTAAAAGATATGTTAGAAAATTTAGATTCAATTAGCAAACAATTAACTCGATGGCAAGATAGGAGGCAAGCGGCTAGGGATTATTATGTAAATAAACTATCATACAAAGATGTAAAGGATTTAAAAATTAAAAAAGGTGATTTGTGCTCATTATTCACTAATCCACGCACAAATCATAATATTACCCTCAATGTGAAGAGGTTTCCTATCCATTGGTGCCACCACCAATAGATTAGCGACCAATTTTATGATAGGTGGTACATGGTCTTCGATTACCCATCGTGCAACAATTGCGAGGTCACGCAATATTTCCTTAGGAAACTATACAGTGAGTTCATATTGAACAAGATCCCAAATTATTTTGATATGAGGGATTTCTAGGGGAGAGGTGGGGGGTCAGCTTAGGATAGACCTGGTGCACAACCGGATCCTACGCAAAAAGGTAGATGAGCTCTCGCTAGGCCACCTCGTGAGCACATTGTTATGCCTTCCGCCGTGAAGGAAAGTGATGATGTGGAGACACTGGAGGTGATCAACACTTTGAGCTAGAGTGTCATCCATCATACCAGCCGTATTCTACAATGCCATCTAGGGGAGTCTTTGAGTGGTGGCCTTCGAACACATGTGTGTTAATATTGTGGGGCTACTTGTTCATATGACCCCACTAACACTCAAGAGACTGGTAGGCAGGATCCGTCTATAGCTATGGAGATGGAGAGGGTAGCTGAAATATTGCATCAGGCATATGCCATTGATAGTCAGGTAAAATTTAGTGCATGTTTGTTGAATTTAATTTATTAAATTTCAATTTTGAAATGCAAGATTAACTAAAATTTTTTTATGATTGTAATAAAATTGCAGGGTCAGAGTGTTGAAAATGGATACACCGGCCCCCCACAACTTATTTATGTAGTACACCTATAGGTAGGGTATGTAACTAGTAGACAATTATAAATTTATTGCATGTTAATAGCATTGTTTTACGAATGGTAATTTAATATGCGATTTTGGATGTTGAACAGACTAATATTGGAGGTTTTGATGGAACAATTCCTAGTGGGAGTGGATTTACTCAAACCTGCATGGAGGTAATAGAATAAAGAGTTTAGCTAATGAATGAAGTACTTAATAGATTTGTGTAGTTTATATGAACATCGTGGATTACGTTGTATAATTTGTTGTTTTATTTTCAAATGTTGCACGACGATACACCTTCAAATGTGATGAGGGAAATGGATATTGGTGTGACATCTACTATACAATCCTTGATGGCTCTGATAGGAGAGGTAGGAGGAAAATTAGTAAATTTCAATTTACATTTGTTTTTATAGATGTTAGTTAGTGAAAAATCAAACCATTACTGATTCACGTAGTTTAATTTCTACTTTTATGGTTTATACAGGGCTTGAGCATGCCTGAGCATGGGTGTGAGAATATTTCCCTTGTGGAGAGAGATTGTGAGATGGCGGTAAGTGATTATTTTGTCAAATATATCATTTTTTATAATGTAATTTCTATATATTCATGTCTTTACTTCTTATTGTAACAATTAAAACTTCACAATGAACTAAACCCTAGGAGCAGGAGCAGGAGAACTCCTCGAGCACAACAAAAATGAGTGATAGACCTATCGCCATCCGATTGAAAAGGAAAGGGAAAGATTTTATTTCCAAAGCATGGAGAGCAATGACTTTTGATTCTAGAGCCCTTTGTTATATGCCTACATGGCAGTTTTGTACATATTTTTTATTGGACATATTTGAAATTGTATGCCTATATGGCTATTTTGTAAATATATTTCATACTTATATTGACATATATTGATGTATGCCTACATGGCTATTTGGTTAATACAAATATCTTCTATCGATGCCAATCCATATTTGCATTCTAAATTGATGGTTCAATAGATATGAGTTATGTGTATTCATGTTTATTCTTTACAACTTACGTGTATACTTTGTGACTTATGTGCATTTGAATGTATACTTTGAGGCTTACGTGTTTTCATGCGTATACCTTGTATTTTTGCATATATTTTGTTTTAATTTGTGTATACTATGTATCGGTGTGTATACTTTTTGAGGCTTACGTGTTTTTGAGTACTAGTACTTCCCTTATTGACATGTACATGCTTGACTTATTCATGTGTATAATTGTTAATTGGTTATCCCTAGCATTGATCTATGTCATCCTCAATGCATGATCCTTGAGATGCAGTAAGAACACCCTCAAGGTTCAAAGGAGTTTCACATGCATTCTTCATAGGCTTGTTTTGGTAGTCAAACCAAAAACCTCTTGCATCGTTGAAATGAAAAAAATTATCCTTTATAGCAGGTCTAAAGCCATTATCATTCTCCTTTGGTTCTTCATGTATCCACTCCCCATTAATGGTTGCCTCATGACCTTCATGAAACAAATCACTTATCTCATTTGTGATAGAAGAAATGTATGAAGATTTATCTTCCTCCTTATGAACCATTCATTATCATGAGAGATGAGTTCTTGTGAACCACGACTCATGAATCATGGTCAATGAGTTTGACTTGTAAAACTACACGATTGAATCCTAATAGAAATATCACAATATTTATATATCTAAATGTGTTATTTCATTCAGCTAAAATTTGTGCTTATAATTATGTGATTGATGTATGTTTGTGTATGGGATCATAGTAATTTCTATTTGATAATGCTATTGTGTCTTTAAGGTTTATTTATTAAAGGGTGCATGAAACCAGTTTTAAATCCTTAAAAATCTTTGAATGTCTTAGATTTTTCTATTTGTCGAGTCTGGGCTATGAGCCCTGAGTCCAAGTAAAAAATTGGCTTGTCATGTCCAAGGTGAGTCCAAGTATTCTAACACTGGTGTGAACACATTGAGGAATAATGTATATGTTGATGAAGAGAGAACCCATCCTTGTTTCTAAAAAAACCATAGTATAGATATGGTTGGTTGAGATAAAACATCACTCTTCTGGATAGTTCGAACCATAATATTTCATGGCTGCAAACACACCTTCATTATGTGTTTTCTTGATCCTACTGAAGAAATGGTGGAGCATGTTGTAGATCAAATATTGCAACCCTAAGTCCACAAGAAGGTTACTTGTCCCGATTTCCACAAATGTAATTCAATAATAAAAATAAGTCTATGAATTAATTACCCTGATCTTCCCTTCTTATTCTCTTTTATACTCGAAAACTACATAATTGAATCCTGATAGAAATATCACAATTTGACACATTGTATAAAATACCTCCTACTTATCAATTGATGAGATAAAGGGGCTCTATAATGAATGTTTCATAAGGTACAACACTTTCTGAAGGTTTTGCAAATGGGGCTGCAAGCTAAGTGGGATTAACCTTGGGGAAAAAACTTCATGGTTAAGTGCTTGAGCTGGAGTAGTACTGGGATGGGTGACCTCCAGGGAAGGCCTAGTGCCTCACCTCTGTGAGCATCACCTAGATGCAATGAGTGCTAAGTGGGCCATTCATTATCATGAGAGATGGGTTCTTGTGAACTCAACCCTCTTTCAATCCATGTCAGCCTTGCGACTGTATAGGAAGCTGGAGGTCATACCAAGTATGGGATCAACAAGTTTGTATAAAAAATCTAAAAAACAAAGAACAGTGTGAATAATTCTTGTTAGATCTTCTCCAAAAGTTCATAAACAACCTCCATTTGAGCCTCTCAAGACTTTACATAGTTTTTTACACCCTTCTCTAACTGATCCACACCCTCAAATAACTAAAAACCAACTTTCAAAACAAGTAACCGTTGCATTTCAAATTTGTTCCTTTAAGCAACTTACAAATTCGCAACTTTAGAATCCTCCAACCTAAGGGATCGATCTGGTGGAACATAGATCGGAGCGATTCCACATATTTTGGTGAGAAAGAGGACCATGTATAGCGTAAAAATACCTATTCGGACGTGTTGGAACAGTCCGCTTAGTCACACAAGCTGCAGAACAAAAGTTGTACCACTTTGCAACTTTGCATTGCTTGCATTTGATGCTTTTTCCATCAAGTGAAAATCCGCCACCACAGGAAAAGCACTCTGAGATAGCCAAAACCAATAGAGTTTTTTGTAGAGGGTCCCAACATGATCTTGTAGGATTAGATGAGAAGTTTCTAAGTGTCATGGTATCCAAGTAGTAGCATGTTGAAGTTTAAAATCATTTTGCACTTTGGACCCTTAAGGGATCGATCAGATGGAACATAGCTCAGAGCGATTCCATGTGTTTTGATGTGAAAGAGGACCATGCCTAGCATAAAAAATACCTATTCAAACATGTTGGAATAGTCTTCTTGGTCACAAAAGTTGCAGAACGAAAGTTGCACCAGTTTGCAACTTTGCACTGCTTGCATTTGATGCTTTTTTCATCAAGTGAAAATCCGTTGCCATAGGAAAACCACTCTAAGATACCCAAAACTAAGAGAGGTTTTTGTAGAGGGGCCCAACATAATCCTGTATGATTAGATGAGAAGTTTTTGATCTTCATGGTATCCGCGTAATAGCTTGCTAAAGTTTGCAGCCATTTTGCACTTTGGACCCTCAAGGGATCGATCTAGTGGAACATAGCTCGGAGCAATTCCGTGTGTTTCAATGAAAAAAAAGACCATGCATAGTATAAAAATACCTATTCGGACATGTTGGAGCAGTTATTTTGGTCACATGAGTTGTAGAGCGAAAGTTGCACCACTTTGCAACTTTGCATAGCTTGAATTTGACACTTTTTCCATCATGTGAAAACCCACCACCATAGAAAAACCACTCCAAGATAGCCAAAACCGAGAGAGGTTTTTCTAGAGAGGAAAAAAAAAATCCTGTACAATTAGACAAGAAGTTTCTAAGTTTCATGGTATCCAATTAATAGCATCCTGAAGTTTAAAGCCATTTTGCACTTTGGACCTTTAAGGGATCGATCTGGTGGAACATAGCTCAGAGCGATTCCACGTGTTTCAATGCGAAGAGGACCATGCCTAGCGTAAAAATACCTATTCGGGCATGTTTTAATAGTCTGCTTGGTCACACAAGTTGCAGAATGAAAGTTGCACCACTTTGCAACTTTGCATTGCTTGCATTTGATGCTTTTTCCATCAAGTGAAAATTCGTCGCCACGGGAAAACCACTTCGAGATAGCCAAAACCGAGAGAGGTTTTTGTAGAGAGGTCCAACAAAATCCTATAGGATTAGATGAGAAGTTTCTAAGTATCACAGTATCTGAGTAATAACTTGCCAAAGTTTGCAGCCATTTTGCACTTTGGACCCTTAAGGGATCGATCCGATGGAACGTAGCTCGGAGCGATTCTGCATGTTTTGGTGTGAAACAAGACCATGCCTAGCATAAAAATACCTATTCGGACATGTTGGAGCAGTTAGTTTGGTCACACGAGTTGTAGAGCAAAAGTTGCACCACTTTGTAACTTTGCACAACTTGAATTTGACACTTTTTCCATCAAGTGAAAATCCGCCGCCACGGGAAAACCACTCTGAGATAGCCAAAACCGAGAGACATTTTTCTAGAGGGGCCCAATGCAATCCTATAGGATCATAAAAGAATTTTCTAAGTGTCATGGTATCCAAGTAATAGCATGTTGAAGTTTAAAGCCATTTTGCACTTTGGACCTTTAAGGGATCGATCCGATGGAACATAGCTCGGAGCGATTCCAAGTGTTTCGGTGTGAGAGAGGACCATTCCTAGCATAAAAATACCTATTCATATATGTTGGAATAGTCCTCTTCTTCACACAAGTTGGAGAACGAAAGCTGCACCACTTTGCAACTTTGCACTGCTTGCATTTGATGCTTTTTCCATCAACTGAAAATCTGCCACCATAGGAAAACCACTAAGACATACCAAAAATCGAGAGAGATTTTTGTAGTGGGGCCCAACTCTATCCTGTAGGATCAGATGAGAATTTTCAAAGCATTATGGTATCGGAGTAATAGCATGCTGAAGTTTGCAGCCATTTTGCACTTTGTACCCTTTAGAGATCGATCCGGTGGAACGTAGCTCAAAGCAATTCCATGTGTTTTGGTGCAAAACAAGACCATTCCTAGCATAAATATACCTATTCAGACGCATTGGAACAGTTAGTTTGGTCACATGAGTTGCAAAGCAAAATTTACACCACTTTGCAACTTTGCATAGCTTGAATTTGACACTTATTCCATCAAGTGAAAATCCGCCGCCACAGAAAAACCACTCCAAGATAGCCAAAACCGAGAGAGGTTTTTCTAGAGGGGCCCAACAAAATCCTATAGGATTAGACAAGAAGTTTCTAAGTGAAAGGGAATAAGTTTTATGGGGTTTATGTTGCTGCACCTGTAGATTTTGATGGAAAAGGGCATGAAAAATGAGGTTTCACCCTGGGGTTTGATAAAATATTGTATAAAATAAGGGTTTTGGTTTGGTATGGTGTAGTGAGCTTGTCTTGAGAAAAATTGCAGATTTGAGGGTTTGGATACATGATAATATTTTCCACAATAATGCATTATGTAAGAAAATCTTATTACAATGCCTCAGAGTTTATCATTATGTAAGTAAATCTTATTACAATTGCGGATATGAGTTTGTCATTATGTAAGTAAATCTTATTACAATGCTTTAGGCACTTCATTCTCACAGATGTTTTACAATGTCACTCATATATTCAAGATTATCTTTAAATGTCTACATCATAGGTTCTCATTATGAGGTTAACTTCAATTGAGTAACTTGACATTCCCTCACTAAGCTTCACACACTCTTTTATAATGGCTTGAAATCAAAATTAAGATTTGTCAAATCATCAAAATAAGGATGTTGCATTGCTTTTTTGGCTGAGATTCTCTATGATGGCTCTTAAATCAGCATTTTTCGCAATGAGAGATCAATCAATTTTTAGTAGTTTACTTACAAATACGCAAAGTAAAAGAGAAAAAGAAAGAGCATCCAAAATGGAAATGAAATAAAAATAAATGGAAGGAACTTAAAAATAGGCATGCAGGTTTCACAACTTAGTCACTCCTGGTCATACATCTTCAGTTTCACAACTTAGTCACTCCCGGTCATACATCTTCACTGGGAATTCCAACATACCTATTGCACACAACACCTCTCATGAATAGAGTAAGTTGAAATTTCAGATGTTCTTATAATGTCTACATCATAGCTACTCATGATAAGGTTAACTTCAAATGAATAATTTGAAATTCCCTCACCAAACTTTGCACACACTTTAATAATGGCTTAAAATCTTGATTGAGGTTTGTCAAGATCATCAAAATAAGGATGTTGCATTACTTTTCTGGTTGACATTCTCTTGGATGGCTCATATATTTGCATTTTTTGCAAGGGAACACCAATCAATGTAAAAGAAGATGATATCATTGGCATCAAACAAATTAATGTGTAGACAAGTATAATTTAATAAGAACCAATGAACCATCCGGGTCTACTCTACTCTTTATTGTGTCAAGTATAGCCTCATGGTAAGACTCACAGACCTTTCACAAGGTCTTTTTCAAATGTCTACCCCCATATTTGGTCAAATGAACATTGGATGCCACGACAAGGTTCGAGTAATGAATAATCTTATGATGCATGTCAAAGTATTGAAATAGCCAATGTTTAACACTTGAATGTGGGTACTTTCTAAGCCATGTTCCACTAACCACAACTGAGCTTGTAGGGTATTTGATGTTTTCTCCATCTATAACTAGGGCCTCCAATTTATTTTTGGCCTCAACACAACAACATAAGTAATAGTATGTTCCCTCTTCATTGTCTTCATCTACAATAACTGCATAAACATGCCCTACATTGATATGTGCAGAAAATTTCTTGAAATTTGTCACCATTATGAATACAGTATAAAGTAAGATAACAATATTGAATTTCAACAACTAAGCAAGTAGATATATCACTTGGTTGAACTAGATCTGATACATGGTCAAAGTCAACCGATGCTTCCATCTATGTCAGTTCCAATGTCATCGCAAGGCGATATGTGTGAAGTGGGCTAAGATAACTTGTGAACCATTTGTTAACCCACTCCCCTGACTCACAATCATTCCAGGCTTGCATTGTACATGAAGAACAAAAGCATGCCATCTTTCATGTATCGATACTCCATGAACCTGCATTTGAGCTAAGGAAAGAGTGTACCTCACTCGATCTTGTTAGTATACAACAGTCTTCATATGGTGCAATGTTAGTATCATCCATCAACCAAAAAAATATACGAACTGAAGACGTACCTTCATTACCTAGACCCATCAAAGCATTACACCACTCGACGATTGATTTTGCATCTGTCAACTTTGCACTGTCTTTATACTTTAACTCTTCTTGTGCTAATGCTCTTTTCATGCATGCTACTACACCATCATGCTTCCTCTTTCCATGTCGGACCTCACAAAAGTTCCACATATGTTGAACACCTGTAATGCCATGCAACTTGCACAACCAGTAGAACATGCGTGAGTTCTTAAACTCTGTTGCATAGTTATCATACCATATTATATGTCGATCGTATTCTATTCCCCTCTAAGCCAAACCACTGTAGAACATCTAGAAGCAACCCTGCACGAACTCTGGAGAATGCGTGCGATCACCACTAATGTAAAAGTGATACTCCCTCAATACCTTCCTTTTCTCATTTGTACTATTAGATGCATGAAAGAATGCTATGTGCACAAATATCGAAACTTGTGTGGAGTTGTAATGTTGTGACTACACCTCATGTTCTAGATGTAGAGTGTATTTCTTCACAAAGTCAACCATGGATACTATGCTTCCAACTGGAAAGGTGTCCTTGCATAGCCTGAATTGCATGTCCAACCATTAGGCTCTATGGGTATGCATTGCATACTCAGATAGTATATGGTCACGAAATGTGGTCATGAATTGGTACACTAGAATCTTCTCAATAACCAACTCACACAGTTTTTCTTGAGACCCATATTTTGTAGCATATGCCACTGTTTTATACTTCCTGAACTCTACTAGTTTTTGTCCCACTTCATCTATGCTTTCCATATGTTGACATACTGGCATACACTAGAAGCCACCACAATGCTCACATGAACCATCCAAGCATGTTCTCCTATAGAATATCTGGCCATCCTCTATTTCACATATTTTTTTGATAAGATCTCTCTTGAAGATTTTGGTGGGGCTTGTATGCCACAATCCTACAAAACATCGTTAGTATGAAAATCTAAACATATAGAATGATAAACATCATAATGGTAGAAAATTCAATGTGTAATCTAGAACAACAAGTAGTGCATGTGTGATTTATCTTGACATAAAAATATTTAAGCATTTCAAAAAATCTCAATGAAATACTAATTTGAGAATAATTATTTTCAAAATTTCGAAAAACTTGGGTTTGAGTCATATCCAAAAAATTCTTTGGATGTGGCTCACGATTCCGACTACCGATCCTCCTTCTTACCACATCCCTTTTATTTGGAGATGGCCTTGTGTTATTCTTCCAATACTCTTCAATTATTGTTCTCAAGGCTTAAACAACATCTTTATCTTTTCATGACAGTATCCCCGAGAATTCCCATAATTCATTTGAATCATTTCCCTCAATTCTTTTCTGCCTTTGAATGGCTCTTGATAAAGCTTTTCTACTAATTTTTGTTTGTTCACTAGTCTTTTTAATTAGACAAGCTCTCTTTGTTTGACATCTTACCAAAGTCGATGTAATGACACGTCAAGTGACATTACTATCCTTTGAGTGTGAGGTCTTACCCACACTCTCATAAGCATCCATTATATTCTTCACAATAGTGTCTTCACTCGATGCATTCGATGTTCTCAACCGAAGATTCTTCATCATGATCCTATACTTTACACCCCTCATCATTTCAACAAATAGTTGACATCTTGCAGTCTCATTTAGCCATTCAAAGAATCATTCCCAAATCTTATCAGCATATCTTAAATACAAGTGTGTGTTGAAATATTACCCTCCATGTGCTGCAAAATATCATCATCAATATTAATCAAATACTTTGGCTTTCTATGCAAAATTCTAGGTGGTGTTCTCCTAGGTACATACATCTCAACATTAGGAATTTCATCAATATTTAATTGAGGTGGGCTAGATTGCATACCTTCGATCGAGGGTGGAGAATAAGACATACCTTGAGGTTCACATGGGGATGATGGCATACCTTCTTCATCAATTCCGAGTGATGATGTACTCTCAACTTGAGATGTGTTGGATGGTGTCCAACAATATTCACTTGTA
Source organism: Sequoiadendron giganteum (assembly GCA_007115665.2). Classification (NCBI taxonomy): domain Eukaryota; kingdom Viridiplantae; phylum Streptophyta; class Pinopsida; order Cupressales; family Cupressaceae; genus Sequoiadendron; species Sequoiadendron giganteum. Next base: position 512,256,958 of record CM021108.1, on the reverse strand, counting down.
GTACATGGTGTCCCTCCATATTCACTTGCAGTAGATGGTTTTCATCCATATTCACTTGTGCTAGATGGTGTCCCTTCATATTTGCTTGTGCTTAATGGTTTCCCTTCATATTCACTTGTTGTTGAGGGTGTGTCTCCAACTATGGTATCTGAATTTGTATTACGACGATGCTTTCGTATTCGTGCCTATTGTGCTACCGATTCCCGTTCTCTTTTTGACGATTGAGGTTCCTCTACAATCAGCTTGTTTTCATCAATCATTTCCAATTTCTTCTTTTCACGATATGTCGCCACCCGAACTCTCTCGTTTTCTTTGAAGGTTTCGTTCTCTTCATCTGTTAGTTTCCTCTTTGTATTTTTCTTCGACAGGCAGATAATTTTATCTGTACCATGGTAATGAGATGAATATTAGTTCCTAAAAAATAATATATTATTGTAGGCACATGTCTTAACTCTCTAATGCATCAGTTCTGAGGGCTTAACAATATGTTTAAAGGGAGCAATTGACAATTTTCTGAAATTGCCCATTTCAAGCCAGTCAAGGGTTTGAGTAGGATTTAATTATGAAATGACCATCCCACCTACTTTTATGACTTTTTTCTTGGTGGGCTGGCATGTACATTGTTAGAGTAGGGTCTTTTATTGTTTAACATTCCTTGGAATGAAACTAATGACAATAGGATGGGGTTATTACGCTGAAACAAGCACTTTTCCATGAGAATTTGAGGAACCAAGGAGTGATTTAGAAAAAGTGTTGAAGGATTGGTCTTTGTAATGAACTTTTGACCTTGTGTAGGGTATTTTGAAGATGTTTTATTCTTTGGAATGGTCTGGGAAGGCTTGTGTATAGGAGTTTCTATAAACCCTCCCTCTTTGCATTGAAAAATGGGGGATTTTGTATTGGAAGCTTAGTTGAGCGGGCAAGGTCCTAAAACCTAGAAAAAATCTTGTTTTGAGACCTAATTAAAGACTTTTTTGGGGTTTGGAACTCTGGTGTGAGGATCTAAAGGTAGTTCCTTTGTAAAATTGGTATACTTGGAGGCCTAAAACAATGAAAAGGTTAGTTTTCTTAAAGTTTTCCAAAAGGAGTCATGTGATGGGTTAAGGCATGTCTTGAAACTCTGAAATGGGTGCTAGAATCATTCTTTTATTTTCCCGAATTTTTTGAGTTAAGGGCCCAAAACTGGTTTTGCACTACTACTAGATTCCAAGGGTGAAAAAGTGGGAAATAGTGTTTCTATTTGTTGTTCAACTTGGAGGAGTGTTGGGATTGGTCCATTAGGCCTTTTTAATCTTTTTAGATTCCTATTGAAGTAAATTTGACATCTTGAATGGTTTTGGGTCCTCTAACTTTGCATCAAAAATGAGTATCACAGTCTAAAGTGTGTGCATGGTTTGGGAGATACATGTGACAATTTGCAGATGCTTGGCTACTAGTAATGTGGACAGTGAACAAAGGAACTAATTTTGTGTGTAAGGGAAGACTTTTGAAAGGTTTCATTTTTGTTGTACTAACTCAAACAAATATTTCTTAAGCAAATAATGTTTTGGTTGTGCCTTAAGAATTATAGTTTATGTTTGTAAACAATGGTGCCATTATGGAATATTTAAGACAAGTTGTGAATGACATAATCATTGGTTGATGTTTTGAGGAATCTAGTTGATTTTAATCAGTTCTTTTCAATATTTTCAAGGTGTTTTGAAGGTCCTTAAGGAATTGGGAACTCTTAATGCTAATTTGAGTATATGAATCAAATGTGTTGTGAAGGGAAATATAGTTACAATGACAAAGTAAGGTTATAAAATATAATGACAAACAAAAATGAAAGCAAGCCATAATAGAATGAAAGAAAATGTGTAACGACTTCACATACCTAAAAAACCAGACTTTCAAATGGAGGAGTTCAACCCAATTATGTAGCCTTAGCTAAGAGCTTCTTCTTTCTTCAAACTCCACAACAATTCGACTTGTTTGAAAGCTTGTTCCCCTCCAAACTTCAATTGTATATCAGTTTTCAATGGAATTCAAACTTCAATAGATACTATATGTCTTTCAACATGGAAACTCTACTATTTTATGGAAAGGTGGTAGAAAGATCATGGAAAGGGTGATGGAATGTGAAAAACATGCTTGCACACTTCACAACATCATCAAAAAGAAACTTTTTATTGGAGCATGCGTAGAACTAGGGGAATATGAAGACTGTGGGCCTTGAAATCATGGGTATATAGAATTTTTTACCATTTTTAGTGGAGTAAAACACGCGCTCACATTATAACACAAGCACATTATAATGCGAGTTTGTTATGTGAAATATGGTTTTCTTAATATATTTAGTTTCTCCCTCTATCCTAATTCTATATCTTTCCCCTGCACCCTTATAGTAGAAGAGATAGAGGTGAGTGTGTGTGTGTGAGGGAGAGAGGGAGGGAGAGGGAGAGGGGGAGAAAGAGAGAGTGGGAGAGAAATAGGGAGAGAGGGAGGGAGAGGAAGTGAGAGAGAAAGAGGGAGAGAGGGAAGGAGAGGGAGAGGGGGAGAAAGAGAGGGAGGGAGAAAGAGAGGGAGGGAGAGAGTGGGAGAGGGGAGAAGGAGAGGGAGAGAGAAAGAGAGTGTGGGAGAGTGGGAGATAGAGAGGGAGGGAGAGAGGGGGGAGTGGCACAAAGAGAGGGAGGGAGAGAGTGGGAGAGTAGGAGAAGGGGAGAGTGGGAGAAAGAGAGTGTAGGAGAGAGCGAAAGATATAGAGGGAGGGAGAGAGGGGGAGAGTGGGAGAAAGAGAGGGAGGGAGAGAGTGGGAGAGTGGGAGAAGGGGAGAGTGGGAGAAAGAGAGTGTGGGATAGATTGAGATGGAGAGAGTCGAAGAGTGGGAGACAGAGAGAGTGGGAGAGAGTGGGAGAAGGGGAGAGTGGGAGATAAAGAGGGAGGGAGAATCATAATCCCTCAACCCTCAACCCTTCAACCCTAATCCCTCTACACCTTTACCCTCTTAATCCATGAACCCTCAACTCTCAACCCTTCAACCCTAATCCCTAAACCCCTATACCTGATTGATCCCTCAACCCTCAACCATTCAACCCTAATCCCTCTACCCCTATACCCTCTTAATCCCTCAACTTTCAATTCTCAACCCTCAACCCTTCAACCCTAATCCCTCAACCCCTATACCCTCTTAATCCCTTAACCCTCAACCCTCAACCCTTAAACCCTAATCCCTAAACCCCTATACCCTCTTAATCCCTCAACCCTCAAAACTCAACCCTTAAACCCTAATCCATGAACCCCTATACCCTCTTAATCGCTCAACCCACAACCCTCAACCCTTAAACCCTAATCCATGAACCCCTATACCCTCTTAATCCCTCAACGCTCAATCCTCAACCCTTCAACCCTAATCCCTCTACACCTATACCCTATTAATCCTTCAACCCTCAACCCTCAGCCGTTAAACCCTAATCCCTCAACCCCTATGCCCTCTTAATCCCTCAACCCTCAACCCTCAACCCTCAACCCTTAAACCCTAATCCTTGAACCCCTATACCCTCTTAATCCCTCTACGCTCAACCATCAACCCTTCAACCCTAATCCCTCTAACCCCATACCCTTTTAATCCCTCAACCCTTAACGCTCAACCCACAACCCTTCAGCCCTAATCCCTCTACCCCTATACCATTTTAATCCCTCAACCCTTAAATACTAATCCCTCAAACCCTATACCCCCTTAATCCCTCAACCCTCAACCCTCAACCCTTCAACCCTAATGCCTCTACCCCTATACCCTATTAATCCCTCAACCCTCAACCCTTCAACCCTAATCCGTCTGCCCCTATACCCTATTAATCCCTCAACCCTCAATGCTCCACCCTCAACCCTTCAACCCTAATCCTTCAACCCATATACCCTCTTAATCCTTGAACCCTCAACCCTCAACCCTTAAACCATTATCCCTCAACCCCTATAACCTTTTAATCCCTCAACCCTCAACCCTTAAACCCTAATCCCTCAACACCTATACCCTCTTAACCCCTCAACCCTCAACCCTTAAACCATAATCCCTCAACCCCTATACCCTCTTAATCCCTCAACCCTCAACCCTAATCCTTGAACTATACCGTCTTAATCCCGTGCTCCAGCCTCAGCCTCAACCCCCATACCCTCTTAATCCCTCAGACCCTCAACCCTTCAACTCTAATCCCTCAACCCCTATACCCTCTTAATCCCTCAACCCTCAACCCTCAACCCTTCAACCTTAATCCCTCTACCCCTATACCCTCTTAATCCATGAACCCTCAACCCTCAACCCTTAAACCCTAATCCCTCAACCCCTATACCGTCTTAATCCCTCAGCCC